>ML664157.1:4308636-4709278 GCA_007570785.1 Antilocapra americana
GTGTGTGTGTGTGTGTGTGTGTGTGTGTGTGTGTGTGTGTGTGTGTGCTGTGTGCAGGCGTAGCTAGGAGGAGAGACAAAAGAAAGGGGAGTTGATGAAACATGCTGTTTCAGTGTACAAGTCTTCTGGAGGGACTTCAAAATTCGTTTGCTTAACATACAGATACTAAATACTCAGAATATGCTGGCACGGGGGATGCCGAAGCATACCCGGCACGTTGCTGCTACTGAGGTGCTCTTTTAAGCTAATGGGAGAAATGCTGCTCTAGGAACAAGCTCTGAATGACAGGCAGTCAGAGATGGGAGGTTGAGCCTCTTCTCCAACCACTGCGTGGCATGGGGACCTTCCAGTGAGTCACTTAATCTCTCTGCATCTCAGTGTTCTCATCTCTAAAATGAGGACAAATCTCCTCCGTATTTGTCTTCATCGGCTTACGAAAGTCGACTGAACTAATACATATGAGAAAGTGCTCCAAGAACTCCATAGCAATGGTAAGCAGTGGCTGGTAGTATTCTCAATATCACGTGGGAGTCCCTACAAAACAAACAAACCTGTATATCTATCACTTCCCTACAGCCTGTGCTTGAAACTCTCATCTGAGGAGAGTTTCACTCCTTCAGGGTCTTTTTTTCTGGGATCGTGGGTTGTTGCCTGAGAGCAGTGTTAATTTGTCAAATTAACCTATCTGTGGGCTTCCCTGGTAGCTCAGTCGGTAAAGAAATCTGCCTGCAATGCAAGAGACCTGTTTCTATCCTTGGGTTGGGAAGATCCCCAAGGTGAAGGAAAGGGCAACTCACTCCAGTATTCTTGCCTGGAGAATTCCATGGACAGAGGAGCCTGGAGGGCTACAGTGCATGGGGTTGCAAGAGTCAGACACGACTCAGCAACTAAACTACCACCAACCCATCTGGGGACCACATCTCCTAGCATCCGCATGGAGAGTCTCTCGGGAACTGGCTCAGGGACTCACCCCACTCTGTGAAGAGTCTCGCAAGACTAATGTGGGTGGCTAATCCCGCATGGCAGAGCGATGTTCCAGTCTTCAGCTGGAATTGTGGTTCCTGACCATCATGTCGTCAGCGGCTCCAGCACTGAGGTCTCTCTGTCCCCAAGACTTCGCAGGTGCCACCCCCATTTGGGCTGGCTTTACTCTGAATTCTTTTTGGCACTGCTGCTGCTGCCATGGTGAAGTGACCTTTAACTCAGTTCTACAATGCAAGATTGTAGCAGGGACTGACATGCCCAGCCCACATCTCCTTGGCACTCTCCTCAAAAGACCTATGGCTGCTTTTGTAAAATACCTAATTTTTCTCTGCCGAGGGCTGTTTTGGGCTGCCAGGGAGTTAATGTCCCCCAGACACAGCCCTCAAGCAATGATAGCTGAGATGTGGGTGGATAAACACATCAGCTTCCTCATCCCTCAGGACAGGGGATAACTCTGAGGAATGTTCCAGAATATTTCCCAGTGCCATTAAGCCCCAGTGTTCTCCAGAGGGCACCTATTAGATTATACTCCCTTTATTAGGCCTCTGCCCTTCTTTGTGGTGCTTCCTGAGATCCTCTCAAAAGTAAAATATTTAGACTCAAATCCATCTGTCAAGGATCCTGATGGTGGGAAAGATTGAAGGCAAGGGAGAAGAGGACAGAAGAGGATAAGATGGTTAGATAGCATCACCGACTCCATGGACTTTAATTTGAGCAAACTCTGGGAGAGAGTGGAGGACAGAGGAGCCTGGCGTGCTGTAGTCCATGGGGTCGCAAGAGTCAGAAACGACTCAGCAGCTGAACAACAACAATAACCTAAAACAGTTGGTGCTGGAAGTTGTCCTGGACAAACACCCTGGGATGGAACTGTGGAACTGGATCACTTACCAGCCCAGTGTTGGAGACCCCATTGTTGGTGTTAAGGGAAGTTCTGAAAGGTTTTCTAAGATTCTTATCTCACTCAGTTATGGATGAGTTCTCTAGAGAGTTGCTGAGTCGTTGTTAACTATTATTGAATTCTAAAGGAAGAAAACAACAGGCTCAGTGCAGCAAACCATCTCCTTAGAACACAGTGTGAAAACCGGAAGGCTTCCATGGCAGCGTTTTTGAAAATCCTCATCGCCTGCAGCTGAGGGGCTGGTCAGGAAGAAAACCAGGTCTAGAACCCGATTGTCAGACTAACAGGGGAGGTTGGATCACAGCTGTGGCACGTCTCCTGCAGGGAAGCGAGGCTCCCTGAGAAGAAGGGAGTGGGACCCCAACCTGAGATGGGAAACCCTGGAAGGTGAGCCTAAGAGCCCGAACCGTCAGGTTCCTGGGAGCTCTGGGCTGGCAGAAGCCACCCCCTCCCACTTGCTAGAGGAGAGCAGTCTCCCCTCACCTAGGAGTTAGACAAAGGCCTCCCCCAGCCAGATACCTTGTTAGACAGTGTTCGCTGTCCTAAAGACCTGCTCTGTGACTCCTCGGTGCTGCTAGATCAACAATTATGGTCAAGTGTCAGAAAGGCTTGGGTGGAAGGAAAGACATGATTCACCCAAACAGCCACAGGACCTGGTCTGGGGGCTAGCGGACTCTGGGTGAGTCCTGCTGTGCTTCCATCCTGTCTCTACAGGGAGAGGCTGAGGCATCTTTTTCCCAAGGTCATGTTCAATGATTTCATGTCTGTGGCTGGAAATGAGCCATGGTTGGAGCATGGACTACATAAAAATCAGTAAAGGCCACGTGTTCAGGCGAGGGCTTTTTTTCTTTTCCCTTCCTTCTCCCCTACCTCCCCCTCCTCCTTCTTTGTGGAGAGCTGGTTTACCAGCATACCACTGAAATGGGGAAGAGATCTCAGTGTGGTTCACAGACCCAATTTGGACCCATTTTGAGACTGACTTGAGACATTTATCACACGGCTTTGTGTATACCACTCATCAGGGGGCTGTGGCGGTGTTTTGGGTCCCCTGTTATCAGTACCAACTCAGATCCTTTACTAGGTAGTCTCCTTTCCCTAGCATAGAATTACTGTGGTAAATGGCTGTGGGATTTGGGAGAAGATTAGGGGACGGGCTTCTAAATATATCTGATGTGGTATGCCGCAGGATTCTTCCTGAAAAGCACCTGTGTGTGCATGTTAGTCTCTTCAGTTGTGTCCCACTCTTTGTGACCCTATGGACCATAGCCCACTGGGCTCCTCTCTGTCCATGGGATTCTCCAGGCAAGAAATACTGAAGTGGGTTGCCAAGCCCTCCTCCAGGGGATCTTCCCAACCCAGGAATCGAACTTGTGTATCTTATGTCTCCTGCATTGGCTGGCAGGTTCTTTACCACTAGCACCACCTGGGAAGCCCAAAAAGGACATGATGTCCCCTTTAATAATGTGCTTTGAGTCTGAGAACTGACTCCTATCTAAACACTGGAGGAGAGATGGTGATTTTTCACAGTGGCAGCTGATACCGGCCTTCTGCTCATTGGCTCTTGACCTTTTGGATACATAGGCCAAGCAGCACTGCCAAGGGCTGCCTTTGACCTCATCCCTAGAGACACTGGTTTACCTGTCACCACCAGAGGCCCTTGCAGGTCAAAGCCCCTATGCTGTGCTTCTGCCTTATATCTCACTATGACAATTACTTCCAACTTGCCTCTGATGATTAACTGCCTCCAGCTGGCCTTCGGTACTTCAGGATGAGCATGGAGCCCAAGTCTAATGTAGCATCTCCTACAGTCAACCTTGGCCTGTGGAAGACAGCTCTTGATGTGCTGGGATGTCGGTGTCCCCCATCCCTAACTAGTGGATTCCTTATCACTCTAGTAATGAGAGTGTCTTCTATGCCCTTACCAGGATTTGACTCCTGAATCATGAGTGCCCCATATCAATAAGCCCTGCCTTACTTGCTGTCTCCCAACCCCGACTCCCAGCCCCTCCCAACGCTCTGAAGACCCATCCCCAAATATGTTCTCTCATCCCTCTCTGTGGGCTCCCCTGGTGGCTCAGATGGTGAAGAATGTGTCTGCAATATGGGAGACCTAGGTTCAATCCCTGGGTCGGGAAGATCCCCTGGAGAAGGGAATGGAAATCCACTCCAGTATTTTGCCTGGAGAATCCCATGGACAGAGTAGCCTGGTGGGCTGCAGTCTATGGGGAGGCAAAGAGTCAGACACGACTGAGTGACTAACACTTTCACACTTCACATCTCCCTGTATGCCAACAGAATGGATGTATTGATCGGCTGGCAGAACTCACCAGGAAGTTTATCAGAAATGCAGGATCTCACACTTGTCAGCAACTTATTCAATCAGAACCAGCTTGCAAATACAGTACTACAGGTGATTCGTATGTACATTTAAGGATGAGAAAGCACTGCTTCAGGACTCTCCAGAGACTCCCAGCTGAGTCTTCAGTCCCTTAAGCCTGAATAAAATAGCTATGACTTTCTCCAACACTATTGCCACGGTCCCCATCAATGGCAGGCAGATTCTTTGACACTGAGCCACATGGGAAGTCCCAGGTCTTTATTTTTTACCTGGGGTTCCTTCTCTAACAGTTGCCTAATAACATCTCATTGCATTTAGCTCCATGCAATTTAATTGCAGTTTATTCTCTCTGGTCTCAGGTTGATGAGACGGATACCTAAATCCTCTCTTGTTGTGAAGATGCTGTTTTAACCTCCTCCATCACCCTGCCCAGGGCAGGTTCTGAATGAATGGCAGGTTCCCAGTCATCATCATGGACTGTCATCATTATCACCATTGAGTGTGTCCATTACATCTCACTTAATCAAGGACCATGTCTATAGAAGCATACACTGAGCAGACAATGCCTCGCTCTAGCTGACCTCATTTCCACGGATATTTTTCCAAAGTGACCAGTTTTTTTTTTCCATCCTCTGACAGGATTCTGCAGCTTAATTTGCTTTCACTTATAGTTTTAAATCACCTTCCCCAGCCATTCCCATTTCCCCCCAACACTTTTTACTGCTTCTCATCTACCCAGTGCAGCCAGGTTCCTTCCTCCTGCTGCCCCCTCCACCTTTGCCCACTTATTCGAAGGTTTCTGCTATTGTCAGAACGGCCAAAGACAACAGTGCTTTGACAAGCAAGAAACAGTCTTCACACTCTCAGGATTTCCTATTATGTGATGTGCAGCCTTTTCCAGAAACACAATTGCGCCTAAATATAGAAACTGCCTAGATGCACCTTCATCTCAACACAATGACTCCATGGCCACTGGGACTGGCCTTGAACAAGGGCCAAATGCTTTGAAATGCAGAGACACTGTCAATGGAGGTTTCCACGAGCTGGGCAGGCAGCTGTTTACTTATTCCCCATTCTTTTGTTATTTTGTTTGATTTTGCCAGTAAAGCTTGGGGAGGAGGAAGGAAGGAGGAAGAGAGGGGACTATGGACCAGAAGGAAGGAATAGAGGGGTGGGGGGCTAAGGAAGACCAGGAGGCGTCAGTGATAGCGAGGGGATGGAGGACATGACTCGAGAGAAAAGGAAAAGTGGCAGGTGACTTGTTGAAGGAGGACGCATGAACTGGGGAAGGAAGAGAGGCAAGATTTCATATGCTCTGTCTCCATCTCTACCCAGTTGGCAAGGGCAGGACTTCACAGCCAGGTCCTGGTTTCCTGAGAATAGAGGGTGAAGAGGGCCAGTTTTCATGTCAGTGCCAGGTTCCAGATTGTTTATTTCCTGCTTGATAATCCCTTGAGTAGTGTAACTGCCTCTGGGAGGAGAAATTCTCACCTCTAGCCTCACTCCCTTCCATCTGTGTGTGTATTTGTGGGGGACAGGGTGATAGAGGAGTTAAAAACAGCATCTTCACAACAAGAGAGGATTTAGGTATCCGTCTCATCAAACTGAGACCAGAGGAAATAAACTGCAATTAAATTGCATGGAGCTAAGTGCAAAGAGATGTTTTTAGGCAACCATTAGAGAAGAAACCCCAGTTAACAAAGAAAGTCCTGGGGCTTCCCAGGTGGCTCAGTGGTGAAGAATCCGCCTGCCAAGGCAGGAGACTCAGGTTCAATCCCTGGTCCGGGAAGATCCCACAGGCCACAGAGCAATTAAGCCCGTGTGCCACAAATACCAAACCTGTGCTCTAGAGCCCAGGAGCCGCCACTACTGATGCCCGTGTACCTGAGAGCCTGTGCTCCTCAACAAGAGAAGCGACCACAGTGAGAGAGCAGCTCGGGCTCGCCACAACTGGAGAAAAGCCCACACAGCAACAAAGACCCAGCACAGCCAAAAATAAGAAAATAATTAATTTAAAAAGTAGTAAAGACCTGAATTGGATATTGGAGGAGGTGATCCTAGAAGAGAGTTTTTCAGTGATGATTCAACACTTTTTTTTTTAACTTTTTATTTTGTACTGGTGTATAGCCGATTAACAATTCTGCGATAGTTTCATGTGAACAACAAAGGGACCCAGCCATATCCATTCTCCCCCAAACCCCCTTCCCATCCAGGCTATGACATAACATTGAGCAGAGTTCCATGTGCTATACAGTACATCCTTGTTTGTTATCTATTTTAAACATAGCGGTGCGTACGCGACCATCCCAAACTCTCTAAGTATCCCTTCTCCCGGCTGCCAGCAGCCATAAGTTTGTTTCCTGAGTCTGTGACTCTCCTTCTGTTTTGTAAGTTTGTTTGTATCATTTCTTTTTAGATTCCACATATAAGGGAGGTCATACAATGTTTCTCCATCTCTGACTGACTCGCTTCACTCAGTATGACACTCTCGGGGAACACTTTAAATGACCTGGACATTCAGAACAAAGCAGGACTGGTGAGAAGCCAGGAGACAAGTGAGTCTGAAGTTACCAGAAGAGAAATAAGCGGAAAGCTGCGAGTGCCCCCAGGGGTTGGCAAGCTCTCATGAGTCAGGGTTAAGCAGAGTCAGGTTCTAATGCCATCTCTGCCCGTTGCCAATTGGAACTTGCTCTGGAAGTATCTGGAAGTACTTGCCTCACATTTCTAAGCCTGAGGTGCCCCATCTGTAGAACCAGGGCTGTGACGTGCATTTCACAAGGTGAGGCTTGCACAGGAGGTGAATGAAAAGTTCCACTTCCCAGACATTCTGTTCAGAGGATTTACGGGCAGAGTCAAGATTCAGGAGGTGATGAGAAAACAGCTTTGTCCTGGAATCAGGCATTGGACCAGAGAGAAAAGGAAACGCACGAAGGCCAAAACCGAAAGAGTTCAGATTAGACCTGATATGTGAGCAAAAAGTGCTGTGACTCTAGGGACCTGGACTATTCGAGAAGAGGAAGAATGGGGGCCCCGGGGAAAGAGCCCTGTTCTGGTACGCGCTGCGTCTCAGGGCAGGCGAAGAGATGTGGGAAGATCCTCTCTCTAGGATCAGTCTGGCCAGCTACTCTACGAAGGTAGCTAGGATCGCAGCCACAAACGAAATCATGGACCTAGCCACGGAGCATTGTGTCCCTTCCCAATTTATTCCTTCTCAGCGGGGACCCACCCTTGAGTACCTGCTCTATGAGAATAGACAGGATTCTCTTACAATGGGGGCAATGCTAATCTTTATCAGTAGAGGGTGCTAGAGGGACATCGCAGGACAAAAGGGCTTCTCGGTCCTGGTCCATTGATCTTTTTGTTTCTTGTTTCCCTCACACCGGCTGCAGGGCCCGTCAGCAGTGCGTGGCCCACCTCAGCCTCCTGCCCAGACTGTGCAGGGTGCAGGGTTCTCAGAGACCCGAGACTCCCAGCCTGAGCGCAGGGGCCAACTTGCCCCAGCCCCTGTGCTGCGGACACCGTGCCCTCTGGGCCTCACACTTGCAGTGGAGCCCCACCTCCTCCTGTATCCTAATCTCCAGGATCAGCAGGCCAGTACCCCCAAATGCTGTTTCCCACCATACTTCCAACGTGAGTGCCACACACCAGGCATTCTACCCATAACAGTACTCACCAGCTTCAGCTCTCCTGCATCCTTGAGATCTTTGCTCGCCTGGTGGCTGAACTCTGACCGAGCAGTCCAGTGAACTTAATCTCTGTCTTGTGTGCTCAGCCATGCCTTCTCCAACTGAGTTGCTGCCCCAGCCTTGCTGGGAGCCCCTCTTGCCAAGCTTATTTTGCCCTGAGCGCCCTCTCTTAGATGATACCCAATAGGGGTCTCTCTATATCTTCATAGTTACTTTCCTATCAGAATTAATAACTCTTTATATTAAATGGCCCCTATTTGAATCATTGTGTGGTTTCTGTTTCACTGAGTGTACCCAGACCAACACAACCGTGAATGGCTGCTTACCTTACAAAGAGACAGCCAGAATTATGTGGTCTTATTGGAAATATACAACACATCTATTAAACATTCTTGTTGAAACAGCAATCTGATCAAGCCTTAGATCTAACTGCAAGCATTCAAGGAATATACAGGACACAGGAATGTGTTAAATAACATCATCAGAGGCAGTTAGCAAAATCCAGGCTGTGGGAAACTTCATAGGAAAAAAATAGCCAGAATTCTTCAACAAATGAGAGAAAGAACCTATTAATTATAAGAGACTTAAAAGGCATATTAACCAATTAAAATTCATAGACATTCTTTGGATCTGGATTCAAAGAGATCTTTAAAAATAGATTTATGAGACAATTGAGGAAATTTAAATACTTACTGGATATTTGATGACATTGAGGTAATTATTTTTAAAAAATAAAAGAGCTAATGGAGGAACTATAAACCCTGAATAATTGATGCCATTAGGGAATTATTTTTCTTATTATATATGATGGATATTTTTAAGAGCTTTCATTTTTCTTTTCAGATTTACTAGCTAAAATGTTAACAAGTGAAATGGTATGATGTTGGGGGTTTGCTTCAAAATAATAGCATGGGGATGGGAAAATATATTGACCATGAGTTGATAATATTGAAACTTGGTAATGAGTGCTTGAGTTCATTTTTTGAAAAGAATTTTAACACTTCTATAAACTGATAATGCAGAAAAGCAACCTAACTGAAAAATAAGCAAAGGGTGTAAATAGTCAATTCATGAAAGAAATATACATAGCCAAAAAACCTGTAAATGTGTTCAACTTTGCTGTAATGAAGAAAAGGCAATGAAAGATCAATAAAAGTATGGGAGAATGGATATTCCCATTGGTACTACCATACTGAAGAATCAGTTGGCTGAATTCTTCGAAACTTAAAATGTGCATTTCTATAAATCCAACAGTTTTTCTTCTACCTATCTTAGAGAAATAGTCAAATGTGTGGACAATAATATTAGTTTATTTCAAATTTGTTTTTGATATAGCAGAATCCAAGAAGCAAACCAAATATCATCAATGGAGAAAGTGAAACTTTCTCATTTCTCCGTCCTGTCCAACTTTTTGTCACCCCATGGACTATAGCCCACCAGGCTCCTCTGTCCATGTATTTTCCAGGCAAGAATACTGAAGTGGGTTGCCGTTTCCTTCTCCAGGGGATCTTCCCAACCCTGGGATTGAACCTGGGTCTCCCACATTGCAGGCAGACCCTTTACTGACTGAGTCACCAGACTCTTGTCCTTAAGAAAAAGAAGTAGTTAAAACATGATATAGGGACCCTCTGCCACAGTTATAAAAAGAAAGACTACACAGGTTGACATGGTTAAGAGCTCTGGGACATATTATCAAGTCAAAAAGCATATTACAAAGGTATATGTTCCATTTGATCCCACTTCTGTAAAAATAAAACTCAACTAAAACATCCAGAATAAATCCCCCTTAAAAAATTGGCATATTTGTAAATGTTTACATATGTACATGACTTCATATATATACATACAATGCTTTGTTGACCTTTTGTTAGAATACACTCATAGTGCTTATATAAGTTTCTTTTACTTTATACAGGATGTGAATGCGGCAGTGAACAAATCATTAGTGACCTGAACAGGAGCAGTCTCTGCGGCAAAGTGGGAGAGAGGACGGCAGTGGTTTGGGAGGGTGGTGTGTCCCGCCCCAGAGGTGACACCTCCCATGAGGCCCTGCCCTGTCCTCCTTGCATGGTGCCATCCGTGCATGGGTAAACAGTCAAGCTGTAAGATACAGAAAATCCAAATACGCTGTTCTTATTTAAAAGGGTTTCCTGAATGTGTCTTGTCATAGGATTTTAGGTCCAGGAGGGATCATTGAGACCAGCTCTTTCAGTTCCTGATTTTTAAGGATGAGAAAGCTGAAGTCTAGAGAAGCTAAAAGAGTTACCCAAGGACCCCAGACTATTTGGCTATACACCAAGAGGACAGGCAGGAAAGCATGCCCAGGAAACTTCTGAATGTTTGGGAACCCGGAGGAAGTAAGGAGGGAATTATGTGTTCAGGACGAACATCCCGATTAGAATTCCTGCAAAGTTGCTGACAGCCACGTATGAATGACCGTGTGCGGCGATAAATCACCAGGATGAGGAGGATGAATCATCCCAGGCTTTGTTCTTTGTAGGACAGCACATTTTTCTCCGGCTCTCCCTGTTCTATATCAGGAGATTGTTTCCACCGGGGTCACTGGGCTGAAGGACCCACTAAATTTGGCTTCATTCCTGTCTTGGCAAGCTGCCGTGGCCGGGGTGCTGGAGGAGTGTTTACACGGGTCAGGTCCTAGGAACATTTTTGCTGCTCTGTCTGATAAAGCCCAGAGTCAGATGGGCAGAGTGGTGAAAAGAGCACTGGACACAGAGTCAGCCAGCTTGGGATTAGTTGTGGTTCCGTCGTGAACACAGCTGTGTAAGCTTCAGCCAATCATGTAGGGATTTCTAAGCATAAAATAAATAGGTTCAATGTGAGTTCCCCAGGTCTTGTGTTTTGGGAACCTATTTGGGAAGAAAAGTAGCTTCCAAGCTGAGTAACCATTTTCAGAATAGGTTTTCTCAGCAGAATGAGAAAGCGGTGCAATACTGCACTTGAAAATATGTGGGTTATTTTCAAATACCTTTTGATACTGATTTCTAACATAATTCCACAGTGATAAGAGAACAGGCTCTGTATGATTTCAATACCTTTCGACCATGAAATGTTTATACCTTGTTTTATGTCCCTGAATATGTTCCAGAGTCTCCTGGTTTATAGTCTATGGGAACTTGAATAGAATTTGTACCTTGCTGTTGTGTGAAAATTGTATAAATCTTAATTATGTTGAAGTGGTTCACGGTCTACTATATCCTTCTACTTCTCTGTCTATTCATTCTATTAGTTTTTGAGGGTTTGAAATTAAAACGCCAACTAAAAATCTCAATTTATATACTTAAAAAAATAAATGTAATATACAATGAAACTGTATGTAACTTTGTTCTGTATTTTCCAAGTCTCCTGTAAATGTGTTGTCATACTTTCATAATTTAAAAAAAAATTAAAAAGAAGAAAAAAATAGTGTTGTGTTAGAGCCACAATCATAGGGCCAAGGCCAAATACTAAGGGAAGGAAAAGTAGGATAAAGTTTGCCATCACTGTTCCATCCAGGGAGAGCAAGGAGGCTCGTCCTCAGAACCAACTCTCCGTAATGACTGCCTGGAGCAATGTGTTGGGAAGGATGTGAACTAAGGCTGAACTCAGGGAAGAGCACTCTCTGATCCATGAATGCCTGCCAGGGCTGAGGAGCAAGGAGGACGGGAGAGGTTCACCATGCTTTTGCTACTCCTGCACACAGTTACTACATTTCTGTTCCTATAGCCATGAGCCCATGGACCCAGTGCAAAGTAGGAAAATCCATGTGATAAAATCTTAGTAAGAAAGTTTCAAGAAGCTGGCTCATTTGGGATAAAAGCATCCCTGAATCAGGAAGAATCAGGAAGCCTGGGTTCTGTTCTTTGGTCTGTCATAAACAGCTTTTAATCTTGGAGGAGAGATCCTAAAGGAAATCCTCATGGAAATCAACCCTGAATATTCATTGGAAGGACTGATGCTGAAGCTGAAGCTCTGTCATTTGGCCACCTGATGCAAAGAGCCAACTTATTGGAAAAGACCCTAATTCTGGGAAAGATTGAGGGCAGGAGGAAAAGGGGACGGCAGAGGATGGGATGATTGTATGGTATCACTGACTCCGTGGGTGTGAGTTTGAGCAAACTCTGGGAGATAGTGAAGGACAGGGAAGGCTGACACGCTATAATCCATGGGGTTGCAGAGCCAGACGCAGCTTAGCAAGTGAACAACAATTCGGCAGAAATCAGTAACAGATTGAGAACCCTATCTAAACCGAGTCCTCCTGTAACTGAGTTCTCCTAATGAGTCTATAATTAACCTCTCCTTCAAAACTTTATTCCCTTTTCTCGTTCCGCTCCTATTCCCCCCAGGACTGATGAGTATCAAAGATAAAGGGAGATAGAAGCTGAGTAGGACCCTGGGGGCCCTTTCAGGTACAATTCCCTTCCAGCCCCCTTTTGACTTTTCCTGACTTCCAAAGAGTTAATGATTAGAACAATGAAGTCATCTGACTCCTAATTCCTCCTGAAGGGATATACATAACAATCTGATGCCTATCTTTGAGTTATTCTGCAGAAATTAAGACCTCCACCAGGTGGAGGATGGTGACTTTGTGGTGACTACAAGCACATACGCAGATCCCAGACTGGTTAGAATGAGAAGGTTGATGATTAAGATTCCTGAAAAATCACCCTTATCGCACCACCAACCAATCAGAAAAATGTCCACAAGCTAATCAGCCTGTGACTCTCCCTCCTAGTGCTGACTTTAAAAATCCTTCCCTGAAAGCATTGGGCAGTTTGGGTCTTTTGAGCAACAGCTGAGCTGCCCACTCTTCTTGCTTGGCACCCTGCAATAAATTCGGAACTTTCCTTCTCTACAACCTAGTGTCAGCAAATTGGCTCCGCTGTGTGTTGGGCAAGCCAAATCATCTTCAGTTTGACAACACTAAGTTCTGAAATCTGCTGTGGTTTGAGGTGTGATAAGGGAGGCCACTGGAGGGTCATTTTTTTGGTTATGTTTAGGAAAGTAAACCACAACCCGTGAGAATGACATACATTAAAAATTCATTAGATGAAGATTACTTAATAAACTTAATTGGCAATAATAATTTCATGTTTTGATTATTACCATTTTTATTGTTACTGAATGACTAACCGGGACCAGGTAAAGATGACAGTCTTTATGCCAACCTAACTTCTAAGTCTACATGTAGAACTGTGGCAAACCAGAACACTTTGTGAATAAGGACCAGAAGTAACACATAAAAATAATAAGCTATTTAAAAATTTTTTCTTTGATGTTTCTGAAGTATCATATTCAACAAAATAAAATAAACATCCCTTGAACATGTGAAGGGAAGCCCTCGGCTGGCTTTCTAAAACAGGGTGGAGCCAAGTAGGACACTGTACTAGCTGTAGACTTACTGGCTATGAAGGTAGACTGGCTGAGAAATCCTGGCTCGCCAAATAAAGAGGATAATAATGTTACCTACCTACACAATTGTAATGAAGATTAAATGAATTAACACATATAAGGTGTTTAATTTCAAGTGTCAACTTGAGCCAAAGGGTGCCCAGACATATGATTAAACATTCTTCTGGGTGTGTCTTTGAGGTTATTACTGGGTGAAATTAGCATTTGAATCAGTGATCCGAGTAAAGCAGATTTTCTTCCCCATGGTGGGTGGGCTTCATCAGATCCGGTGAAGGCCTGAATAAAACAGAATGGCTGAAGAAGGAATAATTCTCTTTCTCTCTCTTTCTCTGCCTGTCTTCAAGCTAGGATCACATCTCCTGCCTTAAGATGTGAACTTGAACTATACCCACAGCTATTCCCTGGTAGCTCAGAAGGTCAAGAATCTGGTTGCAATGCAGGAGACTTGGATTTAATACCTGGGTCGGGAAGATCCCCTGGAGAAGGGAATGGGAACCAACTCCAGTATTCTTGCCTGGAAAATTCCATGAACAGAGGAGCCTGTCCAACTGCAGTCCATGCGGCCACAAAGAGTTGGACATGACCGAGGGTCGAGCACTTCCCATTCTTTTCTAGACCTCCAACTTGCCAATTGCAGTTCTTGGGATTTCTGACCCTCCATAATCACATTATTGAACTCCTTTTAACAAATCTCTTCACACATACATATGTAAATCTCTTATTGTTTTGTTAGGAGAAAGACACTGACTGAAACCCCCTATCTTGGCCAGGCACCATAGTATCCATGTGTGTGAGTTATTTTACAACGGGAGGTCCTGGTAAGGGCCACGGAACTAACAAGCCACCACCAACCAGAAGAATTTGGGAAATGTCAAAAGGAGGCACCACGTGTCCTACACTTCCCAGAATCCTTCTCACTGGCACCCATCTTGGCTGAGCAACACGTGTGCCATCAGGAAGAACCCTGAAAGACTGGCCAGAGAGAAGCTGGAAACTAATCCCATTGCCATAAAACCCAAGACTGTGAGCCATGTGGCAGAGCAGTCCTGCTGGATCCCCTTACCCTCCTGCTCTCTGCCCAGGTGCCCCTTCCCTATAATGCCTCTTGCTTTGTCAGCCTGTGTGTCTCCTTGCACAATTCATTTCAAAGTGTTAGACAGGAACCTCCTTTCAAGCCCTGGAAAGGATCTCTCTTCCTGCAACAGTTTCAGTTTCTCTGGACAGCCCTGACTAATACAACATGTGGAGTTCTTGGGACAGTGTCTAGCACATACTTGGCGTGACATGGCATGCTCAGTCATGGCTGACTCTTCATGACCCCATGGACTGTAGCCCAACAGGCTCCTCTGTCCATGGGATTCTCCAGGCAAGAACGCTGGAGTGAGTTGCCATTTCCTTCTCCAGGGGGTCCTCGCAACCCAGGAATGGAACCCTAGTCTCTTGCATCTCCTGCATTGGCAGGTGGATTCTTTACCACTGCGTCACCTGGGAATCCGCAGCACATACTTAGCACTCAATAAGTCTTGGTATTAAGATACATTATATTGAATCAAACAGGATAAAGCTTGTTCCTGCTGAATGCAGGGTTCCCTTGGAAGATCCTCAGTGGTGATGCTCCGTACAGAAACTGTTGTTAGGATTGAGAAGAGGCTTATCCTCACTGGCAAAACATAAAATGTGCCCACAACAAATTTCTCAAGTCCAGAAGCTGTCAAAGCTCTGCTTCTGAGCTGCACTTTCTCTAATATGTGCAGCACACCAGGACACCCTTTCTAAAGCACTTTTGAAAATGCTACCAGGGCCTCAAAGGTAAACTCTTTCATTTCTCCCACAGGAGTTTATTGAGGCATTGGATTTAGCCCCTGGGACACAACAGTACATGGAAATTCTACATACTCACAGAGTATGTGAGGGAGTCACACAACCGCACATAAATACACTTCCCTAAGACTAAACTGATACAGGGCAACAGCAACAAGAGCTTGGGCCTGTGGGTGGGATCACCGAGAAGACCTAATTCAGAAAGCCTTCCCAGAACTGCCTTTACTCATACCCTGCTCATCCCAGTGAGCCAGTTTGGTTTAGGTTAGATGGGTTCAGCATAAGTTCGTTCATTTGTTTTATAGATACTACTGGCAATCACTCACAAAAGCTTTTGAGGGAGATCTCTGAGACTGGAGGAACAAGACTCCCAGACATGGTTTGCCCAGTATCGCTGAACTCAGGAGCAGAGGGACCTGGATTTGAACTTGGATCCACCTTCTTCCTCCTCCCAGGTCCCCTGCTCTCTCCCACTCTCCCCACTCCCCAGCATCACTGGGGGGCACTCAATCTGCCTTGGTCCATGCTGTTCCTGGGACATCCCCCTTCTCTGCACGGCTCATCTAAACATCTCTGTGTGGCCCACCCTAAGTGCAAGAGGAGAAGAGAAGAATGAGCCACCATCACAGGCTGAAATCATTAAGGAAAAATGGGGGGCTTATGTTAGACCTTGAAGGATGTGTGAGATGTAGGATTTAATTAAGTGAAATGTGAGAAATTAGGCCTGGACTTAGAGAGCACTGGCGAGAAGTGATGGTGGCTCCAGTGACCAAAAATAGGCCATTTTGAGTAGCCTAGGAGAACTGTAGAAGATGGGATGTGAACTTAGCTGGGTGAGTTGTATCATATGAAAACAAACTCTCTGGTAAGAAATTCTCTACTCTTTGGGGATTCAGAACCCCCCCAAATAATTTTTCTGAAACAATCCTCATGCCCAGGCACAACACTGGGCACAGTGCAATTTCTGAAGTTCAATACCAGAGGGACCAATGGCTGATATTCTCCTGCATTCATCTGAGGGCCGACTCCAAAACTTTCCATCTGCTGACTCCTTCCTTGTACAAGAAGACCACATTTTCCATTGGCCTTAAAACAGCTGAACATTTTTGGTGCGTTACTGAGGCCACTTTAATTTATCACTTTGTTTTGAAGACCCACATCATGCAACAACAGCATAAATTTCCTCATTCTATTGGAGGGCAGATGGTACTGCAGACTTCACATGAGACATGCAATCTTTCATTGATGGGGTTGGTGTAAATTCAGTCTGCTTTCTGTGATTTCTAACAGTCATGAATGGGAGTTGCTTGTCTTTCTGAAGCAAGTTATGAGGGTTTTTCTTTTTTCTTTTTTTTTTTTTTAACCACCAAAGCCACTGAAGAATGTCTGAGCAGCCACAGAGTGAAGCCAGGCATCTGGGTTCTAAATTCCTTCCTTGTCTAGATCCAAGCAGGCTGAAAACGTTTAGAAAGGGTTGACTTACCAAACCTTCTCTTTCTCCCAGCTTTCCACGAGGTCTTTTTGTGTATCTATTTCTAAAATGTTTGCTATTTTACATAGATTTTTGTATTTCAAGCATTCTAAAGAAGTTAGTTTAGGATTTCACTGGAGTCTGGCTGATAATTCAAAGGGAAAATTTCAAACAGAAATCAGGGCTAGCTTTTCCAGAGTTAGTTTTTTTTTGTTGGCATTATGCCTGATTGCTCTTATTTTTATAATGATGATAGTCCCTTCTTTCTCTCTTTGCTTTCTGCCCCCCTTCATGTACAGAAAAAGGCCTGGTTTTAGAGGTCTGTCTTGAAAAAAATCACCATAATGGCATATATATTAGGATTAGGCATAGAAATGTCAGGGCTTATTAAATCTCAGTAGTCAAACTTGCTCTTGTGTTTTCCATTACTGCTCCATCTCTGAGATGCCCCAGAGAGAGGGAGAGTTCTGCCTGTCCCACGGGAAATGCAGCCCCTTTCCAAGATTGAGCAGAACCTTGCCTGGGGTCAATCGTTATTGGGAGACTGTGATGTTTTCCACTTCTGTTGACTTTCAGAAAATTCTGTTGCAGAGAAAACCTTTGGTAGTGCATGTCATCTGATTCTGTCGGGGAGGGGAAAGTCTAACTGTTCTTGGTATTATTAAATACCCTGTATAAACCACAGAATCTGGCCATCCACAATCCCTCTCCCCAAGGACCTCAATGAGCGTTGGAGGCTTCACTTTCTTTTTTTCATCCTCACAAGGGACATGAAGAGAAAGAGGGCACAGAGTGCATTAAACAATCTCCCAGCATGCTCAGTTGCTGGAATACCACATCTATTAATTTTCATTCTGGGCTCCTCCAACTAAGAAGAAATGTGAAAGGTTAGCAAGGTTCAGAAGGAACCCTAAAATGACTACTAAAGGCAGAGCCACCAGAACAGGGGCACTTGTCAGGCTTTTCAGAGGCACCCCTGCTTTCGAAGCAAGGGAATGACCTTAGCAATCCACGTGTAATGGAGGAAGGGAGACTCCTTACTTAAGGCATGGGAACAAGCTGTTGACTTCCGGAACCCAGAAATGATTGACTGACCCAGGACACACCTTGCCCAAAAGGCAGGCTCTCCCACCTTCTGCCGCCAAAGAGAGCTGCTGACACATCTTGCTGGCAGTCTTCCACTTTAAAGAATTAATCTGCTGATCACCGTAGATTCATCTTCCTGTGGGCTGCCAAGAAGAATCTGGGTCAATGGGAGTTTATGGTTGTAGGATCAGTCAGTCCAGGATATGAACTATGGTGACATCATATCTCACTTTGTGGGCAGAGTGACCAGGAACACACTCAAGGGAAAAGTCCCTGATATCAGCCCGATCTCTAGGCAAAAAGTAAACCCAGAGGCATCTCTTCTCTTTCGACATCATATTTTCTCAGGATGGTTGGAAACCTTAACACACAGGCACAATCTCTCTGTGTCTCTCTTCCTTATTAGCCCATGACTTTACTCAACTGCTTTACAGAAAAGCTTTAATGAACTTATTACCAGTGTGTTGTCTCTCCAAGGGGCATCTGCTTTTATAAAAAATGAAAATATTAGAGATCCAAGACTAAAACTGATATAGATGGGGACTCTCCTGCTCATCTAGTGCTTAAGAATCTGCTTTCCAAAGTAGGACACATGGGTTTGATTCCCGGTCCAGAACTAAGATCCCACATGCCATGGGGTAACTAAGCCTGTCAGCCACAACTACTGAACCCAGGCCCTAGAGCCTGTGCTCTGCAACGAGAGAAGCCCCTGCAATGAGCAGCACAACTAGAGAGGAGCCTCCACTCACCACAAGCAGAGAAAGCCCACTGTCAACCACAAAGATCCAGCGCAACCAAAGACCACCACCACCAACAGCAAAATCTGGTCTTGATGAGGAATTGGCAAGTCAGGTGGAGGAGGCATTTCAGCCATAGTACACCCATCCGTCTCTTAGACATGGATTATATGAGATGTGTGGCAGATACCTGGTCTACCTACTCCAAAATGCAGAGACCAGCAAAGTGCAGAGACCAGCATGGAGGACACCTGAGTTCCTCTGCTGGCTCTCAGCACTGTGGCTTGGGCCTTACCCTTTCTTTCTGGGTGTCAGTTTGCTTCTCTGAAGAATGCCAGGTGGAAGGAAGAGTCACTCGTACTATTCCATCTCCATCTCCTCCACTTGGCTCTCATCCTTCTTCCTCACTGTTGGGGCCACTGTGTGGACATCAGGGTCTACTGGCCAGCTGCGGAAGCTGGAGTGAGAAACTGTGGCCTGTTGCCAGTTCACCCAGAGTGTTCATATGGGCCAAGTTAGGGAGCAGCCATCTGGCCAAAGGGTGGAATTGGCATATACTGTGCTTTACATACCATGGTATCCATTTCCCTCAAGCCTCTTCTGGCTCTATTTCTAACTAGCTCATCCCCAAGATAACTTAGAGTCTAGAATTTCAGGATTCAAAATGTTGGCCTCAGCAATGGGGTCTGACCTATCAGCTGCCTCAGGTGGACTCCCTTGCCAGCCCTTCTGTGCGCCTTATTTTCCCTCCTTTTCTACTCCAGCAGGCTAGAGGTACGTCATCCCCTGTGGCGGCCCTCCCTGTCTTACACAGGAGGGAGTGGGGAGGCACAGGGGAGTCTGTCAGCTCCCATCAGCCCGAGTGGAGGCACCAGGATGGGCAGATTGGCTGTCAGGGCAAGGGCATAACCCAACCAGTTGTATCGGAGCCACCTGCCTGAGAGGCAGGGCACGGTAAACCATTTTCATCAAAATTAAAAATAGAACCTGCAGAACAGGTCTTGTTCTTTTTCAGTGTGCTGGAGCCTACTGCCAAGATCAAAGTGATTCCCATGGATGTGATGAGTGTGGGGGTAGGCCAGAGAAAGAACTGATGAATGTGGTGAGATTTTATGTTGTTTTAACCTCTGCCACACTCTTCAGGTCTGTACATTTCGTTCCATGCTCAGATGTTATCCAGGTGATTCATAATCTAGTGTTGTTGGCTTCAACACAGATTGAAAGGTAACTAGACCAAGTGTAGTCTATGTCAGGAGCTACCCACCTGAAAGCCCTTCAGTTCAGGGAATCTGTTGTGTCCCGGGGCCTGTGTTTCATACTAACTGTGCTGCCAGGGGCTGAGGGTACACAGGGGAAGTGGTGAGCTCCTTCTGTCCCCTCAGGGGCCAGGCGCATAGTCAGGAAACTTTAAAATGAATGAGATGCAGAGAAGGCCATGGGAGCACGGAAGAGAGGGGCCTTCTTCTCTCTGGGTGGTAGGACAGGGCCTTGGGGAAATAAAACAGGAGGTGTGACTTGCAGGATGAAGTAACTCAGCTGAGAGGGAGAAAGAGAAGAGCATTCCCAGCAGAGGGAGCTCTTTTTTTTTTTTTTTTTTGTATTGATGTAGGCTTGTTGGGAGGTGGGAAGGAGGTGATGGGGGTAGAAAAGAATTGCAACATCTCTTTTTCCTATTCTCATTCCCACTCTTATCCCTGCAGGGAGAGAGAAAAATCAAACTGAGGCTTTTGGGGGCTTAAAGAAGATATGGGATTGGAGTATTGTTTCTAATGCCCGATAGTGGCAAAACCAACCAATAAAAATCCAACCTGTGAATAACCAGAATGCCCACACACAGGGAAATGGTTAAACATGTATGGTGCATCCATCTATATTGTGGAGTAATGCATAATCATTAAAAGGAACAAGATAGATCTATATATGTAAACAACTATCTAAGAAATAGTAAAAAAGTAAGTCATAGAAAAATAGGTAAAATAGGTTTCCAATTTTGTAAAGAAATAGATGCTTCATTTGAATTTATTTATTTTCTGTACATATACATGCATATACAAACACACAGAAAAAATTCTGGAAAGATACTCAACTTCTGAGAAAGGGTGTAGGACTGGAGGAAGAGGGACTTTCATGACTTATTAGGTTCACTTCTATAGTATTTGCATTTTAACCAAAGCATGTATTACTTGAGGTTCTTTTTTTTTTTTTTTAATGTGGGGTAAAAGTATTTGAATAGAAGGACAAAGTTCTTCAGAGAAGTGCTACAAAGTCTTCTTTGTTCATGTCTTTCACTTCCACATTCCTGCATTCTGGTGCTTCTTCCTTTGCTCGATAGTGTCAGACTCTTTGTGACCCTTGGACCGTAGCCCTAGCCTGCCAGTCTCCTCTGTCCATGGGATTTCCCAGTCAAGAATACTGGTGTGGGTTGCCGTGTCCTTCTCCAGGGGATCTTCCTGACCCAGGGATCAAACCTGCAACTCTTGCATCTCCAGCATTGGCAGGTGGATTCTTTACCATTAGCATTACCTAGAATGCTCCCTGAATTCTGGACACTCACCTAAATTCAGGGAGACTGAGATGCCCCAGAAGCTCAACTTTGTAACTGTTACCATAAATAACACCCAAAGGAGAGAACCAAAGTGAGCTGGTGTACTAGGAGTCATCGACTTGTTTGCTGGCTTCCATATTGTTGGAAGAGGGTGGTTAATTTGATTTTTCTCTCAGGATTATTTTTCTAATGTTAAGTAATTCTGGGGAGCCCTTTTGTGATGACTTACAAATAAATCAAGAAGAGATATTGTCATTAAAATGAATTGTTGATCAACTTTAATGCTGTTGTAGAGAGCATAATCTAAGTTCTAATGTGAATTTAAATTATAATGTTGTATTAATATATGTGCTCTACTGTACAAAATAGATAACAAAGGCTTACTGGGGACTTACCTGGCAGTTAGGTCCAATGGTTGGGACTCAGCTTCCACTGGTCGAGGCACAGGTTCAATCCCTGGTTGGGGAACTAAGATTCCCACAAGCCAAATGGCATGGCCAAAAAAAAAAAAAAAAAAACCAAGGACCTACTGTATAGCACAAAGAACTATATTCAACATTTTATAATAATCTATAAGGGAAAAGAATCTGAAAAAGAACATATTGATAACTGAATCACTGTGCTGTACACCTGAAACTAACATGACACTGCTATTAATCAACCACAAAGTGAAAGTGAAAGCCAGTCGCGTCCGATGCTCTGCGACCCCATGGATCGTACAGTCCATGGAACTCTCCAGGCCAGACTACTGCAGTGGGTGGCCGTTCCCCTCTCCAGGGAATCTTGCGCACCCAGGGATCAAACTCAGGTCTCCCACATTGCAGGCGGATTCTTTACCAACTGAGCCACCAGGGAAGCCCAAGAATATTGAAGTGGGTAGCCTGTCCCTTCTCCAGTGGATCTTCCCAATCCAGGAATCAAACCAGGGTCTCCTACATTGAAGGAAGATTCTCAACCAGCTGAGCTACCAGGGAAGCCCAAATCAACCATACTTCAGGAAGAAAAATTCAAAGTGGTGTTGGAGGCTAGCATACCTAAAGACAGTATTTTCAAAAATAGTTCCTCTTACCCATCTCCCACTTCCACCAAAACATCATTAGATTTCATTTGATCCAATGTAAAACCAAGCACAAAACAGAAATATGTAGCACTAACAATGCTTCAATGATGTCATGTTAGAGACGTCATGTTCCCACCATTACCTGGACGTTGAGTTCTTTAGTGTCTCCCCTGCAGAAAAGTTCTAGGTAACTTGCTGTATCAAATTCACTCCTCTAGACGAGGAGTCCCTGATTCTACTTGAAATTGCTTTCCTAGACCTCTGGTTCAAGTCAGATTTAGAGAGCGTGTCTGACCTTCCCAATCCTTCAACTTACGGGAGATAGAAATGAATGTAAGTAACAGAACTTTCTCCCAAGTCTAAAATCTGAGACTGTGGTGTTTGATGCCCTTTCTCACTGTTCAGTTCTGTGGGTCAGGTTGCTTATCCTTCTTAGGCTCCAATTTCATGTCTACGATAGGTGCGCAGTTTCTGTGCCAGAGAATATGCTTAAGCAGCTTTCCATCCTCAAGGGAAGAGCTCTGAGAGTAGAGAAGAGCTTGGTAGTCTCACAGCAAAGCCAAGCCATCCATAGAAGACCCTTTGCTTTTCCCTAAAATATTCTCCAAATGAGAAGCTAGAGGTAAGGGTGTTGCTTGATAGTCAGAGATCCCTATGTCCAAGTTTACCGAAGTCCAAGGTCTGTAACTGCGGTCCCAGCACATAATTCAGAGGGTTCATGAACTAGCTGGATGCAGGAAAAAAAATTCCACCTTTGTTTTTTACTAATCCCTCTTTGAAATCAAGCAACTTTTCTATTTTCAATGTGCTTACAAAGCACAGTAGTATCATTCAATCAGTACTTGTGATGTGGTCACTGGCAGGAATCACACATAATCTATAGAACGTTGTGGTTGTCCCAGATAGTTGTGCTAATCTTTACTACAGAATTATAGTAGGTGTTTGACCTTCAGGGATTTATCAGTTGGCTTTACCAACTGATAGCTCAGTTGGTAAAGAAACTACCTGCAATACAGGAGACCCTGGTTTGATTCTTGGGTCGGGAAGATCCACTGGAGAAGGGATAGGCTACCCACTCCAGTATTCTTGGGCTTCCCTTGTGGCTCAGCTGGTAAAGAATCTGCCCACAATGTGGGAGACCTGAGTTTGATCCCTGGGTTGGGAAGATCCCCTGGAGAAGAGAAAGGCTACCCACTCCAGTAGTCTGGCCTGGAGAATTCCATGGACTGTATGGTCCATGGGGTTGCAAAGAGTCAGACATGACTGAGTGACTTTCAGTTCACTTCTCTTTGACCTTCAGTTAGATCTTAATGCTTAATCAAGAAACACATATATTACTATGTCACAGATTTTTTTTTTAACTTCTTCATTTTTATTTTTTGGCCACACCATGGCATGTGGGAGTTCCCCAACAAGAGATCGAACCAGCACCCCTTGCATTGGAAGGTGAAACAAGTATTCCAATGACTGTATTTCATTATAATCAGATTCCTTTATAACATAATATGTTTTCTTTTATTGTCTTCTTTAAAGACAATCTTCTGAGAAGGATTTATAAGCGTAACCAGACTGTTAAAAGAGTTCATGCCCAATAAAGATTAAGAATCTCTGTTCTGAGTGGGGTTAGAACGGGTCTTGCAAATGTTCCTAAAGGTCTGTGTCAATGTCACTTTATTTGCACATTCCTGAGATTCAGCTCCTAGCTTCTTGAGTTCCTCCTAACCAAATATGCTAAGGAAGAAGCTACATCTGTACAAACACCATCTAACTGAAGTGTCAGGTTTCCTCCTCTTCTTCACAGTTGTTGGAAGCCAACAGCTAACAGCATTAGAAGGATCGAATATCCTGTGTGGCTGGAAGAAGAGAGAGAAACTTCTATAGGATCACAATCCAGGCATTTTGGTTTAACTCTGCTACCCTGTTTGCTTTGCTCTGAATTAAGTGCAATCAGTAAGTGTTCTTAAAATGAAAGAATAAGTCACAAACCTGCAAGCTGCTAGTTTATATTCTCAGTAGGACATTAGGATATCACCTAATAGCTGTTTAACAACTTAATTTTGAAGAGTCATGCCTACAATCAGTGCCTAGACCAGGCATGACAAATGGATTTCACCCTGATCTGCTCAAGTTACCATTGTGTTGGGAAGGGTTCTGAGGCCAACTGCAAGCTTGAGGGGGAAGGTGCTGTGGTTGATTCTTGATGTCTACCATGGTAAAGTGGTGTAGCTAGGTACATGCCTGTGATTATCTTGAGTCCAGTCCTTACTGTTACCAATGACCACCTTTAATTGAGCTCCAGAAAGAAATACATTCTTGAAACATTCCTACTATGTCCCTCTCTGTACTGAAGAGCAAGGGAAACCTCAGTTCCTTCAACTGTTTTGCCAACTTACTGATTTAAATTGATGAACAATTTAATGATGAGCATTAAACACAGAATGACATTGTAAAAAAATTGCCTGAGATTTTAGCAGAATTGATGAGGGGGAATTTAAATCAAAATAAATTCCTGTGCTTTCCTACTGCTCAGCGGTATCGTAAAGTTTGACCTCATGACTTCTGCTCAGGAACACTTCTCCCAAATCCAATGCTCACAGACTCAATTTCCCTGGAAGGGAAGAAAATGGGTGGATTTGCCAGGCTGTCTTAAACAAACTTGATTAAGGAGGTAGTTTATGAAGTAATTCATGGTCTCTAGCAGTCTTGTTCAACTAGTGTTTGGGGCCCTGGCCCACATTTTGGCCGAGATTCTAGTTCAAATTTCTAATCACCTGTTATAGAGCCCACACTATAGCCGTGGGCTCTAGCTACAGAAGTATAGTGTTCCATTGTTTCTTCTAATCTCATACATTCATTTATGTACCAGCTTTGTGCCTGTCACCCTCAAGGAACATACAGCCAAGTCAGAAACAGACAAATTAAAGAATCATTCAATTTAAAATAAAGAATTCCACAGTTCTCTAAATTCTACAGTTTAAAATAAAGAGCTCTAAAAAGAGATCCCTCCTACACTCTTGCTGAGAATGAAAACTGGTGCAGCCACTATGGAGAACAGTATCCGGGTTCCTCAAAAAAATAAAAATAGTTGCTTTGTGATCCAGCAATCCCACTCCTGGACATATATCTGGACAAAATCCAAACCTGAAAAGATACTTGCACTCCCATGTTTTTAGCAGCACTATTCACAATAGCCAAGACATAGAAACAACCTAACTGTCCTCTGACAGATGAATGGATAAAGAAGATGTGTATAAATATTTCTAATTGAGTATCACTCAGCCATAGAAAAGAATGAAATAATGCCATTTGCAATAACATAGATACAACTAGAGATTATCATACTAAGTGAGACAAGTCAGAAAGAGAAAAACAAATATCACACAACATCACTTACATGTGAAACCTAAATTATGACACAAATGAACTTATCTACAAAACAGACTTCACAGACATAGAAAACAGACTTCTGGTTGCTAAGGGGGAGTGGGAGGTGAGATAAATTGACAATTGGGGATTAGTAGATGCAAACTATTATATACAGAATGGATAAACAGGAGGGTCCTCCTGCATAGCACAGGGAACTATATATATATTCAATATCTTTTGATAAACCATAATGGAAAAGAATATGAAAAACAATATATATAACATAATGAATAATTATATATTAGTTTGGGCTTTCCTGGTGGCTCAGATGGTCATGAATCTGCTTGCAAAGCAGGAGACCTGGGTTCAATCCTTGGGTTGGGAAGATCCCCTGGAGTAGTGAATGGCAACACACCACAGTTCTTGCCTGGAGAATCCATGGACAGAGGAGCTTGGGGGGCTATAGTCCATGGTGTCACAAAGAGTCAGACACGACTGAAGCGACTTTGCATATGCACACATACCAGAAGCTAATACATCGTAATTTAACTATCTTCTAATAAAATAGATTTTAAAAGAGCTCTGTAGTGCGTGATTGTGAACCCCAGTCTTTGGGGTTCAAGAAAAATCTTTTGGAGGAAGAGACATTCAAATGAAACCCTCAAGGAAGAGTAGGAGACAGCAAGATAGGAGGAGGTGAGGAAACTCATGTAAAAAGTAAGAGGGAGAGGGAGTGGTTCTGGAGCAGAGTGTATAAGAGAAGGGATTGAGGTGGGGGGAAGGTGGTGAGAACAAGGCTGGAGAAGCAAGCAAGGGCCAAGATCATAAACCATCCCAAATGATACTAAGAATTGGAAGCCATATCCTGAGAGCAGTTATAAAATATTAATTTTATTATGTTTGCTTTGGCTGCTCCGTGGAGAATGAAGTTGAAGGAAACGAGATTGCAAGTTGGTGAAAGTTTGTCTTAGGACACACAGGGAAACAGGGAAGCGGAGGGAACCATCTTGACAGCAATAAAGCCAAGTGTCATGGAGCACTGAAATGTTCCTCAAGACATCACAGGCCCCCAAGAGGCCCAGAGCAGTCTGGCAACCAGTATTTCTCTGCTTTTATGCCACCATCAACTACCAACACCCTGGATATCTCATGGCTTCTACTTGCTGCCTTTTACGTGTTGGCTTCAGTCTTTACTGCAATAGGAATTTTTCCCCACACCGCAACAGCCCTAGCCTGTATCATTCCAGGGTCTCCAGGGCCAGGGACTTTTGATGGTTCAAGCAGAAAACTCCTAGGGAAGATTATTATTGGTTGTTTCTAGGTCACATGCCTATGGCTGAACCAATCACTGAGGTTAGGCAATTGGAAGTCCTACCACAACCATATGGTATGGGGAGGAGTTCTCCAAAAAGTGGCAATCCATTAGCAACCTGAAGCAAATTTTCAGAAAAGAAAAGTGTCATTGGCAGGTACATTGGGCTTCATGGCTTGTCTTGAAGGTATTTTCCTAAACACAGGTCACTGCTTTCACAACTTTCAGTTTCTTCTGCTGGAGAACAAGAATTTGTCAGGTTAGATGTTTCTTAAAAAAATTTTAAATCTGTAGAATACCCATCAGACTCAAGGGTATGGGCAAAAGAAACAAAACAAAGAAAAACTATATATACAGTCTCTTTCTCTATCAAGAGTCTTTTAGTAATAGACTGTACCAGTTGTGTTTCTTTGATCACTAAATAAAATGTATTGGGAGAATATTGAAAGGAGGCAGACAAGGCATCTCTGACGCCTATGAAACAGGAACCATAGGATTGGTAGATTGGTAGCAGGAGTATGTCAGAGAATACCACAGGGATGAAGAGCTCCAGATACACACAAGGATAAAAAAATTATTTTAAAAACGCAGGAAATTTGAATAAGAATCAATATATGAATAAGTATAACTCACTTGGTTGTATACCTGAAGCTAACACAGCATTGTTGATCAACTATATTTCAATATAAAATAAAAATTTTTTTAAAAATAGGAAAAGCAGGAAAATTAACTTCGTAAAAGTCAGGACAACAGTTACTTCAAGAAGTGAAGATTGGATCAGAATGCATAATTTTTAGGGCCCAGTGCAAAATGAAAATGCATGACTGTTTGGTCAAAGTTTATTAGGAATTTCAAGATAGCAATTCAAAGCATGAAACCAAGCCTGGGACACTTCTGAGCATGGAGCCCTTTGCCACTGCCCAGCCAACATACTCATGAAGCTGTCCCTGATGAGGCAGAAGGTTTCAGCTGGTGAGGGACACACAGGGAGCTTTAGGAGACTGAAATCTTCACAGTGGTGCTCTGTGGGCATGCTTTCAGCTATTTGTAAATCTTTCATGTAGTTTTGCATTGCAGGCAGATTCTTTACCAACTGAGCTTTGAGGGAAGCCCACTGCTAGGCTTCTCTGTCATGAGATTCCAGGACAGGAAACCTGGGCTTGATTCTTGGGTCAGGAAGGTCCCCTGGAGAAGGAAATGGCAACCCACTCCAGTATTCTTGCCTGGAAAATCCCATGACAGAGGAGTCTAGCAAGCTACAGTCCATGGGGTCACAAGAGTTGGACATGGCTTAGCGACTAACCCACCAACCATATAGTTTTATGTACTCTTTCCTAAGTGTTATTATATTTTGCAATTAAAAAAAAATTCAACCACATCTTTTGTCCTATGTAAATGATACAACATTCAACATGCCAAGAGAAAGAGTCTGAGTGGCCAAGTTCAGGTCAAATGCCCTTGTCCCACTGCCATAAAAGGATAGTAATCTAATAATAAAAACAAAAATGAGAAGGTAAACAAGAACAAGATGAAGAAGAACAATAACAGCAAGTAAAGAGCTAATACTTACTGAGCAGTTACTGCATGTTTTAGATGCTATTCTGAATTAACTCATTAAATACACACTACAACCCTATGAGATAGAGAATTGCCTCTGCAGCTGCCAGAGGAAGAAGTGGGCACTTGGACTTACTGATCACTAAGATCTCACACTGTGAGGGAAAGAGAATTCTCCAAAAATGAAGTGGATATTTTGGGATATAGAATGGGTATGGGTAGCCAAGAAATGCCAAAGTCCACTACACAGGTCCTGATAGCTCAGTTGGTAAAGAATTCGCCTGCAATGCAAGAGACCCTGGTCTGATTCCTGGGTTGGAAAGATCCACTGGAGAAGGGATAGGCTACCCACTCCAGTATTCTTGGGCTTCCCTTGTGGCTCAGCTGGTAAAGAATCCACCTACAATGCGGGAGACCTGGGTTCAATGTAAGCGACCCTAGTCTGATTCCTGAGTTGGGAAGATTCCCTGGAGAAGGGAAAGGCTACCCACTCCAGTATTCTGGCCTTGAGAATTCCATGGACTGCATAGTCCATGGGGTCACAAAAAGTCGGACATGACTGAGTGACTCACTTCACTTCACTACACAGGTCAGTGAGAAAATATGGCGTGGGTACAAGCTGTTCTTTTTTGGATTTAATAATAATTGGTTGGTTTTCAAGGTTTAATGCCCTATGCTAGGTAATATACAGAGAAAACAATGCTGAACAAGACAGTGGCCTTCGAGTTACAATATGTCACTTAGGAAAAAAAGAGAGGAAGAGGGAAAAAAATACCTTTAAGGAAATAATACAGGAAGTGTTCAGGATCTCAGGAAAATGAATGTTGAATGCATTATAATCACATTACATGTTGCATTCTCAAGGTAGCTTCAGCCCTGCAAAGATGGACTCAGAAACCTAACCCAGTTAAGAGGTCCATTTTTTTCATAGTGAGTCTGCCCTCAGAGTTAACCTGACCACAGACATCCTCACTTTTTTGCCAGACTGTAACAGCTGAAGAGCATGACTGCACACATTAGATTCACAGATATGCAAGGCTGCCAAGTGGGGGCTCATCAAGACACAGAAATCTGGAAATCCCATTAGCGACAGATGCAGCCCAGCATGCGTGTCTGGGGAGGCCCTGGCTCCAGCCCTTGGGACCAAGGCAGATTCATCTTAGATCATGACAGCCACTCCAGGCCAACCTGAGATCAGGGTGAGGGGGAGCCCTGTGACAAGGAAGGAGCCAATAAAGTCAGGCAGTTTTCGACCATCCACTTGCCCCAGGGCAGGGCAAAGAGGCCAGTTGCTGGAGACAAGGGTTCAAGTCCCTGGAGGTTCTCTAACTGATGTCTGAATTAAGAACCTGAGTGCCTCAATTTGAATACTACCTCCACCACTTCAACTTGAACAAGTTACTTCACCTCTCTCTGCCTTGGTTTCTCATCTGCAAAATGGGGATGAGATATTTGATTATTAGGATCAGATGAGATAATCAATCTATACTAGCAATGGTATTTATTGTTACTGGTGTCACTGTACAAAGTGAGGGGCTGAATAACAGGATCTCTAAGGGACTCCCCTGGGGGTCCAATGGTTAAGACTTCACCTTCCAACTCAGGGGATGCAAGTTCAATCCCTGGTTGGGGAACAAAGATCCCACATGCTTTGGGATCAAAAAATCAAAACATAAAACAGAAGCAATACAGTAACAAATTCAATAAAGATGAAAAAATAAAAAAGAATCTCTAAGTCCCTTTCTGGTGCTGACATGCTGTGACATTATTTTTTCTTTAAGATTTTTTTTTTTTTTGATGTGGGCCATTTTTGAAGGCTTTATTGAATTTGTTACAATATTGCTTCTGTTTTATGGGGGTTTTTTTGACTGCACAGCTTGTGGGACAGCTTCCCAACCAGATATTGAACCCACACCTTCTGCATTAGAAGGCAAAGTCTTAAACCACTGGACCGCCAAGGAAGTCCCTCTGTGACACTCTTAAAGGAAAAGTATTTATGACTTTGGATTTCTATTGACAGAACTTATTATTCAATTGAAGGCATTACCTGTGAGTGTATTTTTACTTCTATTTTTATGTCTATTCACATCTCTGGTGATATTCAGGCACCCCCTCATGTAAAAGACGAGTATTTTAGCCTATCTGCTTTAACAGTGATAATCAGTGTCATCCAGGGCTGAACAGGGAGGGAAACTTGGAGGCTTTATTTGTCTACTTTTAATCAGCTCTATCTTTTAAAGAGCGTTCCTTCAGGAAGGGCTGAGTTGAAGCTGAAAGGGGCACACGTAAATATGAAGATGGTCCCATGACAGGAGAATTATAGATTTAGAAGTTCAACGTGGAGATTATACTTACTGAAAATATTCTTAATGTATATTTTAGTGGTAAATTGTTAACATTCTTTCCATATTTCCTGACCTCAGTTATTCACTTTCCTCCACTGTGGTTGAGGGTAAAATTCAGGAATGGATATCTTTCAGAGAACCAAGGAGACAAAACTTTGCCTGTGGTCAGAAAAAAAGGGGGGTGGAGTGGGGAGAAATTTTAGTTGCTTCGGAGCTGGTTTGTGAAAAGTCAGGGGTGGGAAGGCAGTGGGAGAAGGCCTCTCCAGGGGCCCAGCTGAAGCTTCAATTCCCCATGCCTCTTAATTTGGCTTGTGGTTCCAAAGGTCCAGGGAAAACACAGACTTCCACAAATGTAACCCCAGGCAAAATATTAGAAGAAACAAAGCTTAGACAATTTGCACAAACTATAGAAAGTAAAAGCAATAAACTGCAAGAGCAGATGAGACCTTCCTGTTGGAGATACTGTAATATCTCAAAGCCAATAAAAGAGTCCTTCAAATACATCCTCAAAGTAACTAGACTGTTTATCGTGATGTCACATTTATGACCCACACAAGTAGCAGTCAACTAATATCATTATAAAACTGATTTATAAGAACTTACATTGGATTTTTCCTCCTACTGGGACCTCAGATTTGACAAGATCACCTCCCTATTTGCATGAGGAATTCCTGTTGTAACTGGGGACCATGTATATACAGAAGGCAAGATGGTTCCTGTTGATGACAGTTTTACATATTCCATTTTTTTCCCCAAGGGCAAAAGTCACATGCATATCTTCAAATTCTTGGTAGGGGCTCTTTCAATTTCCATGATGTTGATAATCAGATGTAGAGAATTTGCCTGGGAAGAGTTCTCTAATAAAATTATGAATAAATCACTTGGACTGAACCCAGAGAAACCAATGTGATTTTTTAGAAGTTGAGAACTTCAGATTCTTCAGCAATATTTTGGTAAATTCATTTTTGAAAACAGCAAACCACAAACTGGTTTTGTGAATTATGTCCATCACCAGATTTGTGAGGCCGGGAAAACTAGGGAAAGATGACGACAGTAATCCCGCAAATGTCTGATTTCTACCCCCAACCCCCACCCCAAAGGAACAACTGTCCTTTCAGAGCCAAGTCCTGACTTCAAGGCTGCCGAGAGTCCCACTCTGTGAAAGCCCTGCAGAAAACTAGGGGGTGGGAGGCAATCATTTAAAAGAGATCACATTCAGTTTCATTAAAAAACCAAAACAGCTGGGGCATTGATTTGCAAGCTCTGTAATGCCATTGGTATGCCTGACCTGGCCAAGATATTAAAAAGATATTTAAGGCAGTGTCAGTAAGTGTCTCAGGCACAAACTCCGGCATATTCAAACAGCATTATGGAGCTGTGGGTAATTCGTCTTCCTTTATGTTTCGCTATGCAGAGAGAAGGGGAGGGAACTTTTACAAAATGATTTACTGTGACACATCCATTCTAATGAAAGCCTGTGCCGCCAGCCCGCCAGCACTGCTGGCCGATCTGCCCCCACCCAGATGCTCGGCCATATGTCCCATGCTTGGCGTGAGACAATTGTGTTGGTGGAGAACGAACGAGTCCAGTGATCTGGGTTTTGTTTTTTTTTTTTTTTTTTTAAACAGAAATTCCAAAAAGCTCTGAGTTTGCTGGCTTCAGTAAGAGAGGCAGCAGGAAAGGGCCCATCAGTTTGGGGCTAAGTATTTTTAAAGATGCTCCAGCGGTATAACCACAGGATGGGGTAAGATTTAGTGCCTCCGCGGGGCCAGGAGGATGGCTGCGAGGGGAGTTCCGGCTCCGTGGCTGCAGGTTTCCAGCCTCGCGGGCCTCCCTGCTCAGGTTCTCTTCTTTCTTACATCACCCCAGCTGGCTTCCCTCTGACTTCCGGCAGCAGCCGCATCCCTCGGATCCTCACGTCCTAGCTCTTTCTCAGCTGCGCTGTTACTTACTGCTTACTTCCTGGAAGCAGCTGCTGCTTCGACAAAGTGTTTTTCTAGCCCCCTGCCTATTGCGAAACTGGCCTAATTGCCTTCCCTTCTTGGAATGAAATCAACATTCATTGAACACTGACTATATGTAAGACATCATGCTTGGCCCTGTGAAAGAAAGAAATCTGGTATAAAGCTGGGTCTTTGTCTCAAAAAGCCTCCGATCTACCTGTGAATTAAGGCTCCCACTGTAGTCCTCGGGCAAGTTTTCTTTACCTCTCTGTACCTTAGTTTCTTCATCCATAGAATAGGGAGAATAATAATACATAAATCTGTGCATGTGCTCAGTCATGTCTGGCTCTTTAGGACCCCATGGATTGTAGCCCACCAGGCTCCCCTGTCTGTGAAGTTTTCCAGGCAAGAATACTGGAGTGAGTTGCCATTTCCGACTCCAGAGAATCTTTCTGACTGGGGATCAAACCCAGGTCTCTTGTGTCTCCTATACTGGCAGCTGGATTCTTTACCCTTGCTGCCACCTGGGAAGGTCAAAAATACATAAGACTGCTATAATGAAACTAATGTGTGCAAAATGCTTAGAATAATACATGAAACGCGGTAAGCATTTAATAAATGTTAGCTAGTTTTGAGCCCTAGTGGAAGGAAAGAGAAAACAAGAGGGGTAAAATAATATTTATCTGCCATACTGTGTAATAAGAGTTTTATAGGTATTCCCTCAATCTTCACAGTACTATGTAAGGTGGGTATTACTATATCCCTTTCATTCTGGAGTCAAGGAGACTCTGCCAGGTTCAAAATTAATGTGAGTTTCCACTGTTGACAGAGCTTCTAGTCAAGGCCAAAACTACTTGGCTGCAAAGCCCATGTTTTTGAAAAGTCAAATGATTTAAAATTTAAATAATGTTTCTAAAATACTAGAGGATGTATGGCAAGGTGATGGGTCATTGATTTCCCAGTAAATTGCACAGAAAGACATTCCAACATGAACATCAGGGAGGAAAGACTAACTGGAAAAGGTGGCGCTGGAGGAGAATCTTGATGGATGAGTGTAATTTTGGAAGCGGGTAGCAAAGGCCCATTGACGGTGTGAGCGATCATAAGGAAAGAGAAAATTGCACCATCTTTCGAGAAATGGAGCACAAACGAAGAGCTCTGGCGTGTTTGAATGCTTTTCTATGGGGAGCAGGGGCAAATTGAGTGTCTTAGCAGAGATTTAGAAAGATCTTCCTCATAGACATAGAAAACAAACAAGGTTACTGAAGGGGAAAGGGGGGAGGATAAACTAAGTGGTTGGGATTAACATATACACACTATAATATATGAAATAGATAACCAGCAAGAACCAACTGTATAGCATAGGGAACTATACTCAACCTATAAGAAGAATCTGAAAAAGAATCTATATATATTTATGCATATATAAGTGTGTACGCACAACTGAATCACTGTGCTATATACCTGAAACTAACACAACATTGTAAGCCAACTGTATGTCAATAAAATACAGATGTACATATATATAAAATTTTTAAAAAAGAAAGATTTGCTTTACAAGAGAATATAAAATAATCTAGAAAGTAACAGTTAGGGAACTATAATAGTCCTCTTAGCAAGAACTAATAGTGTCTGCCTGAGGGTGGAGGCAGGGGTAACAGGTATGCAGGAGACAGATGGCACCCAAAAAAGGAGTGACTAAAGTGAGTGAACAAAGAGACTCTTTGCAGAGGTCTGGGTGGGACTGGACTTTATCATTAAGGTAAGAGTCATCGGAGTTCCATCATGGTCTACTGGTTAAGAGTCTGCCTGCCAGTTCAGGGGACTCAGGTTCAATCCCTGGTCTGGGAAGATGCCACCTGCTGGGGAGCAGATAAACCCGTGGGCCACAACTACTGAAGCCCGCATGCCTAGAGCCCCTGCTCCACCACAAGAGAAGCCCCTGCAATGAGAAGCCCAAGCACTGCAGCTAAGTGTGGCCCCCACTCCCTGCAACTACAGGAAGCCCTTGTACAGCAACAAAATCCCAGAGCAGACAAAAATTAATTTAAAAAAAGGGATAGTGTCACCCTCTGGGGCTAGCAACATAGGGGAGCTCTTACCACCAGGAGGCCTGAAGGGGCAGAGGGTGAGGAGCAATTCCTGGACTCCAGGAGGGGAGTTGGACAGGGAGGGCTGTCTGGCCAGGGCTGTGACTCTGAACAGAGGGACACAGCCAATCTGTCGTAACCAGCAGGACAGGCGCCAGGAAAATAAGTACCCTATCCTTGCCTCCTCCCTTCTCTCTCTTGCCAGTGCCCATGGGCAAGGAAGCCTTTTGTTGAAGTCCATGCAGATCATGGTTCCTGAGCAGAGAACAGGATGGAGGAGAGTAGAGGGAAGGCCTGGACATACGGATGGCAGACACCCAACACAAGAGGTTAGTTAGGGGATTAGGTAATTGACATGGCCCTGTTCCGGGCACACAGAGGATGCTGAACCCTTGATGGTTAGTATTATTTCTTATTGTTTTTCCTGTTTTGGTTGGCTTGGTACTCATGTGTCCAGCTCAGCCCCACTGGCCTCACCACAAACAAAAGTTTTCAAATCCCTGCAGTAGTATGAGAAGTGACTCACTAAAAAGTCAATTTTTGCCTGCAATCTTTGGCCTCTAATTTTTTTTTTAAAGGAAGCTTTTAAAGAAGAAAAAAGGAGTCTTGGAAATCATCTTTTTTAAACACAACCTTTGTGATTTGTTTTATTGGAAGTTCTTAACGGAGGAAAGGAGCTTGTTTGTTTAGATTGCTATGCAACAGCAGGCATTGAGTAAATGGTTTCTCAGTTTTTATTATTTTAAACTTCACCCAGGAGAACATCGATCCAAGTTTAAGAAAGAGAGGAGGAAGGGAATATAGACTCTAGTGTTTTCAAAATTCCAAATGACATTGCAAATAACAGATGCCTAAAACAAACATTCCCAGACAGAAAACTGCCTTCTTAATTCTTTTTCAAGGTAGAATCAATAGATAATGTCTTCATCCAGCCAAACATTTCTTTTCAGCCAGTTTATACACTACCTACTAAATAATCACTGAAAGTTGAAAATGTGCTACTTTCAAGCAAATATCAGTGAAAAGTTGAGTGGCTCTAGAAGTACTCTTTTTCAGTGCCCTTCCTGGCCTTCAACATGCACAAAGCACAACTAGGCAAAAACAGCTACAAGTAAAAAGAGAAGAGAGGCAGATGCTTTCTCAAATTCTCACCCTATTTTAAGCTCCATCCTCAGTTTTGTTTACAAAAGCTTCAGATTCCCCCATTGAACTATTTCTCATTATGCCTAGAGGTTTCTGGTTGTCATTCATGCTGGTGCTGATTCTATCAGCTTGGCAGCCCTGGATGTAGTTTCTGAAGTTTCTGGTCAAGCTAGTGGGGGGAAATGTACATGAGTAGAATACCCTGAACTTGGTTAAATCGGACATCTCAAAGCCCATGGTGGGGAAAGAGAGCAAAGGTTAGGAGAAAAATGACACTCAGTAGCAACCAGCAAAACAAACTTTTGTCTGGAGCAACAAGAAGGCCCTGTAAACAGATCAGCCCTGGTGGCACCAACTCATCATTTAAAACACAATGTCTTATTGCTTTATTTAATGTCAGAATAAACCACAGACAATGTATAAAGAAGTCAATAAATAAAAATACAGGATTTAAATATAGCCACTCAAAGACTGCCAATTCGGACTGACACTTTGATGCCTTTCTTCCCAAGTTTTTCTTTTAAACACATATATACTCTACATGCAAATGCATATAAGTAAGATTATAAAGAAATATAGTGACTATTTTTGAAACTAAAAAACAGGATTATTTTACACATGCAGTTTTATGTCTTGCATTTTAAGTCTAACATTATATTCATGCATTTTCCTGTATCGTTAAATATTTTCAGAATGGTTATTTTTTAAAATTAGCTACAAAATAGCGTGCCCTGCAGAGGTAACATAATTTCTTTAACCAACTTCATATTGTTGGCATTCATGTTGTTTCCCAATTTTGACTGTTATAAATAATATTTTGATGAATATCCTTGAAAGAATATCTTGTAATTCTATATATAGGGATGAATTCTTGGAAGTGAAATTACTGGGTAAAAAGCCCTGAAAATATAGAGTCCAAACTGCCATCTAGAAAAGTTATGCCAACTCTTGGTTTTGTGGGCAGCCTATGAAAGCACCCATTTCATTACACCCCACCATTCCTGTGAACTGTCATCTTTTAAATTCTTTGCCTATTGGAGAGGTGGAAAATGGTGCCTGGATATTTTAAAATTTCATTGTTTCTAAACATTTATTTGCCTTGCCAAACCAACATTTGCCATCTTTGAAAAATCTGATTTCCTTTTGAATGGATTTTGGAATGCCAACTCCCTGGGAAAAAACTTCCATGAGACATGTGAATACAACCCTCTTAATATAAATGTCACCAAATCCCTATGAGCTTTCATTTTAATAATAATGCCAAACAATGGATTCTTTTCTGTCATGTTTGTAATATAGTCATACCAGCTTTCAAATGTTGGGGTGCATCCTGGAATCTCAAACAAGAGACACTGGCAGTTCTCCAATCCGGAATGATAAGTGAGCATCTCTGTCACTCTGAGCCCACAGGGTGATGGCAGAGACATGGGATCAAGTGACATGGGTGCCCATCAGCAACCTGACACTCACTCACCCCTTATATGTCGAGGGCTCCCAACCATCATGCCATGGACCCTTTTGACAGCCAGATGAAGTCTATGGCTCCCTTCTCAGAACAATGCCTTTAACTGCATAAATAACATAAAATACAGAGGATTACAAAAGAATCTAATTATAATAAAATTTTATTTTCAAAATATTATAAAAATCTGTAACATAGCCATATATGTGCTTATTTATTAAGCACTGAATAACAAGCTCCAGTGGCAGATCAAATGACTACCATAATTGCAAAGTAGTAATGAGGGTAAAGATACACAAAGATAGCTACTAAACTGATATTATATGAGAGTATTTATTATTTTTACTAGTGACAAAGTCCAAGTTCTGCAAATGCTGTCTTAGTTTGTTGCCTACATTCATAATGAAGGAAATGTTGCCTTTCAGTGGGAGGTTAGTAAAAGATGTCAATTTTTTTCCCCCCTATCATGGAAAGCTTGAGGTCTCTCCATGGATACACAGTCACATGAAGTAGGAAATTATGTTAAAACATTATCTCTACCTCCTTCCACTTCTAGAACTGTGACATTTTCTCTGGGCCCTGGCCATTATTATTATTATTATTTTTTTTTTGCTCTAATTACTACCGTTCTGGGAAGCTGTTGGAACAGGGCAGTAGGCTTGGCCACAGTGGAAGATCTTAGTCAAAGGGTTGAAGCCATGTGCTAAAAATACTGTACTTGACGGGGCTGCAGACCTTCACTCTGATCCCATTCCATGTCTAGGTCTACTCCACCGAACCTGGGAGCCAGGAGCTCAGGGTTCTAGCCACTGCTTTGTCACTAACCAGTGTGACAAGAAGTCCTTTCACATCCTAGAGCCACAGAAATTTAATTCAAAACAATTTTTTGGGAAAAAACAATCTATAAATTCCCCTTCCATCTCTCACAATCTTTAGCTTTAAAAGTTTCAAAACCTCCTATTGTATTTTGATGATTAATGCAGCTTTCCGAAAGAGTTCTTTAGCATCAGATCAGAATGCCTCACCTGTTTTCTAAAATAGTTTCTTTCCCTTTGTCTGTCACTGTCAGTCCCTTTTTATATTTTTGCCTCATCCTCCTTCTAAAACAGAGACTTTTTTCTTTTCCTGAATGGAACCTGAACTCCTATGTTGATTCAAAAATAGAACTAGAAGTTTCTCTAGAAACCACTCCTCCCCATCTAGGTGTGAATGCCTAGGACAGTCAGTCTCCATTTCAGCACTGGTTCTAATGGTCCCCAACCTCTGTTCCCAGAGCATCCTTCCTTCCTTAGCAGATAAGTTTCCCTGATGTGCTTTTCCCCCTTAAGCTCTAGGCTGGGACTTCACTCTCTGTGTTCTTGCACTGAACAAGTAAAGTGAAGCATTTGGTTCTCCTACTCCAACAGAGTCACAGGGTAAATCTTTCTCATGGATTTTCCTTCCTAATCACCTAACATTTTTAAACACTTGGCATTCTGCTCTCTTCAAGTGATTGGGGCCCGATTCAGGGAGAGTCTGAGCTGTGGGTGTCAGAGTGAACAGGAGTGCTGGGTGAATGGGGAGAGGGCCTGGCAGGAACACCCTGGGCCCCGTGGGCCCTAAGAATACTAACAAGGCTGAAGGGAGAGGCTCAGACGCAGCCCTGCTCTTGGCAAGCCCAGGCAGGGTTCCCTTTGATGTGAAGTCTTGCTTGATATTGCTTTGTGTGTCTGCATTTGTCCTTGGCAGGCAGAAGGCAGTTCCTTTCCAACAATGAGGTGCCCTTGTGTATTGCTGCCATCCACTGAAACAGTGATGCATGCAAGCTGTTCCCAGGGTGACGGGTAAGTACAGGGGGAGGCTGGGGTTGACAGGAGGGGTGGGGAGGACGCTCAAGGAGAGCCAGGTGCCGAGCATGTTAAACAAGGAAGCTGAGACAGGCCTGGGAGTTTGTACCAGTGCTCTCGAAACCTTTTACCTTGAAGTAGGAACAATTTGAGAGAGATACACAGTAATTAGGAGCAAAATGTTGAAAGTGATTTCCTTTGATTGAAACACAAAAGAGGTTTGGAAATGTGGATTGCAATTGCCTCAAGTTATTCTGGGTCACATAGTGGCTTGTGAATATTAATAATTACAATCGGCTAGATTTTGTGGATATTATTAGTGCTGTCCTCTAAATAGTTCCAGTTTTCCGCCCTTTTAAGTCCAAAGTGAATCTCACTTCCCAGTCTCCTTGTGGTTGAGCAGAGCCATGTGACTAGTTCTAGCCAATGAATGAAAGTGATATGGGGGTCTCCTGGCTAGAGTGTTGAATTACTGATGCAAGGCTTTCTGGAGCTCTCTTTCCTCTCAGGAATGGGGACCATCAGTATTCAATGCGGTAGTTTCTCCATCAGCCCAAGCCTTTAAATAACTATAATGTCAGGGTTTCCCTGCCAACCTACAAGGGACAAGTAGCATGAATGAGAAATCAATCTTTTTGGTTTAAAGTCACTCATATTTGAAGGTTGTTTGTTACAGCAACATATTCTGGACTATCGTAAATGCTGAAGACACAGAAGATGCCCCTTTCCTTATCCTGTTGCCTGGAGATTAGATATTGAATTATAACGAACTGATCCTTGACTTCCAAGGGAAACCATCCTCACTCTATTCAGGCAATAGGAGCTTTTACAGCCAGGGAATTTCTCGAGAGAGTGGCACTGTAAGACAGTTGTCTGTGATTGCATCTCTAAGCCTGAAGCTTGGGAAGCCCAAGGCGTTGTAGGTAAGAGCCATGATAGGTCCCAGAAGATGCAGGAAGATGTTCACTGGGTCTCAAAGAAAACTGAGAGAGAAACTTTATCAACAGAATATGTGAATTTAGTCTCTCTTCATATATTTCTATGGTCAGATGGCTTCAGTCCCTGAGCTTCTTTAATATAAGAATGGAAAAAGTGGAAAAGGAAGAAAAAATATGGTTGGAGAAAACTCACAGATTAAAAATAACTCTGAAAGAATACTGGCAAAATTGTAAGAGACGCAGTTTATATTACAGAAAGTATTTTTCGGCCCTGGTAAGGCTCAGCAGAAGGGACATTGGTTGGAGATTCATCTGAGTATACGGAGGGCTGCAGTTAGTCCAACAACGCTTTAAAGAAGATGTTTTCAAGAACTATTGGACTTCTGGAAGGAAGAATAGACTGGTAGGTCAGGAGAAGGGCAATACAACCTGAAGCACTTTTGGGGAAAAGACCTAGAAATTCATGACAATTCTAGAAGAAGGCATTACAGAAGTTTGGCCTGAGGGATGTTCAATTTTTAGGTAGACAGTTGAGAGGGGAAATTTAGGTGGTCAGGGGTAGACTGATAAAGAATTTTAAGGTAACTATTGCTAGGAGAATTACTCCAAGAAAAATGCCCCAGGAAGGGAGAGAGGGTAACATGACCAAAAAATGACAAAAGCAGTAGCATTAAAGTTATAACCGTGGATGAGGGTGGTATCTGAGAGGCCAAGAAAAGGGAAACTGCCAGTCCCCATAGGAGGGAAGACTGGATGCTACAATGATGTGACTGAAAGTATTAACTGTCCTCCTTTGCCCCCTTTCCTTAATGGCATTCCCTATTTTTAGTTGAGTACACAGCTGTGCAAGATAAAGATTACCTTGCTCTCCTTCCTCTTCAAACAGATGCAACCACTGGGAAAAAAAGGACATTTGTGCCCTTGGTAGTGGCAGAAGACCTCTGACTTCAGTTTCTTTTCTTCCAGCCCACAGCGACTTGTCTCCCTCCACAATGCAAGTTTCTTCATCTCTTGTTCCTGTCAAGGTTCAGTACAGGAAACAGAACCCATTTTAGGTACCTCAAGTAGAAAGGAATTGAACACAGCGAATTGAGCGCTACAAAATGATTGAAAGAGTTAAATGTAAGTGAGGAGGTCCTGTTAGATGGAAGGCCAGTGGTACTGCTAGATTTTGAGGTTATAACCCTGTAACTCTGAACAGGAGAGCAGGCGTTCACTGTCAACACCCAGAGGTCAAGGAACCACTGCCAGTTTCACGGGTGCTCCAGATCCGTGAAGCTGGTCACAAGACAGTGGGATGTGAAGTCTGTCCACTGCAGAAATTCATTTCTGCCGGAACTTATCACTGATGCAGAAATAAAATTGGCCTCCACCTGCATTTCATCTTCTAAATCTCATGGGAGGCATCTCGAACCCTGGCACCAAGAGAGCAGAGAAATGTAAATATTAGCCTTACAGCCTCTGTGACACAGGAAGTGTGCAGAAGGAGATGGATATGAATAATAAGTGCCAACAAAACATACCTGGTTCATCCCTTGTTTGTCCCCTGGAGATGTCAGACATTCTCAATAACTTTCTTAGATGGCTTCCTTGCTCATGTATGTCTCTAATAGCCAATTTAAAAAGAGTGTCCTCTATACTGGAATAAATAGATGCTTGGAAAGATTGAAGGCAGAAGGAGAAGGGAGCAGCACAGGGTGAGATGGTTAGATAGCATCACTCATCACTGACTCAGTGGACGTGAATCTGAGCAAACTCCTGGAGATAGTGGAGATCAGAGAGGCCTGGTGTGCTACATATGTCCATGGGGTCACAAAGAGTAGGATATGACTTAGTGGCTGAACAACAGCAAGACAGTGGTGGGTTCTTCAAAGTGTACAGAATGATAGCTTGATTCCTATCATTGGCTGCCTCTTCCACTCAGAGAATATGTATTCTGTTTTTGTAAGTGACTCAAAATACCAATGATAATCCTCATATCTACCAAATGAAGTCCAAGTGGCTTCATTTAAACCTAACAGTTTCTTGAAAACCTAAGGTTTTCAACCTTATCTCTCTTTTTTTTCACTTAATGAGCTCTTATGGACCAGAAAAACTGAATTGGCTTCTAACCTCTAAACATATGCCTCTCTTTTCTGCCACCAACATTTTAGCTATTCTATTTCTTCTCCCTTGGATGTTCTTATTCTCATCTCCCTAGCTCAGATGTCACCTGCTCTAGGAAGCCTTTCATGATGCCCTACAGCTGGGAAACTCCTTCATATAGCAGAATCCCTGGAACTTGATCTATATTCCTGCCATGGAATTTAAAACAGTCCACCTTGTATGATAGCTTTTTGTTTAAAAATCACTTCTTCTCTAGCAGACCAATGACCATAGAGGAGTTATTTCTTATTTTTATTTTTGATCCCCCATAGTGTCATAATGTTTAACAAGTGAATGAATGTAAACCTGGAAGTTAGTTATTACTCTCAAATATTTCATAATCCAATAGTCAGATTTTCAAAAAATACTTTCACTGTCTCTTAGCATATGAAATCTGAAGTTCTTTGCCTAAATTTCATGCTCTCCAGCTAACTGACACTCCTGACATCCCATCCCATAATTCTTTAACTTTCAGTGCCAATAAATAAGCTTCTTTGTTCTCCCCACATGTCTTGTTCATCTTTCATTTCCTGTTATTCTTGCAGCTTAGTGTGTAATTTATATGATGTCATTTTCCATTTGCTCCTAAACCCCAAATGAGATGGGAATGCCTCTTTAATGTCTATAGCAATAAAAAAAACAATTAACAGATTATGTTTCTGTATTTCCAATCTAAAAAAGTGAAAGTTAGTCAACTTTGGCCACCTGATGCGAAAACTGATTCATTTGAAAAGACCCTGATGCTGGGAAAAATTGAAGGTGGGAGAAGGGGATGACAGAGGATGAGATGGTTGGATGGCATCACCGACTCAACGGACATGAGTTTGAGTAAACTCTGGGAGTTGGTGATGGACAGGGAGGTCTGGCATGCTGCAGGCCATGGGGTCGCAAAGAGTCAGACACAATTGAGTGACTGAACTGAACTGAACTGAGTCACTCAGTTGTGTCTGACTCTTTGTGACCGCATGGACTGTAGCCCACCAGGCTCCTCTGTCCTTAGAATTCTCCAGGTAAGGATACTGGAGTGAGCTGCCTGACCCAGAGATCAAACCCAGGTCTCCCACATTGCAAGTGAACTACCGACTGAGCCACCAGGGAACTCACAATTAACACAAAAGATGTAGCTTGATTATACATGATGAAGAATATATTTCACAGGTATATTTTAAAATTCATTATCAGGTGACTCTATTCACCAACTCTTTTTATTTATGGAACACCTCCGAATATAATGCAAGTCATAGACCTTAATCTTCTTTATCAAGCAGAATACCTTAAACATGGTGAGTGAGTGAAAGTGGCTGAGTCGTGACCGGCTCTTTGTGATCCCGTGGACCACACAGTCTGTGGAATTGTCCAGGCCAGAATACTGGAGTGGGTAGCTTTGCCCTTCTCCAAGGGATCTTCACACCCCAGGGATCGAGCCCAGTTCTCCCACATTGCAGGCAGATTCTTTACCAGCTGAGTCACAGGGAAGCCCTTGAACATGGAATTAGGCACAAAAACATTATAATTTAATTGTACTCTTTTTCTGCTCAATGTCAAATTTACCCTTTATTAAAACAACAGTGGGACTTCCCTGGTGGCCCGGTGGTTAAGAATACACCTGCCAATGCAGGGGACATGGGTTGGATCCTGGTCCAGGAAGATCCCACATGCTGTGGGGCAGCTGGACCTGTGTGCTGCAATTACTGAAGCCCGCGTGCCCTAGAGCCTCTTCTCTGCAACAAGAGAAGCCACCACAATAGAGAAAACCCATGCACAGTTAACGAAGACCCATCACAGCCAAAAATAATTTTAAAAATAGTGTTTGTAAATGTTCTGGTTTCCTTCCTCAGATACATGTTTTATATGCCCCTCCCTTCAACTAGGTCACAGTTTCTTCAAAGGAAAGTAATCTTCCTTCCCTTGAACTTTTATCCTTTGGTGTCTAACCCATTGCACCTAGTATTCCAATCTTTAAACAGTAAGAATTCAAATAATGCTTATTTCACGTCATTACTATGAAAAATAGCATGAAGGAAGTTATCATTGATTTCTTTGTGCCATGTTATTCTTTCAAACATTATCTAAGCAACCGCCACCCACTGTTCAATGAAAGAATCGTTTTCCTCGATATTTCTAAGAATATACCTGTCTATTGTATGAAAAATAACATGGTCCGAGGCTGCAAAATGAGTAGACTTATAAGCAGTAATAGAGTTACATAAATCTGGGCTGCATATGCAGTCACAGAGACAGAGACAAAGTGCTAGGGGAATAGAGTGGAAAGAATGATTACCTCTTCTTGAGGCTCATCTCCCCCAGAGAACATTTGTCCATCAGGCACATGCCTTGGTTATGCTTCTGAATTTGTATAAGGAGCACTTCACCCTCCTCTCTCACTAGTAGGTTGTTAAAGCATTTGTATCTGCTCTTGTCAGCAATGTAGGTTTTCGTGTTCCAGGTAAGTTTGTGCTGGAGATTACAGCCTTTCACTTCTGTGCTCTCATTCTCATTCAAAGTCTAGTCGTGGGAACTGATATTTACAAAGCAGTAGTTTAAGAGTATTGCCGCCCATACGTTACTCTAGATAGGCTAAACGTTGCCCTTGGATTAAACAAGATCATAACAAGGCTGTGGACTTGAGTTTTGATTCCTTGCAGGCCTCCCTTTTCCAAATTTGTGCCTTAGCCTAAACCATCAGCCTACAGAAAGAAACATAAAGTTCCACGGGATGCTATGGTGCTTACCGCTGCACTTATTTACTGCAGCCGTTGATGTTTCGGGCGAAGTCTGAGGAATCCTCCTTTTGATGACACCGGAAGTGAGGCTGCTCTACATCAGGAAAAGCTGTTCATACTGTGTGCGGAAGGCATTAACCCAAAGCCATTCTCAAGGCCTTTGCTCGCCCTCCTTTCTCTGTAAAGGCCAAGAAGGCAGTGCTCACTTTTCCAGTCTCTCTTGTAGTGAAGGGGAAATCATATGATCCAGTTGTGCCCATGAAACATAGAAAGAAGTGTGCAAGGAAGCGTCTAGGATAGAGATTGCTTTCCTGATGAAAAATACATGTGAGAGGAGAGCTCTCTAGCCTGTCCTTTACCTCTTCTCTCTACCTTGATTATGGATGTGATGTCTGGAGTTGCAGCAGCCCACTTGACGCAGCGAGGCTACAAAGTGAAAAAAACTCAATACCCTAAGGATAGCAGGGAAGACAGAGAAAGCCCGGGTCTCTGATAACATGACTGAACAACTGCCCACCTATGTATTTCTTGTTAAGCAAGAAAAATAACCACTGATTCATTGAAAGCATTAGTTGTGCTTTCTGTTACTTGCAACCTAACATATAATTAGTTTGTATTGTATAGATTGTTATAAATCTTATAATTAAGCCTGTCTTTGTCTTAGCTTTGGCTATACAAAGTTACAAAATTGTAACTGATGTCTATCATGAGAATAGATGCTCTGTTAATTTTTTGCTGGATTTTGTGGGGGTTTTACCCCAATTCCTCCAGGTACTTATCTTGTTATTTTGTATTATATGCATATATGAGTGGAATATTTTTTAGAACAGAACAAGGTATAAATAAAGCAGAAACAAAAAATTCAACTGGAAGATTGAGGAAGTCATTATTTGAATAAAGTTTTCACAGAGGCACAACATCTGTGCCTCACTCTTTAGTTAAAATTCAGTAATTACAATAACCCCTGAGATTGTAACTGAAGTGAATCAGCAAGCAGTTAAAATAGTGGGCTATTAAAAAATTGTATCTCTATTAAATTCAGAACTCTAAGATCTTACAGTAAGGGGAACACAGACTTCAGGGGATCTATAAACCTTCTGACATAAACAGAATTTGTTTATACACACAAATGTGCATTTTCCTGGGTAACAGCCTGAAGCTTTCATCAAATGTGCAAAGTCTGTTATTCAGAATAAGCTTAAGAACTTATGGGTTAAGTTACATTTACCCTTCTTGAGTACCCCCACCCCCCAACCCAGAATCACTGTTTTGGCTCCTTTGGATTTTTGCGCTTCTGTCAAGACCCTACACTCTGTCACAGTGTTGATGCCTGCTTCATCCTGAGGGTACACACTCCATCGGTGTTAGCTGACTTGCATTGATATTTAATTATTTACACTGCATTTGGTGTCTGGGATGGCAGTCTCTGGCTGATCATTCTGGAGGCTCTGAATCCATCGGCTGCATCCCAGTGGGCTTGGTGTGTTGTAGACCCACAAATCAAAGTAGTGTGAGGGAGGAGGAAAATCATTCCCTTCTAGGATAATGCATTTTTCATGAGAAACAGGTCATTAAGAACCAATGCCTGGTGCTCACTCTCATTCTACCTTTTCATCTTTACTCTCTTGTCAAATTATTGTGCCTCCTTCTTCTCTCTGTGTTTCCTCTCTGCTTTATTTCTCTGTATTTGATTATCCTGCCATCTCTTTCTTTCTAATATATTTAAATGATTTCTACATGATATGCATCTTTGAACTATTTTCTGGCCTGACATTTGTTCTTTTTCCGTCACATGGCATCTGTCTCTTCATTTGCTATTGTACATGATACTCACATTCTAGCTGGTAGAGTGCATAGATTTTCCCAAACTTATAATTTCAATTCCCAACATATAAAAAGACAATGCTCATATTCTGTTTTTCCATGATACTTCGATACTCCTTGAAGATTTCATTTTACTGCCCATTGTCATATTTTTCTATTCCCTCTTAAGTCTGTGAACACAGACTCAATAATTTACTTGTGCCATTTTTCTGTTCTGTCATGCAAATTTTGTGGCAGTTTCCTCCCAAATGATAGACTTGAAGTGATCAAATCCATCACATTTCTCAGTGCAGCTTTCTCTTCTCTGGTTAAAATCAGGGGTGGGTTTAAGTGAGTCAGAGATTTTTGAGGAAGGAGATTTCTGTCATGAGAGAGGTGATATGATGAGGGAAAAAAATGTATCTCATTGAAAACTTCTTTCGTATGTCTGTTGACAGTGCTTTTTTTAAAGCAACCGAGTCAGTTATAATTTTTACTAAAATTTAATTACATGCAGAGAGTAAACATCTGGAAATCATCCTGGATAATCAGTGTGAACTTCTACGGTAAATCACCAGAGTATATACCAGAGTTTAGAGATTACAATCTTAATGATCTGTATGTTATTCATAAAAGCCTTTGTTTTCAATCTGTCTTTAAGATATAATTTGAATTCAAGGCATTTATGAAACAGGAAACTTGCCACTTTATTTCTTCCTTTATGTATATCTCCCTTGGGACTGTGGGGTTGTTGGAAGAGGGGGTTAAGTACTGATTTATTTTTGGTGTGTATGCTTTTTTCTTTAACTCATTTATCTGTGAAATTTAAGAAGCAATAAGGATTCTAAATCAGACAAGTAAGCTGGAAAACAATAAAACTGTAAAACCACCTAGGTGTGAAATCCCCTTGAACTAAGGAATGCTTCCAACATTAAGTTCTCTGTAAGCATGAACTATAAATGATAACATTCCAAAATTAGTTTGTGAAGGAAGGGTCATAATAGGAAACTTGATCATCTGAAATTAACCCAACCTACCTTCTTACTAACCTAAAATAATAGCCTCCACCCCTACCCAATATGACCTAAAAATAATAGACTGCCTCTCACTCTAAAGTAACTTGGCTTGAGTCCAGGAATTAATACATACATGACACTCAGAACTGCAGCCTAAAAAAGAAGCGGCATTCTCTTTCTTGTGATCTGTCACAGTGCAGTAAGCCTCCCTGGCTCGATAAGCCTAATTAATGTTCATCTTCTACACCGCATTCCAATTTGAAAGGCAGAGTGGTGACACTCTTTTCTAGGAATCAGGCTTTCAAGAGGCTGCAGTTTCAGAAGGTGTGTCTCAAACTCTCTATGCTGAGTTCTCCATTCTCTAAGGGATTATGTGTCTACACTCTGAAAGCTGATAACCTAAGGAATTAAAAGGCTGAGACAGAAAAGAAAAGCTAGCACAAGGAAAATGCTTGTTTTTGATTTTTTTTCATTTTACACGAAAGTGTCATATGGATATAAGCCAGAAAATGCTAGAGTTAGGAGAGTAAGAGGTCTAAAATAGTAAAGAGTTGGGGAGAGGCGAGGAAGAGATGAAGGTTCAGAAAGTAATGGAGGAGACAAAAAAACGTTGACTAAAAGGGAGAAGCCAATAAAGGCACACAGATGATTCTGATTTTTGTGGCCCATGGGCACTTTTGCCTTGTAGGTTTCCTTCTCCATAAGAAGATATTAAAAATTAGATGTTACTGCAGCATTGGAATAAAGATGAATATATTAATTTTTTAACCTGAAAGCTCATTTTTTTTATCTGATTTTAAAATAAATAAATATCTTTTTGTGTGCTTCTATATTATTATGGGCCCAAGGCACCCTTCTCTTATGCCTACTGGAGAAGTGGGCCTAATAGACAGAATGAGGGAGAGAGAGCAAGAACTCTGCTCAAAAGTGGGAGAAAGAGCTTAAAGTAGCAACATACAAATTAAATAAATACAGATATCAGTGCATCATCATAGTCTAAATCTAAATTATATACTAAGATATTCTTAATCATGCCAGCTAAGCTTTACTGAACCATATGCTAATGTTACATGCTTTATCTTACTTGTTCCACACAGCAGCCTGAAAGTTAAGCAGATGAAGCTGTGCCTTGAAGCTTTAGGTCTGCTCACATGTTATGTTTCCTTGCAAGGCTCAGTACCCAGTTTTTAATGGAACTTCTCAAGATTATGGGACTTCCCCGGTGGCTCAGCTGGTAAAGAATCCACCTGCGATGTGGGAGACCTAGGTTCAGTCCCTGGGTTGGGAAGATACCCTGGAGAAGGGAAGGGCTACCCATTCCAGTATTCTGAACTGATGAATTCCCTGGACCACGTAGTCCGTGGGGTCACAAAGAATTGAACATGACTGAGAGACTTTCATTTCACTTCACTTCTCAAGATTATACATGCTTCAAGCCCTACAAACCTGAAACTGTTCATATAGCTGTAAGTGTATAGTCAGTGTGTAGACCAACTATATCCCCCCCAGTTCACCATTCAGCTTGCTGAAACACAGAAAGGCTGGGATTTGTAGACTGTTCAGAGTCACAGGGCCACTCAGATAAAGGAGAGCCTTAATAAGATCGAGTTTGACTAAAAATACTCTTGAGTCACAGTTTAAAATTGGATGTAATCATAAATGTAATCTGCCTTATGTGCCTAGAACTCTATTTTCATCCAGTGTTTCCCAGGTAATAATATCCTCAACTTTAGCTGTCACCCAGTGGCTGGTGACCAACAAATGTGCAGCTTCAGCTGTTTAATTTAGGATGCTTTCAACTGTCATTAACAAGATCTTCACCCAATGATCATAAAAAGACAGATGAATGTGAGAGGCTACCAGGAGACAGAAAAAACCTCCAAGATGGCTGCTGCATAGATTCAACAACATCATCAAGGACGCAGCTTCTCTCTCTCTCCTCTCCAGTCTTCAGTGTTGGCCTCATCCTGTGGCTTGGTATCTTTTTCGCTGCAGGAAAACTGTAGGGAGCACTGAGGCTGTAGGCTTCCTCAGATCAATCAGGCTTTCCTTTGAGATGAGGTCCACTTCCTGAATCACTTTGAAAGAGTAGTAGGATGGACGTTGGGGAGTCAGCAACAATGTCTGCAGCATCAGCTCCGGACCTGGTCTGCTAATCACCCCATAAGCATCTCCCCATCTTACCATCCACAGTCATATTTGGCACAACTTGTTCAAAGCTGAACTGATGGTCTGCCTCTAGAGACTGCTCTTCCTCCCAGATGACTTAGTTGGAAAAATACAAAACGGGAACTCAGAAAATAATCTTCAATTCCTCTTACTTCTTCACCTCCCTCATTACCCAATTATCATGCCTCACCCCGCCTTGATGTATCCACCACCAGTATCCTTAGCATCACCCTTTTTCATCGCCCCATTACTCCTTCCTTGAATTATTGCACATGGCCTCTTACACAGCCTCCTTTGACCCATATCCCCATTGCTACCGGATATATTTTTCCAGATGGAGTGATAAGGGAAAGAAACATCATATGCCACTACTTTACATGACTTCCATTAGTAGCTCCCCGTTAGCTTCTGGATATAACTCTTTTATCCTTTTATTAAACATATACTTATATGGGGTTGCCTTATGTCAGACTCTGGGCTCAGTGAGATGAATAAAAGGATGAATAAAATCGATGAGGTCCCTGCTTTCATTGGAGTTAACAGTCTAGGGGCCTATGGAGGGTGTGGATATGAGGACTTCTGAAGGCAAGTCCTGATCTGGTTTGTTTGTTTTAATTTATTTACTTGGCTGTACCAGGTCTTAGTTGCAGCATGTGGGATTTAATTTCCTGACTGGGGATGGAACCTGGGCCCCCTGTATTGGGAACTAAAGTCTTAACTGCTAAACCACCAAGGAGGTCCCCTAATGCAGTTTTTATAGGAAATCGGCACTTTGAGCTTGTGTTGGGGAGCTGGGAAAAGAGCAACTAGCAAGCAGTGCTCCCAGAATCCACAGAATTTCTGGAATCTTAATAAATTACTTGTATTGTCCTCATAACTGTTATGTCCCCCATAACTGTTTATGTCCCCATCTCTTCCTTTAGACTATGGTCTTGTTCATGTTTATATCCCCAAAGCCTAAAATTTCTCTGCAGCTTATTTTTTCATGTCATCTATCTGTTTATTTTTTCCTACCTTGGCTCCTCCCACCAAAAAAAAATGTCCCTCCCACCAAAAAAAAAACCTGATCCACAGTAGAAATGCAAAAATACTGAACACCTTTATAAGTAAAAAGACCCTGAGACCCAGAAAGTTTAAACCTGTTGACCAATGTCAACAAGGTAAAATTCTTCTGAAAACTTTTTCTCTGAAAATTGGAAGAGTTATCATGAAGGGTGAATTCCCAATCACAGGAAGTGTCTGAGACAGGCACTAGATTTGTGGGTCATTGGTTATCCAAAAGCACTGCAGATGTTGACTGCAGCCATGAAATTAAAAGACACTTACTCCTTGGAATGAAAGTTATGACCAACCTAGACAGTATATTAAAAAGCAGATACATTACTTTGCCAGCAAAGGTCCATCTAGTCAAGGCTATGGTTTTTCCAGTAGTCATGTATGGATGTGAGAGTTGGACGGAGAAGAAAGCTGAGCACCGAAGAATTGATGCTTTTGAACTGTGGTGTTGGAGAAGAACTTGAGAGTCCCTTGGACTGTAAGGAGATCCAACCAGTCCATCCTAAAGGAGATCAGTCCTGGGTGTTCATTGGAAGGATTGATGTTGCAGCTGAAACTCCAATACTTTGGCCACCTCATGAGAAGAGTTGATTCAGTGGTAAAGACCCTAATGCTGGGAAGGATTGGGGGCAGGAGGAGAAGGGGCCGACAGAGGATGAGATGATTGGATGGTGTCACCGACTCAATGGACATGAATTTGAGTAAACTCCAGGAGTTTGTGATGGACAGGGAGGCCTGGCATACTGCAGCCCATGGGGTCGCAAAGAGTCGGACATGACTGAGTGACTGAACTGAACTGGTTATCTTTAGGTTCTTGTGGTCTTGTCCAAACTGTGATTCTACAAAGTACAGTACAGATTAGTGATTCATAATCCCTTACAAAATTTCTTAACTTCAAATACATTTTACAGTGATTTTAACTCTTATGTTCAAGATTTTAACTATTTCAGGGAATTTTGGGTTAATATCTGTAAATAATATTTATCTAAAGAAGTTAAAAAGTCTACAAGCCAATACATACTCTAGGGAGAATCCAAAATTGTGTTTATAAAATTTAAGTTTACCTTTTAGGATACAAATGTTTTTGATAAAGACAGCACATTTTGAATTTTGTCCAGGAAAGCAGTTTCCAGTGAGTGAGTTGTGTTGAATGCCTTCAAAGAAGAATGCAACTTCTGGAAATCCCATGGAGGCAGCCAAAGTTGTCAATGAAACAAGAAGTAACCTTGAGGGATATTTTAATACATGAGTGTTCTTAAGAGTATGCTAAAATTATTTGAAATATCTCTCATCAGTATCAACAATTGGTGAGGCTTGTCATGGAGCTGAAATACTCAGGATACAAAAGCATTAAATGTTCAATGGCTGGACACTGCCTTAGGATGCCCCTTGGATTCTTAAGTGAAAATTTTATTTAACTGAAGTTCATAACTTTTCATTGGACATTCTACATCCAAAGTGTAATTAAAGTAATTGTGAAAATTATTGTTCTTATTGTGACCGTGCAACCAAAATTTCTGGAATACATTTTGTATGGAGCAGGGTGACATCATTCTTTAAGAGTTTAAAAAAAAACCAAAAAACTTTGAAGACATTTCGATAGAATTTTCCTTTCATAAAAACCTTTTGATCTAATCTATGATATCTAGCTGAATAGCATTGCACACATTCTATTTTATCTATTTAAAGAATTACTTGTAGATTCTATGAAGAGCATTTTCTACCTCTCTTGAAATGCCAGAAATATTTCTAAACCCATGAGATATGTTAATATTTTTCTAAAAATCCCCTAGTCAAATGCCTCCTCTCCAGGCATTTTCTGCTTTGTGGTAATGAGCTGCAAAGATCCTGGCAATTCAACTCTCAATTATAAACAAAGCCTACTTGTCTTAAAACTTGGTCAAGACAGAGCTCTATCCACAAATTTCATTTCAAATTGTGCCTAGTAATTTGCTTTGTGTTTGTGGAAAGACACAGCTTGTTAACAGTAGGGCTCAAATACTAAACTTAGAAAGAGCATCCTAGAGGAAGAACCCAAGGTAAACAGAAACTTCTCAAAGTTGTAAATAACAGAAGACACACAGATGATGTGCATTTCATTGAGCTGCCACATCATAGGCTCATAGTAAATGAGTACAACGTTGCTTGAGATCTATGTGTACAGTTTCTCTATTACCTAACGCAGTGTAGACACACTTAACACACTCCAATCCTTGCTTCCACTAAGAAAAGTAAACAGTATCATGACATCATTCACAGCCAATCAAAGCTCAGCCACAAGGACAAAGGAAGTATTGGGAGAGTCCTTTTGCAACTCAGAGTCAGGGTGAGCAGGCAGTATGTTTGATAAGTTGTCCTAACACATCCCTGGGGGGTTCTGAGTTGTATTTATAAAATAGCATTTGCTGGTGGCTCAAAAACTGTCCTAGGGGGTGGGCAATATGTCACATTCCACAAGAGCAGCGATAGTGGTGACCGACCTAAGGTGACCAGGAACAACCTTTGTTCATTGTTCCATCACATGACTCTCTAATAAATATTAGTCATCCAATGTACACATAGGATGTGGTGAGGCTTCCTGAGAGGGCAAAACCTTCTTCCAGGGGTCAGAGTACACTCCCTGTTCTAGCCAGATCCCTAATCAGATTGGCTATCTTTACCTCTGGGGAAAAAACCACAGCTTTCCCATTAAGCAGAAGCTGTCACAAAGCAGCAGCATTGGGTGCCTGTATATTACCATCACTTTCAAGTTCTCCTTTTTCCTTCTGAGTCCCAAACAGTTCATGGTTCCCTGGTTTTGACTAAACCAGACTGTATTTTAAAGTTTTGCTTCTCTCTCTTATCTAGCCTGCCCTAAGTTAATATAAAATGTTCCAAATGATCTCACCTTGTGCTTTCATTGACTGGAGATACCGCAAAGCCAGGAGGCACTTCTATTACATTTGGAGGCAGGGGCTCTCTATCTCTTCCGCTCTCCATGAGAACACAGTTCTCTCATCACAGGGTTGTAGATCCTTTGCCAGATTATAGAAGAAGTTTAAAAAAAAAAAAAAAAGACACTACGATATCATCAGCAACACAAAAACACCGTATTATTTCTTTGGCTGATTTTTACTTAAAACTATAAATAGACTGTGGTTTGACTTTTTCCCTAGGTAGAGCAGCCTGTTTTCCTAAAACTCTCAATATATAGGACAGATCATACTTTACCTCTTCCTATTCAAAAAACGAGTAGAGAGTTAGAGCTGATAGAAAAAAATGGCACTTGGGACTTCCCCGGGTGGTCCAGTGGTTGAGAATCTGCCCGTCAATACAAATGACATGGGTTCGATCCCTGGTCTGGAAAGATCCCACATGCCATGGGGCAACTGAGCCTGTGTGCCACAACTACTGAGCCCGTATGCCCTCGAGCCCCATGCTATGCAACAAGAGGAGCCAAAGAACTGAGAAGCCCATGCCACAGGGAAAGAAACCCTGCTTGTAGCAACAAAGACCCAGTGCAGCCAAAAATTCATTCATTCATTCATTCATTTAAAAATGAGATAGAGAAAGAAAGAATTGGCACTTGATACCTACTTGAGGTTTACGGAGAAAAATAATTACACATTATATACTCAGAGAAAATACTCTGAGCAGATTTGTTGTTTAGTCTCTAATTTAGTCCATGTTCAACACTTTTGCAACCCCAGGGATGTAGCCTGCCAGGTTCTTCTGTCCATGGGATTTTGCAGGCAAGAATACTGGAGTGGGCTGCCACTTCCTTCTCCAGTGGATCTTCCTGACCCAGGATTGAACCTGGTCAATCTGCATTAGCAGATGGACTCTTTACCACTGAACCACCAGGGAAGCCCCGAGCAGCTTTACTGACTAGCAATATACCCATTTTATAGATACTGCCACATAGAGGATAGAGCCTGAGGGAAGGTAGTGCCTTCATTACGGCTGTTGCTTTTCTAAGGATTGTAGAGACAGAGGTTTAAGGGAGGCCAGGATCCTGTCTGGGCAGCCTGGTGACTGTACAAAGACTTTCTCTTAGTTCCCATCCCATCCTTCACTTCAGCCAAGCACTTCACGCTTGCTCTGATACTCCTAGACAGAGAGAAATATTAATAATTAGAACTCAGTGGCTATCTAGAGTCTCTTGATATATTTCAAATTCCTCCACCTTGAATAAAAAGCTTTCTCCGTGACACTGGCATTTAATAAGATCTACAACTGTTTCTGTACCTAAGGAGCTTGAAACTCACCACTCTGTCCTAACAAGCAAAAAGCTGAACAGACTGAAAAATCAACGATTCTTCTTGGATCTGTCAGGGCAGGGAGGACACGGTGCAAACCACTGCTCCCCAAATGAAAGAGACAGACAAGCAAACACAGGGAGTCGCTGCTTTACCAGAGCAGAGACCCGGGAATGGAAACCACCCATGGAAGGTAGGAAAACCTGATCTGTAACTGATGAATTGCCAGAGGCCAAGTGAGAACAGGTCTGAGGGTTAAAAACCCTAGGAGGAGCCGATCATAGAGGGACTTACAATATTGTTAAGGTTTTCCTCCAGGAGCTTGACCAGGTCCCCAAAGTAAATATTGAAGAAAAATCTCCTTGTGCTTCCTGGAGGAAAAGGGGGAAAGAAATAATTTTGAAATATACCACAGCATTCTGTTCTTAACAAAGACTGCCCTTGGGGACAAACTTTCTAATCAGTGTGTGTGTGTGTGTGTGTGTGTGTGTGTGTGTGTGTGTCTGTGTGTGTGTGTGTGCGTGAGCGCGCGCACACGCGCGCGTTCCCAGTCGCTTCTTGTGCTTGTGCTTAGTCGCTCAGTCATGTCTGACTCTTTGCGACCCCATGGACTGTAGCCCACCAGGCTCCTCTGTCCATAGGGATTCTCCAGGCAAGAATACCGGAGTGGGTTGCCATGCCTTCCTCCAGGAAAGCTTCCCAACCCAGGGATTGAACCCAGGTCTCCCGCATTGCAGGAGGATTATTTACTGTCTGAGTTACCAGAGAAGCCCAAAGAATACTGGAGTAAGTAGCCTATCCCTTCTCCAGGGGATCTTCCCAACCCAAGAGTCAAACCAGGGTGTCCTGCATTGCAGGCGGATTCTTTATCAGCTGTGTCGCTTCAGTGGTGTCCAACTATTTGCAATCCCATGCACTGTAGCCTGCCAGGTTCCTCTGTTCATGAGATTCTCCATGCAAGAATACTGGAGTGGGTTAGCCATGCCCGCCTCCAGGGTATCTTTCCAACCCAGGAATCAAACCTGCATCTCCTGCTTCTCCTGCATTGCAGGCTGATTCTTTACTGCTGAGTCACCGAGGAAGCTGCTAGGGTATTACCAGAATCTAACTGACACAGGAAGGGAAAGACCCAGCTCCAGCCCATTCTATCCATTCTGTCTCACATAAGAGGGGAGAAAAACACAGAGAAATACTTGCCAAATCATTAGTCTAGAAGCAGAGGTTCACTAAAAGCCTGAGACCTAATCATAGGATTATTGAACACTTCCCCTCTCCCCACACCTTATTGCCACATTACTAAAGGCCTATTTATAGCAGTTCCTTGTATCCAGTACATCATGTCCAGCTGTCAACAAAAACATACAAAGCATGCTGAAAGATTAAAAACAACACAATTTGAAGAGATAGAGAACAAGAATCAGAATGTTGGAATTATCAGACCAGGAATTTAAAACTACAATGATTAATATGCTAAGGATTCTAATAGACAAAGTAGAGCTGCTGAGCTATGTAAGCAGAGAGCTGTGAATCCTAGAAAAAAGAAATCAAGCAAACCGGTGGGAGGGATGTTCAAGTGGGAAGGGACAGGGGTAAACCTATGGCTGATTCATGCTGATGTTTAGTAGAAACCAATACAATACTGTAAAGCAACTATCTGTCAATTAAAAATAAAGTTTTTTAAAAAGAGAAATGCTGGAGATCAAGAACACTGTGATAGAAATGAAACTTATTAGTAGACTGGACACAGATGAGAAAAAAAAAATCTCTGAACTTGAGGATATCTCAATAAAATCTCCAAAATTAAAAAACTAAGAGAACAAAGACTGAAAAGAAACAGAAAAGAATATCTAAGGATTATGGCATAACTAAAAGGATGTAACCCATGCATGCTGGGAATACCAGAAGGATAAGAAAGAGAGAAAGGAACAGATAAAATATTTAAAATAATAATTTCAAATTGCTGAAATTCATGAGTGATATTCAAAACTGAGAATTCAAAATCTGAGAATTCTCCAACACAAACAGCAGATCTGGGAAGCTCAGAGAATACCGAGCAGGCAAAAAAAACCCCAACAAAACCCAACAAAACAAAACTGTACCTAGGCATATCATTTTTCAAACTACACAAAATATAAAGTAGTACAGAATACAGATAAAAATACAGAATATAGATTTAAAAATTCAGATAAAGAGAAACAATATTGAAAGAAGCTAAAAGGAAAAAAACCTTGCCCACACAGGAACAAAGATAAGAACTACATTCAATCTCTTTGAAGACTGTGCAAGGAAGAAGACTGTGTGTGTGCTAAGCCGCTTCAGTCTTGTCTGACTCTGTGTAACCCTATGGACCGTAGCCCATCAGGCTCTTCTGTCCAGGGGATTCTCCAGGCAAGAACACTGGAGTGGGTTGCCGTGCCCTCCTTCAGGGTATCTTCCCGACCCAGGGATCAGACCCTAGTCTCTTAAGTCTCCTATATTGGCAGGCAGGTTCTTTACCACTTAGTGCCACCTGAGAAGCCCAAGAGAGTAGATAACAATCTTGAATTCAGGATCCTGTGAAATTATCCTCCAAAATTGAAGGAGAAATAAAGACTTTTTCAAAGAAAAAAAGAGAAAATTTGTTGCCAGTAGACCTGTCTTACAAGAAATGTTGAAAAAAATGTTTAGAGAGGAGAAAAATAATATAGGGCAGAAACTCAGATCTACAGAAAGAACGGAAGAGCATCTTATTCCAAAGGAATAAGTGAAGGTAAAATAAAAAATTTATTTTTTTAATTTTAATTGATCTAAACAGATAGCTGTTTGCTCAAACATGTACATATCTCATCCATTTATATGCTTATATATAAATGAAGGACTTCCCAGGTGGCTTAGATGGTAAAGAATCGCCTGTAATACAGGAGACCCAGGTTCAATCCCTGGGTAGAGATGATAACCTGGAGAAGGGAATGGCTACCCACTCCAGTATTCTTGCCTGGGGAATTCCATGGACAGAGGAGCCTGGCGGGCTAAGGTCCACAGGAGCGCACAGAGTCAAACGCAACTGAAGTGACTTAGGACATGTATACACCATAAATGAAATGAATAACAGCAATGACACAGGGATAGGAGGGAAGAATTAGTGCTATTTTGTTCTTTTAAAGTACTCACACTACCCATGAAGTGGTAGAGTGTCATCTGAAAGTAGACTTGGATTATTATATTATATATATTGCAACTCTTGGGCAATCATCAAGAAAAGGGAAAAGAAAAATCGTAACTGCTATGCTAAGAAAGAATAGAAAATGAAATTGTATAAAATGCTCAGTAAAACTACAAAAGGCAGAAAAAAAGTGGAAGACAAAGGTAGGAGCAAAGAACAAGGGCAAAGAATAGAAAATATAGTAAGTAATATTGTAGATATTAATCTCACTCTATCAATAATCATTTTGAATGTCAATAGTCTAAATGTACCAATTAAAAGACAGAGATTGTGAGAGTGGATCCCAAAACAGGACCCAAGTATATATCTTCTACAAGAATTTCACTTTAAATGTAAAGGAATATATAGATTAAAAGTAAAAAGATAAAGAAAAATACATCATGCTAACATTAAAGAGTAGAAAGCAGGAGCAGCTATATTAAATTCAGACAGAGCAGACATTAAAGTAAGGAAACTTATCAGGGATAAAGAGGGGCATTACATAATGGTAGGGGCCAAGTCTCCAAACAGATGTAACAATCCTCAGTATGTATGCGCCTAATAGAGCATCAAATCTCATGCGGCAAAAACTGATAGAACCAAAGAAGAAATGGATGAACCCACTATCATAGTTGGAAATTCAACACTTCTTTAGAAGAAATGGACACACCACACAGACAGAAAATTGATAAGGATATAGTTGAACTCAATACCACTATCAACCAACTGGGTGTGATTGACTATTTCATCAAGTAACAGTAATATACATGTTCTTCTCAAAGTTATATGAAACATTCCCCAAGACAGACTACATTCCAAGCTATAAAATACATAGCAACTTTTAAAGAATATAAATCATAAAGTACCTGCTCTTGGACCACAATGGAATGGAACTAAAAATCAATAACAGAAAGATAACTGGAATATTCCAAAATACATGAAAGTTGGATAACAGACTTCTAAACAACACATGGGTCAAGAAGAAATCTCAAAAGAAATTAAAAATAAGATTTACACCTACCACACACCTAAAATTCAAATTTGTTCCTAGCCAGAAGTCACTCACAAGGCTTAATAATTCAAAGATCACTGAGAATCGTCTATGGATGATTCCATTTTATCTGGACCTCAGTCCTCAAGGTAGCTTTTACCTTTGTTTGCCTACTTCCCTCTAATCTCTGGGAAACCTCCTACTCTGCTGACCTCCCTCTGTTCTCTATAAGGTTAATGTCATGTCTCAGACCTCCAACCACATATGCTATCGTAGTCAGGATCAACACCAGGATGCTAGGACCCCCCAGGCTGAACTATATCTCCTCCACCTCATTGGAGATTTGCCCATTTGACTCTATTCTGATCGGAGTTTAAGGAGAGGGAGAAGGGGGGAGGTGAAGTTACCTTCTGTCAACCTCAAAGCTTATAGGCTTAAGGGAAAAGGATTCTGGGGACAACTGATCCCAGAGAGCTTCTACTCTTTTCCATTCTTGCTCCCAATCCAAGAAGAGATTTTTATCTGAGCGTCATAAAATAATATCAACAATCCTGCTCTGTTTCAGTCAGTACAAGTTAGTTATTTAGTGATTTTGCACTTCCTGATATTTTAAAGGATTTTTGAAAGAGAATCCTAAAATGTCTTTTGACCTTGTTAAAAGAGTTGTTTTGGAACAACTTTAGAAAACATTCCAAGAGGGAAACAGGAGAATAGAGCTATAGGCATAATATGTTTTATATTTAAAGATATCAGATAAGATTGTTGTATAGAGAATTCCTTTCTCTTAGGTTTATTTTTTTAACTACATATTGCTTACTGAGCCCCAGACTTCTTTCTTACGAGGGGCAGAAAATGCCCTTCCTAGAGAGAGATGACATCTCTGAAATGGAGCTATTTGTAGAAATTCCTCAGTCTCTCAGGGGGAATTTTTCTCTCACTCAGAAGGATTGACCACAAAGTAGGTGGTCCATACTCTGATGAGCTCGTGGGCTAGCCTTTGGCAAAACTGAGTAACTGGCAAAGTTAGATATTGTTGAATCATCCTACACACCGCCACCTAGGCATACACCAAACACCACAGCTCCTAGTCTGGCCAATGTCCAGAACACCTCCTACCTCTCTTCTCTCCTTTCTGTGAAAATGCCCTCTCAGGAGGCTTAGCAACTGTAAATAGAGAAAATAGGATTAAGTTACAGAATACTGAAAGTCATTACAGGTTACGTTTTAAAAGTCACCTAGTATCTTCTTTGGAGAAATGTCTGTTAAGTTCTTTGGCCCACTTTTTAATTGGGTTGTTTATTTTTAAATGGCTAACAAACACATGAAAAGATGCTCAACATCACTCATTATCAGAGAAATGCAAATCAAAACCACAATGAGGTACCACTTTACACCAGTCAGAATGGCTGTCATCCAAAAGTCTACAAGCAATAAATGCTGGAGAGGATGTGGAGAAAAGGGAACCCTCTTACACTGTTGGTGGGAATGCAAACTAGTACAGCCACTATGGAAAACAGTGTGGAGGTTCCTTAAAAAGCTGCAAATAGACCTGCCATATGACCCGGCAATCCCACTGCTGGGCATATACACCGAGGAAACCAGAATTGAAAGAGCCACGTGCACCCCAATGTTCATCGCTGCATTGTTTACAATAGCCAGGACATGGAAGCAACCTAGATGCCCAACAACTGACGAATGGATAAGAAAGCTGTGGTATATATACACAATGGAATATTACTCAGCATTAAAAAAAAATTCATTTGAAGCAATTCTACTCAGATGGATGAAACTGGAGCCCATTATCCAGAGTGAAGTAAGCCAGAAGCAAAAACAACAATACAGTATATTAACACATATATATGGAATTTAGAAAGACAGTAACGAGAACCCAACATGGGAGACAACAAAAGGAACGCAGATGTATAGAATAGACTCGTGGACTTTGTGGATGAGGGTAAGGGTGGGATGATATGGGAGAAGGGCATTGAAGCATGTTAATAGTCATGTGTCTAATCAATTGCCAGCCCAGGATTGATGCTCGGGACTGGTGCAGCGAGATTTCCCCGGGGGGGAGGGAGAAGGGAGGGGGGATCCGGAGGGGAAGCATATGTAAATCCATGGTGATATCATGACAATGTATGGCAAAAACAATAATAAAAAAAGAATCTCTAAAAAAAAAATAAATAAATAAATTAAATAAATAAAAGTCACCTAGTAGAATTATTTTCAGAATTATTCATTTTTCATATTTTAGCTATAAAACTTTTTCTTCAAAATAAACCTTGAAAAGAAAAAAGGAGTATATAATAAAGAGTAGAAATATATATATCTAAGAAAAACAATATATAAAAGTAAAAATCAGTATATAAATAAGGTAACCAAGAGCGACTCTGGTTAGTTTCCATTCCCAAGGGGAAACCTGAAAGTCCCCAGACTTAGAAAACTACCAGTTTAATTCACAGATGACAATCTTGAGCCCCAAAGTAAACCAGCTCGTCCAGCATTGCCCAATGAAACACCAATGACAAAGGTCAACTGCTCTTCAGGAGCATGTCCTTGCTATCACTGAGCCTGACACAGGTCCTCAGAGACCCTGCAATATATGTTAATTACCTGAATTCAACAATTTATGCTAGTGTTAATGACTGGCACCATCTTTACACAGGAGTCCTCTTAGCAGTGTTTGCTTTCATTTAAACAGGATTCACCTTCTTAGATCAAAGAAAGGAATATCGAAAAGCAAATATACAGATGTCACAATAGGCTTGTTGGTACAGAAAACTGAGTATAAGATAACAGAACCTCCAAAGAGGGTTATTCTGTCATTTGAAAATCATGTACAATTTTATAATTCATGGGTTGGCTCAGGGGCAGGGGGCAGAATCAAAAGCAATACTTGTTGTTTTCATAGAAGTATCTAAAATAAGAAAACCTAAACCAAATCACATTGACTAGTCTGATGTGCTGAAGTTAGAATGAAGAAGTATTCAGAGTTGGTCCTACATTAATTCGGGGTAGGACACCTTTGTTAGCTATTTCTGATGTTAACAGCCATGTGGTATAATATACACAGTTCTATATCATAACATGAACATAATGTTTTCTGTTTTAAGATGAGTGTAAGTTTTATTTTAAAGTTTGCCTTGATTTTACAGTAAATTGTAAAACTTTCAGGCCCTCAAAATGTATTTCTATATGTTATTATATTTCTTCCTGCTCATATATTGGGAAAGTGGAAAGAAATAAGTAGAGATTATCAAAGTAAATGATGACAGGTATTATACTATGAATAAATGTATTGATGAAAAATAAAAATTCAATTTTTTGGAGATTTAGAAACATTGAGTCTTTGGAGAAAAAACACCTATCACCACCAGCAGCTTCATTCATTACTCAACTAAGCTTGACTAGACACTTTCCCTTCAGCACTCCTCAGTTTTACATTCTGAGTATTATTTGGAATGTGGTTCATTATAACTGAAAGAAAAAAAAGAAATCCATGTCAATTATAGTTTCTTGTTTATTGCAAAAAAAAACCACCCTCAACTTCCCAATGTGTTGTAAATCTCAACACTCAACAGGACTGTGTGACTATCATCTTGATAGACATGAGTCAGGATCATGCAAATTTAATTTAAAATGCTATGAAGTTGCTTATTTTTCTTCAAGGCACAGGTGTTGGCAACACATGAAACTAAATCAGGAATTCACAAAGGTGTTGAAAGTTTTCTGTCTTGAAGTTAGAAGTTTAAAAGAAATCCACTTTATACTGTGTGTTCTGTCAAAACTACAGCTGGGGAGAAAATTAAGAAAAAATTCCAAAATATTTTCTTGTCCAATTCTACCATCAAATGACAAACATCAATTTTTGCCATCAATCAAATCATTGTCCTTTTCAGCCATTTTGATGGTGGCATCAAAATGGTGTTCTGTTCAATTGTGTGCTCCTATGACCAAAGGTGGTGGGGAGGGAAAAATTCTACAGTGAATCCTTCAGACAACACAGGTTTGAACTGCTCAAAGCAGCGAGCTGTGCTCAGTCGTGTCTAACTCTTTGTGACCCCATGGATGGAGCCCACCAGGCTCCTCTGTCTGTGGAGTTCTCCAGGCAAGAATACTGGAGGGGGTTGCCATTTCTTCCTTCAGGGGATCTTTCCAACCCAGGGATCAAACTCACGTCACCTGGGTCTCCTGCATTGATAGGCAGCTTTTTTCCCACTGTACCACCTGGAAAGCCCAGGTTTGAACTGCACGGGTCCACTAATACTAGGTTTGTTTCAAAAGTTGATTCTACAGCTTATGGTACTACACCATCTGTGGTTGTTTGAATCGAGGGATTTGGAACCATGGGTATATAGTCCCAACTGTGAATTTATACTGGATCTTCAACTACTGTCCAAACTCCCACCTTGTTCAAAAATCAGCTGCATTTTGTTAACTACTGGAGACTTTCATTAGAGCTTACAGTTTCTTTAAATTAATTCAAAAGTAAAAATGATTAGAATATCCATAGAAGTACTCCGGCCATCAGAATTCTTGTCAAAAATCAAAAGATGAAAGTTATCTTTTGTTGCCAAACGTCAGAGTCCAAATTTGGCCGAGGCAACTACAGGAAGACCTCAGCTTTGCTCTCAGAATACTAAATTGTCTACCTTGCTTTGTGAAGATTTGCGTATTTATCACATAATGCTAGCCTTTGTTGAGTTCTAGATTTTTTGAGAAACATGGTTAGCTACATTCAAGAATTAAAAGATTCAGTTGCCCTATTTTGGGAATTCAGAAAAAGGACTAGGAATAAGTCTTCAAGATACTAATCATCAGTATGGCAGGGGCAAGGACAAGTGAGGACCCATGCTGGCCACAAATAATAGGTATGGTTGTGTTGGACCATATGTACTGAATATCGGTTATTTCATCTTTCAAACATAACAATGAGATTGAAACATGGGTATCAAAATGGAAAGATGTCCAAGTTATAGACAAGTGAGAAAATGAAGTTGTATGACACTATGTATAGCATGACTCCACTTATAAATGTTAGAAGAATATAAAGAGACTTACAAAATACTCCCACAGAATTCTGACAAACACCTGCAGAACCTTGGGCAATAAGATCTCCTGAGTCTGATTCCTAAATTCTTATCCTGAGTCTACCACATTGCTTAACTCTTTGAAGCTTCAGGTTCTCAATGATCAAGGAGTTAGAGAATCATTTCACCTATTTTCAGTTCAATCTACCTGCAATGCAGGAGACCCCGGTTCTGTTCCTGGGTCAGGAAGACCTGCTGGAGAAGGGATAGGCTACCCACTCCAGTGTTCTTGGGCTCCCCTTGTGGCTCAGCGGGTAAAGAATCCACCTGCAATGTGGGAGACCTGGGTGCAATCCCTGGGTTGGGAAGATCCCCTGGAGAAGGGAAAGGCTATCCACTCCAGTATTCTGGCCTGGAGAATTCCATGGACTGTATAGTCCATGGGGTCGCAAAGAGTTGGACTCAACTGAGTGACTTTCACTTTCAGTTTTCATTTTCAGTTCTAGTTTGCTGTGAATGTAAAAGTGTTCTTCCTTAATTTCCATTTATGAAATAAGGGGTTGAAAATACCTTCCTCAAAGTTTTTTGTGAGGCTTTATACAAGCAGGTTTGTAAATGTACTTGGTAAACTTATATTTTATTATAACAATAATCCATAGCTTTAAAAAAACTTCCACTATAATTTATATGTTGTTTTTACTAGTTCTTCCTAATTTCAGCCCAGTTGGGGTTCATTTTCTTCATTTTCTTCATCATAAAGCAAAAAGCTTTAGGTTTAAGGTTATTTCAGGGGCTGAACCATATCAAATGTCAGCATCAGGAAGAAAAATCAATTGCAGCAAATCTGACAATTAACTTCCTAAAAGTGAATCTCATTTTCCCACTGATGTCTTAGCGAAATCAGAATTTTGTTTCCTAGAAAATATTTCAGTGGATTAGGTTGCAAATTCATCTTCTTGTTTGAAGAATTATAGGAGTTGGCTTAATCTTTGCAGGGTCTCTGTCAGCTAAAATAGTCTACAGTTCTATTTTAGAAATTCAGTCCAGGAGGTAACCTCTCTCAGACTGAGATGTCAGAGAATAGGACCTACTCAGATTTTCATCGTGTCTTAGGAATGTGTATTCTTTCTTGATGTCAATTCAGCAAAGCTGAGTTTATTCTAAATTTGTTTCTTATTAAACTGTGTACGGACAGAAATAGGATTGGTGATGCATGTCACTGAGTAAACAATTTAATATAAAGAACTTCCTAACAGCCAGAGTTGTCCAATATAGAAAAAGCCTGCCAATGGATGAGTTGAGTCCCCTGGGAGGAGAAATAATGGGTTGAAAGGGGACTCAACAGTCAGAAGAGGGATCTCACTTCTTATTGGGGTAGATTGTCTATTTTGTGTAGGGTACTTGTACTAATCTTTAAATCCTTCTAATGAATTATTGTCATGCTGAGGACAGGTTTTTTTCCCCCCCTTTGGCTTATTTCTAGATTTCTAGACACATTGTAAATGTTCAATAAATTTAACGAACGAAGAAATAATACAGAGAGAAAACTTGTATTTATCAAATAGTGGCATAGAGGAAGTTTAAGATCCCTTAATTGTGAAATTCTTGGAAGTGTTCATCATCCCTTGGAAAAGTAAATTCAGTAATAAAAATGCAATGTCATAGTGAGTGTTTTGAAATTTTTCAGAACTCTTTGCTATTTCCAGACTATTGTCCATTTCTTCCTTGCAGTTTTCTGCTTAGACTATTTGCTTTACTATTTCAGGCCCCAGTTTCCTACTTGGACCTTTTAGAACTCAGAAATCATACTTTTCATTGTCCCATGTATATTTAAAAGAACTATATTGCCAAATAATTTTTTACCAGCGGGAGCTACATATTGAGTGTCAAAAGTTGCTTGATTTCAAAAAGTTCGAAGTTTTACATTACGGCAAATAAGTAACAAAGTTAGTAACTTCTGAATTCTACAAAACTTACATGCTTCAAATCAAATATGCTTGAATCTCATATTATTCTTGAGTCCATCCAGCACCCTGGTTTGTTCGTGTTTGGGTTTCACACACTGAGTCTCAATTCTTTAGTTGGTGGTAATATCAACTTAGTGGGTTATAACCCAAAACTTTCAGGAAAAAATCATTAGAGTTAAATGACAAATATCAGAATGTATCATACCTAGCAATGAAAAGTATTTTTTTCACAAAACTTTTTAGTAATTCAGATTTATTTGTGTGTGTGTGCATATACATGTGTTGTGATGTAAAATATATTTCTTACAATGGATCATATAAGCAAAAACAGTTTGGAAAAGCACTGGTTTACAGGCTGCTCCAGGACCCTTAAAATAATGTCTCTGGTTTAAAAGGTCCACTCACTATCCAATTTTCTCCAGAGATTCTTTTGATACATAATCAGGTATATACATAGTAAAATTACTCAGTTCAAAATTTTTTTCTCAGTAGTAGGAGGAACAGATGACCCAGTTCTCAAAGTTCATGCACTTGAGCGAACTGGAATGAAAATAAGAAGTGTAGGGTGTTATTTATTTTCAGTTGTCCACAGATGAACAGGTCAAGTGCTTCCGAGCGCCAAGGGTCCCAACGTTTACAACCTGCTTCCTTCTCTGGTGTCTATACCCAGGCATCCTTCTCTCCTGGATTTACCTTTGTTGCCATTGTTGTTTCTATCTTAATAACCCACTATTACAGTCTCTCTCTCATTTCTTTTTCTCAGGCACTTGGCAAATATGGGAGGCAAAGTTTACAAGGGTTAAATATTTCTAAGAATCTTACTTTTAAAAGGTTGTTAGAAAGTAGCCCTTTCATCTACACTCCTGACTTTTTTCCCTTCTCTTCCCTCCACTCTCTCAAAACCACAAGATAAAGAGTGATTAAGGCCACTCCTGTTGTTTAAATTGGCCCCTGTTGCCTCTAGACTAGAAAAGAGTCTACATTTGGTGGCAGTGGTTGGAATTAGTCAAAATTTTAAAAAAGATAAGTGAATGCAAACAGTTTGAAATTGCCTTTTTCTGTTTTCTTTCAAGTACCTTTACATAGCTATAAGTAATATACGGTTCATAAGAAGAAGAAAGTTGAGTTTTATAAATATTTTATTCTTTCAACAGAACTCAATGTTGAATGTATTTCAGTTGGTAATATATTCTCCATTTTACTGGTCCTTTTCAAAAGAGTTTCCCTCTCTCCCCTATTTCCATCTTATCAGTATGGTGCATAATTATTTGACTTGAGGCTGAATCTATTTTCCAGTTTTTTTGGAGTATCTATTCTCTAAATAAAGTATTATTAAAAGCAGACGTCTTCAAAATGTATTTTAACAATAATTATTTTCTTTGACTATAAGAAGGATGTTTTGATTTCTCAAATGCACGTTAACGAAATTCTTGAACTGGATCCTTTTGCAGCTCTTTTCTCTATTTTCTTCGGTAATAGAAACATGACATTGTCTCCCAGAGAATTCTAAAGCTTTAGACTCCTTGGTACGTGTCCTGCATGAACTAAAGCTGACTATATCAACTTGTTTTTCTACTCGGCTGTAGCTCCTAGAGGTTACCACTAACTTTTGAACTATGGACAGGCTCAGTTTATCTTCTTGTCAAACCTTGTGAAACAGCTCTTCAGAGACACCAAAAACAACTCAAGTTTTCTGTTAAGGGATCTGTGATGGTGGAAAAGATATTTTGTTTTTTGTGGTCTCAGTAACCTCCACTGTATAAAATGAGAAAGTTAGCTAGAATAATCTTCAGAGACTAAACAAAAACTCTCTCTAGCTCAAAACACTTTGATTCTGTTAACCAACATTAAATCATCAAGTTGACAAAAGCAATTTTTACCTTATTGCAGTGTTACAAACATATTATGATGTTTAGAGTAGACTTCTTAGAAACATATTGAATAATTCCATTGTATTATGTGTAAACTTGAGCATTTGTTAATTGGAGAAAAAGAGGAAAGCTAACACTGGCTCAGTTATTAAGTAAGCAAAGTGAACACCGTAGAGGAATGTGAGAAAATTTTGAACAAAGACAAGCTTTGAATATCTTCTCTCTTTTGTGGAGATGTGTGACCAATAAAAGGCTTTCCTAGTGGCTCAGATGGTAAAGAAAGTGAACGTGAAGTTGCTCAGTTGTGTCCAACTCTTTGCGACCCCGTGGACTGCAGCCTACCAGGCTTCTCCATCCATGAGATTTTCCAGGCAAGAGTACTGGAGTGGGTTGCCATTTCCTTCTCCAGGGGATCTTCCCCACCCAGGGGTTGAACCTGGGTCTCCGTTTCCTGCATTGCAGGCAGACACTTTACCCTCTGAGCCACCAGAGATGGTAAAGAATCTGCCTGTGAAGCAGGAGAACTGAGTTCGATCCCTGGGTCAGGAGGATCCCCTGGCGAAGGGAATGGCAGCCCACTCCAGTAGAGAACTGCCTAGAGAATTCCATGGACAGAGGAGCCTGGTGGGCCCCTGTCCATGGGGTCGCAAAGAATCAGACATGATTGAGCGACTACCACGATGACCAGTAAAATGTGCAAGGTCAGAAAAGACAGATAAGATAGTTTGGACAGTGGCAGTCCACGCCCACAAGACACAATACACTTTGGTTGAGGTACACTAATTTGGTTAAAAATCTTATCTTTCTTCTAGTCACCATAGAAGCAGCTTTATGTGTTTGCTTTTTTCAAAGGCTCAAAGAAAGGGAAAGTTGCCAACATGATTACCAAAATAATTAATGAAAATCTAGCTTAGTCAGCAACAGCTGATTTGAGTTGACCTGTATCCCTGGGCTTCCCAGGTGGTGCTAGTGGTAAAGAGCCTGCCTGCCATTGTAGGTAGACATAAGAGCCCTGGGTTTGATCCCTAGGTGCGGAAGCTCCTCTGGAGAAGGAAATGACAACCCACTCCAGTATTCTTGCCTAGAGACTCCTGTGGGCAGAGGAGCCTGGCAGGCTACAGTCCATAGGATCACACAGAGTTGGACCGACCAAAGTGACTTAGCATACAGAGTGTTGCTGGAGGCAACAGGAAAAAAGATCCTTGCAGCACCCTCCTCAGGCAGGAATGCTGCCGTGATCTCATTCAGATAGAAAACCACCTCCCCCACCACATTCCCACGGATTGCTGAAACTAAAGGTCATTTCCCTCCAACCTAGAAAACAAGGTAAAGGCAACTAAGGTAAGGGAGCTGAAACATAAGTATTGAGAAATCTCCAGAAGCCTTCATTTCTGCCTAGAAACTTCTTTAGAGTAGGCCTGGGGCTAGGGAGAAAAACCAGACTATCACATTGCTGATCCTAGAGATTCGTTCTCCAGCCCCCTTGTCTTTGAAGTAAGGTACACAGAAGCAAAGAAACTAAAAGCCAAGCAAAACACTTGGGAAAGACCCAGGAACTAATAACACAGGTCTCTATCTCTACCCTACCAATCTTTTTTTAAAGTTTATATAGTGAAAAATTTCTGATACATAGAAAAGTAGAGAGAATAGTGGGTAGCTATTCCCTGGGGCTTTCCTGGTGGCTCAGATGGTAAAGAGTCTGCCTGCAGTGTGGGAGACCCAGGTTAGATCCCTGGGTCAGGAAGATACCCTGGAGAAGGAAATAGCAACCCACTCCAGTATTCTTGCCTGGAAAATCCCATGATCAGAGGAGCCTGGAAGGCTACAGTCCATGAGGTTGCAAAGAATTGGACACGACTGCTTATTTAATTTCTCTGGAGAGTACATCATGAGAAACGCTGGGCTGGAAGAAACACAAGCTGGAATCAAGATTGCCGGGAGAAATATCAATGACCTCAGATATGCAGATGACACTACCCTAATGGCAGAAAGTGAAGAGGAACTAAAAAGCCTCTTGATGAAAGTGAAAGAGGAGAGAGAAAAAGTTGGCTTAAGGCTCAACATTCAGAAAACTAAGATCATGGCATCTGGTCCTGTCACTTCATGGCAAATAGATGGGGAAACAGTGGAAACAATGTCAGACTTTATTTTTCTGGGCTCCAAAATCACTGCAGATGGTGATTGCAGCCATGAAATTAAAAGATGCTTACTCCTTGGAAGGAAAGTTATGACCAATTTAGATAGCATATTTAAAAGCAGAGACATTACTTTGCTAACAAAGGTCCGTCTAGTCAAGGCTATGGTTTTTCCAGTAGTCATGTATGGATGTGAGAGTTGGACTATAAAGAAAGCTGAGCGCCGAAGAATTGATGTTTTTGAACTGTGGTGTTGGAGAAGACTCTTGAGAGTCTCTTGGACTGCAAGGAGATCCAACCAGTCCATCCTAAAGGAGATCAGTCTTGGGTGTTCATTGGAAGGACTGATGTTGCAGAAACTCCAGTACTTTGCCCACCTCACATGAAGAGTTGACTCATTGGAAAAGACCCTAATACTGGGGAAAACTGAGGGCAGGAGGAGAAGGGGACAACAGAGGATGAGATGGATGGATGGCATCACTGGCTCCTTGGACATGGGTTTGGGTAGACTCTGGGAGTTGGTGATGGACAGGGAGACCTGGCATGCTACAATTCATGGAGTCGCAAAGAGTCAGACATGACTGAGAGACTGAAATGAACTGAACTGAACTGAGCCATTCCCTTCCCCAAGGAATCTTCCCATCCCAGGGATCAAACGTGGGCCTCTTGCACTGCAAGCAGATTCTTTACTGCCTGAGCCACCAAGTAAGCCTGGTTCTGTCAAATCACAAAACCTTAAAAAAAAAAAAAAAAAAAAGACCAGTAGCTCTGATACATGAATATACAATTATTTTCCTAGGAAAAGACCAAAGGGCAAAAAATGGAGTTACATGCATACTCAAAAAAGAAAATAGGTCTCTGTGGTCAAAAAGTTAATAACCTTTTATTATTTGTTAGAACTCCAAAATTACATGAACTTAATTTATTCTCAAGGATAATAAATGGAAGATTTGAAATCACTCCTGGTAATCATCCTTAGATATTTGGTAAGATTTTCTGGTGGATTTTTTATCTAGGAAAAGTAAGAAACCAAGGCCCTTCTGATTTTAATAGGGCTAGCTTTTCCCAGCTAGCCTGCCAGGAGCCATTGCAATCTTATCCATACAGATTTACATGCACCTACATTCCTGGAAAGATTTCAATAAAGGTAAAAAGGCAGAAAGACCTCATTATGGGGCCACTTTACATTTCAAGCTGCAGTTCTTTATAATCTAACAGCCCATCTTTACAAGCTAGTAGTAAGGTTTTCTTTAAAAAAAAAAAAGAAAGAAAGAAAGAAAAGCTTAGCAATAAAGATTCTCTTATCTAAAGAATTTATTTTTCTTTTCTTTACTCCATATTCTATTTTCTGATGAGTTGAAGATTTCCTCCAACCTAAATTGGTTCATTAAAAATATCCATAGATTTCCAAATTTACTTTAAGTTGAAATATTTTTTACCTCGGTTTTGCAAGAACTGTCTCCTCCAAACATTCCCACTTCTTCTGAATGCTCCCTACCTTAGAGAGAACAAAGTTTCAGCTTTCAGTAACCCTCTGAGCACAGCTCTCTGCCTCAGACAGACCCAGATTCTCACAAAACCGCAACAGAGCAGAATGAGACACTGAGTTCTTATTATGTCTCACTGGAAAACTCATATTAACCCTTTCTAATGTCTTTTAGATCTTGAACAGTTTTTGTTTTATGGCAGAATCTGTACTAACTGTTGAAGGTCTTAGATTCACTATCATATACGTTTTTCTTGACGCTCATTCATTGAACCAAAGTAGAAATGTAAAACTTGTTGGGGGAAGCTTAGTAATCTTTTCTTATATTTTCATCATCCTCAAATGTCTTGAACACAAACTGAATATTTACTAAATAATGCTTTGTGGTCCTTCTAGTCAAATTGCTAAAACTTGATATGTTGAGAAATTTGACTAAAGGAAGCTCTAAGCCAAGGGGAAGAAATACTTCAAGAATGAGCTGGTATGTCTTCAGTTTGAAAAAATATGTAAATATGAACTTCTTTGACCTCTTCATGAAGTAGATGTTTTTCTTTGAAAAAGAATTATTCATACAGTTACTTATACCATAAACAAATCTCTTTAATTCCACCTTTGCTAGTCATGTGGTGGTGGTGGTTTAGCCACTAAGTTATGTCCGACTCTTTGCAACCCTGTGGACTATAGCCCTCCAGGCTGCTCTGTGCATGAAATTCTCTAGGCAAGAATCCTCGAGTGGGTTGCCATTTCCTTCTCCATTGCTAGTCATAAAAGGGCTATTTTCCATTCCCACCTCTAATATTACCAGACCACGACATGCAGCATGCAATCTTACAACACTGAAAAGGTATTTAAAAGCCCCACAGAAAAAGATCTGATAATCAAAAAGTGAGCAGTCCTTGCAGAATATTCTGATGATAAAAAATAATGCCTAACTCATAGCCTCTTTTGGGACTTAATGTCCAAAGTTTATATAGTTTATAACATCCTAAATCTATAAATGAGAAAATTGAGACCCCAAGGCATTATGCTGTTTGCCTAAAGCTTTAATGGCAAAAAACACTGGTTTATATCAACAAACATGTACTGAACATCTATTCTATACCTGGTGCTAGACATGTTTTGTGATAAAGAGACACAGTTCCTGCTCCTGCTTTCCCCACCCTACCCAAGTGGTTCATAGTCCAGTAGGGATGACTGTCTAGGAAGCAGACATATAAACTGATAGGCATCTTTGAAATATATATATGTGTGTATATATATATATATATATACACATAAACATATATTTAGCTGCATCAGGTCTTAGTTGCAGCACACTGGATCTTCACTGGGTCTTAGTTCCTGGACCAGCAGTTGAACCCATGTTCCCCACCAAGGAAGTGCTGAGTGATAGACATCTTGAAGGAGAGAGCCACAGAGTGAACCCCAAGACCCAGAGAGCAAGAAATCAGATAACACTTGCTGAGTGGGGTAGACTGTGAACTGGTTCTTGAAGAAAAAGGACTGGCTCCCTGGGTCTTTCTGCATTCACATTAGACTACGTCTACTGTTAAAATATTTGGAATCTGAGTTTCGTTTTTGTCAGTGAATGATTGGTTCTCCAGGTTAGAATATGGTGCTAAAAGAGGGAAAGCCACAAAGAGAAGGAAACCCAAACTAGTCCGTGGGTCTCACACCGACCACAAGGGGGAGTAGATTAGAGATGACTGGATTCGGGCAAATCACTGTTCACTCTTTCTAAAAAACTATAGCTAGCAGGTTACATGGGCAGAACCTTCCTAAAACGTGATAGCTTTGTTTCCTGGCATTCATTTGATCAGTCTGTGTTCTTTTCACTTTTCACAATCACTTTGACATGTAGAATAATAATAGGAAATCTTCAGGAAAGACTATGTAAAACACAAATTCACTAATTTGAGCACTTATTGAGCTCCTATTATTTGCCGTGTAGACATTTAAATATTTTGATCATGCTTTTAAACCTTTTTAAAGAGATCTGGGTCTCTGGGTTTTTCTCATTTTTTTGTCTATCCAGCCCCCAGCTTAAAGGCATTCCTAGACTAGAAAGATTGTTACACAAATAACTCCAGGATGATACTGTGAAAATTACACTTACCCTACAGATAAGAGTGGATCAATGTATAGAAGATGGAGCCCCATTGACTGAAGGAGACCAACAGACTAGGTATTGATGAAAGACGATGAGACAAGAGGCTGTGGAACACCCTCAGAACAGCTATAAATGACACAAGTTACCAAAACGGGAATTTCTGGATATTTTAAATTTGTGTGTAGTGCCAGAGTGTGTAGAGTTGGAGAGTGGTGTTGGAAGTTCATTTATTCCATTTATGGAGGAACTACTCATGGAGGCTGTGGGCTCTTCTCTGTCCTCCAGACTCTAAACAACAGGCTCTCCTCTCGACCTCTGGAAGAGAGACCTCATTTCTGACCAAAATTTAGGACCTGTGGTCTGACAAATCTATGAGGAAAATGTGTTGAAGCCTTTAAATTGAGATTGTCGCAGAAAAGCCAAGGTGTATGGTTGCAATGACCAGCAAACCTTTACGGGCTTCTTGAGGGGTGGAAAAATCATTCCTTGTGGACAAGGAAGTCCTTTGACCTAGAGATAAATGTGGTAAATAGCAAATTATGAATCAAAACTGGGTCACTTCAGACCTACTTCAAATTCATTCCTTGTCAGCTGCATGAATTAGGCTCAACCAAGCAAAGTAATTTTCCACTGTCAATGGATCCCACATTAAAACAATATTACAAAGACTTAGCAAAGAGTACTGGTTGCTGGAAAATGTAGAAGTTGCTTTTTGTTTGTTTTTCTCTAATCTATCCCAGTCTACAAATATTTATATTTTCATCAGCATTTACTAGAGGAGCTATTTACCAGATATTTCCAGCTCTCCATAATCTGACATGTGGTCATGTTGCATGTTTTCCACCCTTTTTGGTTGGCTCAGGCCACGTGAATGTTTCTGACAGAGAAATTGAAAAAAATGAAATAAATCAGAACATTTAATTGCTGTTATGAGAGTCCTCAGCACACTCTTCTGTCTGGCACAGAGGTCAGCTATGTCCAATATGGCAGCTGCTCTGTCAGCCAAGGTCTATGAGGGAAGAAAAAAATTTAACCTTCTTCTCACGGTCTACAGCCAGACCTAATTTCCCTTCAAGACACATTCCCACAGCCGGTGTTTTCAACGACTGCTGTTAGTTTTCCTATATTACCCCCAAACTGAGCAGTCTCTTCACCTCACTTCTTTCCCTTAAAATCACAGGCTGTCATCTCCAAAGATCAAATCTTGTTTATGTCTTCAGTTGATTTCTTGGAAGGGGCTTTACCTATATGGGAGATATTTTTCCTTTTGTTTGGTCTACAACACTGACTAAATGTCAGAACAGAAGCTGGACTAGACAGTAAAATGACAGCCAGTGGGGGTGGCACGGGAGGATCACCAAAAGCCTTTAAATATTCCTTTGGCACTGAATTCTCAAGACAGAAAAGAATGGAGAATTATAATCACTAAAATTTAGTAAGGACTTACTATGTGTGTCAGGCATTGTTCAAAGTGCCTTTCATTTAATCCTCACAACTGTGAGAATAGGTATATTATTACTGATTTAACAGCTGGGTATCAAGGCACAGAGAAGTTGGATAACACACAAAATCACCCAGACAGCAGAAGAGTGTGACAGGATTTCATCTAAGACAGCCTCGCTCACAGTGCATAGTTTTGACCATCCCTCTACACTCACCTCAACCCTGAATATTCGTTGGAAGGATTGATGCTGAAGCCTAAGCTCAAATACTTTCGTCATCTGATGTGAAGAGCCGACTCACTGGAAAAGACCCTAATGCTAAAAAGGATTGAAAGCAGGAGGAGAAGGGGGCACCAGAGAATGAGATGGTTGGGTGGTATCACCAACTCAATAGACATGAGTTTGAGCTAACTCAGGGAGATGGCAAAGGACAGGGAAACCTGGCATGCTGCAGTCCATTGGGTCTCAAAGAGGTGGATATGACTGAGCAACTGAACAACAACTTCTACACTCATCTGTTGGTGCAGATGGGAAAGAAACTGCCTGCAGTGTGGGAGACCTGAGTTCAATCCCTGGGTCAGGAAGATCCCCTGGAGAAGAGAACGGCTACCCATTCCAGTATTCTTGCCTGGAGAATTCCATGGACAGGGGAGTCTGGAGGGCTAGAGTCCATGGGCTCACAAAGAGTCAGACACAACTGGGTGACTAATGTTTTCACTACACTCATCATTTCCTTAGGAATGGGCAGGAGATGAGGAAAATGCCATTCATATTTTGGTATAACATTATTAAGCTTGAAAATTTATTGGGCTTGAAGAGAGGCCATGTTCTAATCCCTTTGAGAATGACTTTAATTCCATTTACTTATCTCACAGTTTTGGAAATTGCAGCTTTTGTTTTACTTAACTGTGTTTTTGCCTTGTATCTATACCAAGATTTTAACCTGTTGAAGACAATCCTTTGAAACCCTCTAGTGCTTAGATCGGTGCCAGGGGTATAGTCCAGGGATTAGTTGCTAATGTGAATTTCTCTGAGCAGGATTCTGGGGATCCCAGGTGGCACTAGTGGTAAAGAACCTGCCTGCCAATGCAGGAGACATAAGAGGAGTGGGTTTGATCCCTGGGTGGGGAAGATCCCCTGGAGGAGGGCATGGCAACTCACTCCAGTATTCTTGCCTGGAGAATCTCATGGACAGAAGCGCTTAGGGGCTACATTCTACAGGATTGCCAAGAGCCAGACATGATTGAGCAATTTAGCATGCACGCACAAGCAGGATTCCGTCTCAGCTTCCTCCTCTCCCTCCCATCCTGCTTAGGACTCTTTTATTTATTTATTTGACTGCACTGGGTCTTAGTTGAGACATGCAAGATCTAGTTCCTTGACCAAGGATCAAACCCAGGCCCCCTGCACTGGGAGGATAGTTTTAACCACTAGATTCCCCAGGGAAGTGCCCTTAATCTTATTTTTTTTCTTTTCTAAGCTTCATTTAGAGCAGTTTAGTTTTATAGCCAGATTGAGAGAAAGGTACAAAGATTTCCAATATACCCCCCTCCTCCCACACATGCATAACCTCTCCCATTATCAAAATGTACCGTATCACTCACCAGAATGATATGGTACATTTATTGTATCATCCAAAGTCCATTGTTTACATTAGGGTTCACTCTTGATATTGTATTCCTTTGGTTTTAGACAAATGTATCGAGACATGTGCATCATTAGAATATTATACAGAGTATTTTCACTGCCCTAAAATTCCTCTGTGCTCTGCTTATTTCTCTCTCTCCACCAGTCCTCCCAATAACAAAAACCTCCCCACCCCATCCCTGGCAACCATTGATCTTTCTATTGTCTCCAAAATTTTGTCTTTTCCAGAATGTCATACAGTTGGAATCAAAAGCCTGTAGCCTTTATTGATTGGCTTTTTTTCACTTAATAACATGCACTTAAGTTTCCTCTGTGCCTTTTCATGGCTTAATAACTCATTTCTTTTTAGTGCCGAATAATACTGTATTGTGTACTACAGTTTGTTTTTTTTTTTTATCCATTCACTTACTGAAGGACATCTTACTTGCTTCTAAGATTTGGCAATTGTGAATAAAGCTTCTGTAAACATCCTTCTGCAGGTTTCTGTGCAGACAAAAATCTTCAGCTCCTTTGGATAGATACTAAGGACTGTGACTGCTGGATCATATGGTAAGACAATGTTTAGTTTTGTAGGAAACCACCAAACCGTCTTCCAAAGTGGCATTTTGCACTCCTACCCACAATGTATGAGAGTTCCTGTTTCTTCATATTTTCACTAGTGTTTTAGCTATTTTCCTAAATATGTAGTGGTATCTTGTTGTTTTTATTTGTATTTACTTGATGACATATGATATGCAATATCTTTTCATATTATTTTTTGCCACCTACACATCTTCTTGGGTGAGATATCTGTTAAAGTCTTTGGCCCATCTTAAAACTGAGTTATTTTCTTATTTTTGAGTTTTGTGTTCTCTGTATATTTTGGATAACAGTTATCAGATGGTCTTTGATAAATAACTTTCTCCCAGTCAATGACTTGTCCTTCTATTCTCCTCATGGTGTCTTTTGAAGAACAGAAGTTTTTAATGTTAATGAAATCTAGCTTATCAACTATTTCTTTCCTGAGTCTCATCTTCCCTGTTTTATCTAAAAGTTCTCTATCAAACCCAAGGTCATCTAGGTTTTCTCCCACTTTCTTCTAGGAGTTTTGGGGCTTAGCGTTTTACATTTAGATCAATGATCCATTTTGAGTTAATTTTTGTGAGGGGTGTAGAGCTGTATCTAGATTTGTGTTTTTGCATGTGGATGTCTAGTTGTTACAACATCATTTGTTGAAAACACTGTATCTGTTCCATTATATAGCCTTTGCTTCTTTGTTAAAAATCAGTTGACTATATTTGTGTGGGTCAACTTCTGGGCTTTTTATTCTGTTCCACTGTTCTGTTTGTCTAGACTTTCACCAATATCACACTGTCATGATTACTATAGCTTTACTAAATCTTGACGTTTAGTAGAGTCAGTCCTCCAAATTTGTTTTTCAACTTCAGCATTATTTTGGCTATATAGACATTGGCTCTTCATATATACTTTAAACTAAGTTTGGTAATGCACATAAAATGAATTGCTGGGATTTTGATTGGGATATGGGGCTCTTTTTAATTCATCCTCTAATTTCTTGGGTAGGGGGACTTCGGGATTTGTAAACATATTTTAGAGATGTCCTGTCTTCTCCTTTCTCCTCCTCTTTGTCCTTTCTTTCTCTTGTGAAGCTTTTAGTAAGACCAAGAAGAGGGTAGGATCAATGGGACAGTAAAAACAGTTCATGTCTGCCTTAAAATTTTAGCTGTTTTCTTGGGATAGAATGTAAAGGCAACTACGATAGAATGAAAAGAGAAATGATCTAGGAGTCAGGACATAGGCTGGAATCTGGCTTTGCTGCTAAATATCAGGATGTTGTATACAAGTCATTTGGTCAATGTGGGCCTCAATCTCTCCATCTGTAGGAAATAATAACAGCTAATATTTGTTAAGCATCTATTCTGATTTCTGATACTGTCCTAATCACTTTAAATGAAAGAGGACAAATAGATCAATGTTTTTCAAATTTTTACTTTTATTCAAGGGAACTCTTTCTTAAAATAAAGTCTCCCATGACTCCCCAATATATAGAACAGATAAAAGGGGAGCACCTATTTTATTTATAAGTTGAGAAGTATAACATTTCGCACTGAGACAATGTAAAAGACCACAATCTGTGACCACTATTGCATCCAACTCTGGTCTATAATATATTTGAATAGCATGCATTTTCTTAGTTTTAAAATAACAAAAACTAAATTCACTCAAATTCTTGTGGATCCCTGAAAGCAGTTTTGTGGGATATTTGGCTTTCACAGAACACAGTTTAGGAGCCACTGAATGAGTTTATCTCTGAAGTCCCTCCTGAATCTCATGTTCTTTCTACATTTGAATTTGGCTCAAGTAGAAAAACTGCTGCCAAGAATACACACCAGCCAGTCACTTTTATCCACATGAAGGAAGATGCCTCCTTTTCTCTTTTCCCATAGACCAATGCCCAATGCTAAAAAAAAAAAAAAAAAATCACTAAGACTTTTTGTTTAGTTGCTAAGTTGTGTCCAGCTCTTTGTGACCCCATGGTCTCCAGCACTCCAGGCTTCCTATCCTTCAGTATCTAACAGAGTTTGCTCAAACTCATGTCCATTGAGTAGGTAATGCTATCTAACCGTCTCATCCTCTGCCCTCTTCTTCTTTTGCCTTCAGTCTTTCCCTTCTTCGGGGTCTTTTCCAATGATTCAGCTTTCCCCTTCCACAAGTGTTGGTAATGAGTAGTACTGCTTATAGCTGTGACAGTCAGCGCTGCTTTGGGTTTCAGCGTGGATTCCCTGTGTGTAAATCTGGGTATTTTCAGAGGCATCAATTCAAACTCTTAAACTTTTGGATGCCATCAGACCTGAAATTCTGGGAAGAGGCAGTCTGAAATAGTATCACATAGTGAATGTCAACAATGTTGCTAGGATGGAAAGAGGAGTTCCCATCCCATTATTTACCTGTGGGATCCTGGCTAGTTGCTTTATACTTGAGGGCCTTGTTTCTTGAACCAGAGATCAACTCTGTGCCCTTTCCAGCTGAATCCTTTATTCTCTAAGTAGTTAACATGCCTCTGTGATCAGCTGCACTGCCTTGCGTCTTCATTGCTGCTCAGTTATCAGGAGCGCTAGTTTCATGGACAAGTATCCTGTGTATACAAAGGGCCTTACAGTCAGAGGGCCCTGTGCTTGGGTAATGCTAAGCTGTTACAGTCTTGAAATTCTTAATATTTTATCTTTCAACTTGTGTTTCGTAAGTGAAATCTAATGCACATAAGCAGAAGGGATACAGGCAAGACACGTGTTCACCGTTGTTCCTTGCCACCCTACTAGCATAAGCTTCAAGATGTCCACTGGTACAGAATTCCAGTGAACCAACAATGCATGGACATTCAGTTAAGACCCAATGCAAATGCAAAGTGTGTTATGTCTCTGACTGAGGAAGCAGGGGTGCTCACAGCTCTGAGAAACCAAGCTTTCTATTCAAACCAGATCTTGCTTTAAATATACAAAGAAAGCTATGACATTCTAAAGCACATAAATGATCAAGGAATACTAACATATTTTTCATTACCATTTTATGTCTCTGTATTAGCTAACGACTTATGCTGAAAATGATGACAAAGAAAGAAAGGGGAAGATAGGGAAACCCATTTGGGTCTTTTTTTTTCAGTCCTTCCTTGCTCATCAGTAAATCGGATGGCAAAGAGTATTGGTAGAATGTGTGAGTATCAAAAAGTGCAATAAAAGCCTTTGAATTGATTTTGTAAAGCTTTCCCACTATTCTGTCAAGAGCAAAATATATATGCAGCCACAAGCTATGAAAAACAAATTGGATAATTTTGGTAATTCCACATATGAGTGAAGTGTTCTTATATTTGCATTTAAAGCTGGCATTGCATGATATAAAATCAATGTTAAAATTCATCATAACATTTTAATTTTTCTTTACTTAGAACAACATTAAATAGCAAATAAAAGACACAATGATATGAAATATGTAGGTATAAAGTTAATAAAATATGTATAAGATCTCTGTGAGGAAAACTATAAAGCTCCAATGAAAGAAATCAAAGTAAGTATAAATAAAAGAAGAAATATTCCATGTTCATGGATAAGATTTAAGAAGGCATATTCTTTTCAATAAATGGTACTAGAACAAGTGGACATCTAAATGCAATTTAAAAAAAAATAATAATCTTAATAATCTAGGGCTTCCCTGATGGCTCCGTGGTAAAGAACTTTCCTGACAATGTGGAAACCTCAGGTTAGGTTAGATTCCTGGTCTGGGAAGACCCCACATACAGTGGGACAACTAAGCAAATGCACCACAACTACTGAATCCCAAGAGCCCTAGAGCCCATGCTCTGCAGTAAGAGAAGCCACCGCGATGAGAAGCTGGAACACTGTGACTAGCGGGTAACCCCCACTCACTGAAACTAGAGAAAATCTGCACGCATCAATGAAGATCCAGTATAGCCTAAATAAATAAATAAATAATAAATAAATCTTTACTTCAAAAAATTAAAAATAATTTAGATCCTGGTCTTATAGCTTTCAAAAATTAATTGCAAAAAGGTCATAGACCTATATGTAAAATACAAAACTACCAAAATTCTAGAAGATAACATGATAATATAGTAAAATAAAAAATCATATATTAGAAGATAATATAGTAAAAACAAATAGGCATATGGAAAAATCTCTCCTAGATTATCTTTTCTGTTTGCACTGCTACCACAATTCACTTCACTTTTGACCCTAGATGTGTGGGTTTTCCACACATCAAGGAAATCTCTCAGAATTGCTTGGGCATCTTACAAGTTAATTCATTTCTGACACTGTCTATCTGGAGATCACATCATATCTCACAGGTTAAGGGTTCAGCCCTACAAGACTGCCCTTCCCCCAATGCAGACATCGGTTGAAATTCTCAAGTACTTCTGACTGATCTGCTATAAATCTACATTCTCATGACCTTTTCTTTGGGTTCAATAATTTGCTAGAATGTCTCACAGAACTCAGGAAGACACTTACATTTACTGGTTTATTATTAAAGGATACAGATGGAATAGATTTATAGGGCACAGTATGGGGAAGAGTCCTAATCACAATAGCTTCTCTTCCAATAGAATTGGGGTAAAATACCCTTCACCCCGGAGTAAGTGAAGTGAAAGTGAAGTTGCTCAGTTGTGTCCGCCTCTTTGCGACCCCATGGACCCCATGGGCTGTAGCCTACCAGGTTCCTCCATCCGTGGGATTTCCCAAGCAAGAGTACTGGAGTAGGTTGCCATTTCCTTCTCCAGGAGATCTTCCCAACCCACACTTTGAACCCCGTCTCCCGCATTGTAGGTAGATGCTTTACCATCTGAGACACCAGAGAAGTCACCCTGGAGTAGGAAATAGCAACCCACTTCAGTATTCTTGCCTGGAAAAATCCACGGACAAAGGAGCCTGGAAGACTGCAGTCTAAGGGGTCACAAAGAGTCAGGCATAACTGAGCAACCAAGCATGCATACATGCAACATCCTTCCAGCATAAAGACATGTTCACCCAACTCTACCTTTGGAATTCTTAGGGAGGCTTCATTATGTAGGTATGAGCAATCACTAACTCAACTGCCAGTCCCTGTCCCTTCCTAGAGGATGGGGGAGGGAGGTGGTGGTGAAGCTGAAAATCCTAATCATGGCTTGGTCTTTCTGATAACAGGCCTCCATCCTCAAGTTACCAGGAGTGAACCAAGAGTTACCTCATTAGAACAAAAGACACTCTGATCACCCAGGAAATTTTAAGAGATTTAGGAGCTCTGTGTTAGAAACTGAGGTCAAAGACTACATATTAGAACTAATAATAGAAATAGTAGACAAGAGAGCTCCTGGTGCTTTTATAACTTAGGAAATTACTACAGTTTTAGAAATTCATTGCTAGGAACAGGGGCAGAGACCAATGTATTTATTTCTTCTATTATTTCCCACTAGATGATCTTGACCTTGGCAGTGAGTTTTTAAGACGTAATACCAAAACAAAATCCATGAAAAAAATTAGTTGGATTTCATCAAAATCTAAAAGCTCTGCTCTGTGAAAGATACCATCAAGAGAATGAAAAGACAAGTCACAGATTAGGAGAAAAATATTTGTAAAAGACATATCTGAGAAAGGACTTGTGTCCAACATATACAAAGAACTCTTAAAACTCAACAATAAGAATTGTTGATTAAAAAGTGGGTACAAGATCTAGACAGATACCTCACTAAAGAAGATATACAGATGCAAATAAGCATATGAAAAGATGCTCAACATCATATGTCATTGTCTATGTGTGCACTTAGTCACTAAATTATGCTCAATTCTTTGTAACCCCATGGACTATAGCCCATCACACTCCTCTGTCCATGGGATTTCCCAGGCAAGAATACTGGAGTGGGTTGCCATTTCCTTCTCCAGGGAATCTTCCTGACCCAGAGATTGATTGTTTTAAGCTGTGCCTAAAACAACAGTGAGGTACCTCTACATACCTACTGAAAGGGCTAAAATCCAAAACAGTAGCACATCAAATGCTGGCAAGGATGTAGAGCAACTCTCAACCCTTGCTGGTCAAAATGCAAAATGGTTGAGTCACTTTTGAAGACAGTTTGATGGTTTCTTACAAAGCTAAGCGTAGTCTTAGATATGATCCAGCAATTGCACTTCTAGGTATTTATCCAAATGAGCTGAAAACTTATGTCCACACACACAAAAACTACAAATGAATGTTTATAGTAATTCGTAGTCGTCCCAAACTGGAAGAAACCAAGGTGTCCTTCCATAAGTGAATGGATAAACAAATCGCGGCATACCCACACACTGGAATATTATTCAGCAATCAAAGTAAGTGAGATATCAAGCCATGAAGAGTCTTGGAGAGGAATCTTAAAAGCTTATTGCTAAGTAAAAGAAGGAAGACTGAACAAAAATTACATTTGGTATGATTCCAACTACAGGACATTCTGGAAAAGGCCAAACTAAGGAGACAGTAAAAAGGTCAAGTAGTTATTAGGGATCTGGGGGAGCATGGGGGAGGATTGAATTGATGGAGCACACAGGAATTTTATGGCAATGAAATTAGTCTTGAGAATATTGTAATGGTGGATACATAACTTGCATCTGTGACAACCCAAAGAAGTGTACAGTGCTAAGAGTGAACCCTAATGTACATTATCATCTTAGTTAATAATTGTGTATCACTATTGATAACAATTGTATTATACTAATGGAAATAAATACATTAATAAAAGAGGAAACTGGAGTAGGGTAGGGTATATGGGAACTCTGTAGTTTCTGCTGGATTTTTCTATAAGCCTGAAGTGCTCTAAAAACATAAAATCTACTAGATAAAAACAAGAACAATATCATGACCAGTCAAGAAAGAGGAGGAATGGAATGAAAGAAATGTTTCATATTTTAACACCTTCCATGGTATTTTTCCTGCATTTTAAAAAAGGGATCCCACATTTTCACTTGGCCGTGGGGCCTGAAAATTATGTACCTGGGCCTGTTTATTACTTTGTATGAATAATAATAGCTAATGTTTATGGAGCACATACTATACACCATGCTCTATGCAAGGTTCTTTTCATATATTATTTAACTTTTACAAAAACCCCATGAAGTAGATAGTATTTTCATGCCCACTTAGAAATAAGGAAATCAAGCTTGAAAAATCCAGTGTCTTGATCAGTCACTTAGCTAGTAGGAGAAACAGTCAGACTTGAATTAAGCCGTCTGATTCCAGAGTCAGTCCCAGGCCCCACCCACCAGCTAAAACACAGTGCCATCTTAGATTTCAAGCTTTCTGAGCTACTTCTTTAACTATGCCACTGACCACCAAATATAAACCTCACTGATTGCAGTGCTCAGGAATCTGCCAAGAGGACAGGCTTGCAATTTTAATCATCTCGGATGTAATGTGAATATTCCCAACCAGCAGATACTTTTAACAAAACCCCTCAGATTCTTTGGATAATGCAAGCTGCACAAGAGTCTTGTGAACATCATGGATGGTATTTCTTCAGAGACCGATTAATCATGAAGAATTTAATTTTCCCTAAGAAAATATGCAATAGATACATGCTGTTATAAAGCCAGCCTCAACAATGTTGATACTGCACTGAGAAGACACACAAGAAACAAATATCAGGTCAAGAACAAGAAATCAAAATGAATCCTCTCAGTTTCTTTGCGTAAGTTTTTTCCACACTTATTCCTGCTTTTCTTGTTGTTTGTTTGTAAACTTGCTCAGCACATAACTATGGGGTTAAGCAAATGAGACCTTGTCATCTGCATGAGTTTGAGGCACAGTTGTCCGCACAAAATTCAGGTCTCTGACCATCTTGTTGGCCTCAGTTCTGGGGCACAGATGTGTGCCTCAACTTACCAGATCAACTCAGCCCTGCAGAAACCAACCTCTCTCCTAGTAACCACTGATCTTAAAAGGAATCTGATACAAACTGGTCTGCTGAAGTGGGTTCTGTTCCTCTGATGGAAAATCACATCAAAGTGAGTGGAGAAGGCTGTCATGGGAACCTTTGGAGTTTTGAAGTTGATGTGCTCTGTCCTGCTGTGATAGAGCCAGCTAGCTCATACATCTCTGTTCTGTGGTGCATGATGGAAGCATGGGGGATATGTTATGATAAAAATCCTAAATATGCCTTCCACCATCTGTTAATAGCATGTGCTTGTGGACATGCTGCCAGGAAATATTGAGAACAAAGGAATGAAAGGCTCTCATTCCACAGAAATGACTCTCAGCCCCCACTGATGCTTGCTGGTTTGGTTACAGATGTGTCTGTGTCCTCAACGCCCAGCCCCACACAGCACAGAAGACTGCCTTGGGGAAGCCAGACCAAGCCAGGTCTGTTTTGAAGATGGGCTCAGTGATAGGCAGTTTTCTGAGGACAGTTTTCAAGGATGTTTTTCTTGCAACGTCTCAAAACTACAATTAAAGCAGAGAGCAAGAACCAGCTAGCTGTTGCTTCATATTCCTATATGCCTTGCTCACTGATAAAGTCGTTAAAAAGAACCACAGTACTCGTTGAGGAAACGGTGTGCAAATGGCATGTTTTGAATCAAGGTTTATAAGAAGATAAAAATGCACTGTTTAAAATATGTAGTCTGAAACCATCATATCTTGTTACCTCAAGAGAAGTTTTTCTTCCAGATGATTGAGAATACCTGTAATAGACATAAAATCATCTGTAGGAATAACCAGTAACTTAATAGAACTAATGCATATAGATGGATAGCTAATAGATAATTAGAACCCACACTGAACTATTAGTGTCAGACTCACTAAACTAAACTAGTATCAGAGTTTACAACTAGTGAAAGTTCTACTATATTTTTGAGATTCGTCTATTTTATAATGTAATCCTAGAAAAGATCTGGAGTTTTAAGAGACATGTCTGAAGTACTCAAGAAATTATTGAGTTCCAGGAAACTGATAGGATATATTAGAAAATGCCTGATTTACTCATTAGAACATGTAATCAGGGATCCTGGAGTGCAAACCACATACAGAAATTCCTCGGTAGACATTGGAAATATATCTGTAAAAGCAGGAGCTCTGCATCTATGCATAAAATAAAACCAAACTGAAGTCTTATTTTTGTCCCCAAACATCCCTTTGATGATACTTCTGAGTTTTTTAATTAGGACAAAGCTTTCTTCGAGCATCATCACTAAATGACACTTTCCTATGCTCCCCTTGCCCAAATTCACTTCCCCTCTAGCAAGCTTTCCTTCTCCAGAGCCTTCTGGTACTGCCTTTGTTTATCAGGTGAGCTGCTTGCTGTACACACCTTCCCTCCACCCCCACCCAGCTGGCCATTTAACTCTATTGGCTGTACTCAAGGGGAATGTCTCACAGAAGTTTGTGTTTTTTACTTTCAAGGTTTATTTATTTAATTTTTTGGCTGTGATGTGTCTTCATTGCTACATGAGGGCTTTCTCTGCTTGCAGCAAGCAGGGGCTACTCTGGCTGCACGGCACTGGCTTCAGGCGAGTGGGCTTCATTAGTTGCAGCCAGGCTCTAGAGCGCTGGCTCAGTAGCAGTGGTAGCCCAGTGAGGGGCTTAGTTGCTCCGCGGCAGATGGGATCTTCCCAGGCCAGGGATCAAACCAGTGTCTCCTGTATTGCAAGGTGGATTCTTAACCACTGGAACACCAAGGAAGCCCAGAAGGTCTTGATTAGAATGAAACCCATGCATCATTTTCTAGTGTAACCTACTCACTTTAGAGATGAAATCAATGCTCCCAAAGTTCTATGATCATCACATGACTTCTCAGGTTAGCTGCTACAAAGAGAACTTCTGATTCTCAATATAGCGTTTCTTCTACTATCAATATATTTGCTGCCTTTCCTTATCCATTTGTCTTTCTACCTCTCTACCCTTACTGTCCCCAACTCCTGACAGAATTTTCGGCCCCATCAAATTGGGATGATTAGTCTTTTTTTTTTTTTTTTGGTTTATAATTTTTTAGCCTTGTCCCATGGCATATGGGATTTTAGTTTCCCAACCAGGGATCAACCCACATCACCTACACTGGCAGGCAGATTTCCAACCACTGGACCACCAGGGAAGTCCTGCAATGGTTACTCTTCAATCCTATTCTCACAGGATTGAAAGGAGGTGGAAGGAAAAGCCCTCCCCTCCCATTCTTTCTTCCTGTATCTCTTCCCTCTGTCACCTCTGCAAATAAAATTTTAAAAGGGTTAATGCCTAAGCACATCATTTTTAATGGATTTTTAAATTAAGTTAGCACTTCATTTTCATAGACTAAAATACTTGAAAGGTACAATTATAATGAAGAAAACAAAAGCCACCTCTAAATCCACAATGGAAAGATAAACCTGTGACGATATTGATTTATTTTCTTTCTAGTATTTTTTGCAATAGCTGTGTTTTAATATTCTTGAGTCTATCCTAGAGATAAAATTTTAATTCCAACTTTTTTTTCTCATGTCACAAAGCAATTTAAAGCATAATTGTGATTGTAATGATTGCTTGTATTTATTATAAACTATGTATTGAAAGGATTGCTGACTCTTGGTTAATCATTATAATGGACTCTGTCTTCGTGGCGTGCTGGTAAATTGGCTTTCCTGGGGAAATGCCCTAATATTTAGCATTTGCCAATTTCCAAGGTGTAAATACTCTCCCTATAACTGATTGCAAGCTACTGAGATTTAACAAGTAACTCCCCCAAATTTCTGAAATTTTAACAATAGCTCTTGTAAGCTGACATGAGCCAGTGGTCACACACCACAGACTGTGTGTCATCTCTCTGCCCTCAAGACACCAAGTAGGATGTCAAAGATGCCCTTAACAGGCAAGGAAACAGCCTTAAACCCACAATTGCCTTGGTTCTCTCCTTATGCTTTCATCTAGCTGTGTTCTCAGCTGATGGTCTTCCCTGAGTGACCTGTCTCTACTAATGACCTCAGAAAAAGACTGGCAAACAGCATGGAATATCCTCTGTCCTTCCCTTCACATTCCTTACCCTGGTCCCTCAAAATTACCTTCCCTAGGATTTGCTCCCTCTCTGCATTGCTTTTCAATCCTAATGGTTTCCAGCTGTGTAACTTCTATTCAGGTGCCTTTTACATCTGTTTTAAACATGGGAGAACACAGTTAATCTGAAATTTAAAAAAACAACTGACATGTAAGTTTGTGGGTAGGTGGAATGAGCTTTCAATCAGCCCTTTTTTTCATCTATTGACTGACTTATTCTTTAAAAAAAAAAAATCTTAAGACTGTGACATTAGGATCAAAGGTAGGGCTTTTCTGAAATTTTGAGCTTCAGAATAAATGTGCTGAGTTTGAATTTGAAACTTTCAGAATCTTCATATTGCTATTACTCTTGGTCCTTTTAGCTAAGTAAAAAATTAAGTAAAATCTTTAGATTCTATCTGAATTCAACTTTTGTGTCCCTACAAAGCTTAAGTGCAGTGCTCATATGCAATAACATTGGTTAAACACTTGTTAAATGTTTATTTGTTAATAAACATTTGTTAAATGAATGAAGACTGAGCATACAATGAATAGCAGTAGAGAAAAGGTTAAATATTACGGTGTTAACTGTGTCATAAATAAGGTTTAGGAAGCGAAAGGACCTGGGTTAAAATCCCAGTTCCCTATTTACCAGCTGTGTGACCTTCAATGAGTCATTCCATCTTGCTGAGCCTCTGTTTCCTCATCGTAAATATTTGGATAATACTTATTTTTATAGGGTAAGATTGTAAGGTGTTCTGATTATTTATTGCCATGTAACTGGCTACCAAAACGTAGTGCTTTAAAAGAGCCATTTATTTTGCTTTCAATATTGTAGGTCAGGAATTTGAGGCGGGGCGGAGGCGGGGGGGAGGAGCACAGCTGGGCAATTTGTCTCCGTTTTGGCCTTTGAGTTCTGGCATCCATTGAGTTGGCTGGGCTGAAGGTTGGAGATGTATAATATCGTATATACCTTCATGCGTATGAGTGCCTTAGTGTTTCCCAGCCTTTCCTTCTCTTCCTCTAGGGTGGGAGCTTGGCAAACTTCTCCTGTCAAGGGCCAGATAGTAAATATTTTAGGCTTTGAGGGTCTTATGTTCTCTGTCACAATTATTCAACCCTGCTATTAGTGTAAAATCAGCCATAGACAATAATGTAAACAAATGGCTATTTCAATAAAAGTTTATGATGCTGACGTGTAAACTTCATATACTTTTCACATACTACAAAATGTTATTCTTCTTTTGATTTTTTCCCCCTAACTGTCAAAAAGCATTAAAAACCATTCTTAGCTCACAGGCCCTACAATACAGGTAGTGGGCTAGATTTGGCCTGTGAGCCATAGGTTGCTGACTGCCTACTTCAGGCCCTTTGCATACAGCTTGGGCTTCTTGCAGCATGACAGTCACACTTCTTTATGTAATGGCTGGCTTCCAGCAAGTGTTCTAGAGACAGGAAGTGGAGGCAGCTAGGCTTTTAAGGCCTGGGTCCTGAAACTGACACGTCACTTTTGCCATATTCTCTTGGTCAAAGCAGTCACAGAGCCCACAGAGATCAAAGCGTGTGGGAGAAATGAACTTCACTTGATAGGGAAGTAGCAAGGTCACAGTGTAGAGGAGCCAGTGGGGAAAAAAGAGATATTACTGCGGCTACAAATACAATCTACCACATGAGGATCAGGAATAATGGATATAAAGTGAACTTAGTCGCTCAGTCATGTCCAACTTTTTGCAACCACATGGACTGTAGTCCAACAGGCTCCTCTGCCCATGCGGAGTCTCCAGGCAAATACTAGAGTGGGTTGCCATGCCCTCCTCCAGGGGATCTTTCCAACCCATGGATCGAACCGAGGTCTCCTGCATTCTGGGCAGATCCTTTACCATCTGAGCCACCAGGGAACCTTCTTCCTATCATGCGATCAGTGTATGATGACTCATGTTCCTATTAATAGTATCATTGTTAACTCTGAGAGGAGAGCAGTTAGCATTGAGATTCATACTTTGCTTCTTTTAGGAGAAATGTAGTAAAAATTGTTCAAAATTAGGATTTGAAGAATTCACTTGTACTTTCCTCATCTGCCGTAATGGGCTTTATAAGAGTACTTATATTTCAGAGTGGTTTTGAGAAGTTAGTGAAATAAAATATAAAAAGTTATTAGGTAGAACAGGCCTGGTATGAATGAAATAATTGTTATTATTATTGTTATTATTTTATGGTTTGAAAAAAGATTATTATTTTCAGTGATCTAGGCTTTTCCAGGATTTGTAAAACCTAGGCTCTAAAATGCAACAAGGTCCTAAATCACCTTGCTAACAACTTCAGGAATTGTTAACTGATACATTTGAGAAAAAGACTTTAAAAACTGGTTTTGCACTATTAAAAATTACACATAGAAGAATATGACCATCACAGCTAAATACACCCATTCATGTACACGTTGCAATCAGATTTTGAGATAAATTTTCCATTTGCTTCACATTTTTTAACAACTAATGAACATGTTTGATATGCATTTTACAGAAATAAAGTGCTCAGCAACTTTGAAATATTGATATTGATCACAGTAGTAGCAATAGCAAGGAAAGAAAACAAAAAGAAAAGAAACTGATTTTGAATGGCAAATAGGGTGCAAACTGAAGCCTTTGGGGTTCTCTTAATTGGTATTGCTTTCAGTTGGTGAGTTTCTAAATTAAGACAGCAACTGGATAAAGGGATCAGGACATGAGTGAGAGGTCTAAACAACTGCAAATAAACTAGATTCCCAAGTAATAAATCTTGAATCTTGCTGTTTGATCACTCTTATCAGGCAGAAGCCTGAGAAAATAGAAGAGCTCTCCATTCTACCCGGAAGGTCAAGGACACACTTGGCATCATCAGCTCCACATTCCTGAGGGGACGACCCTCTACCGAGAATGCAAAATATGGCTCCTTGAACTCGACCAAACCCTGGCTTGCAGCAGGGAGGGAGGGACTGAATTTCCACTGGACCATGGCAAGGCAGCCTGCAGCAGCTTATGACTTAGACTTTGATGCTATTCAGCCATTCAACATCTCCAGTGAGAAAACAACCCTGATACATTGTTAAGTGAGAAACACAAGTGCAAAGCTATGGGTATGATGTATACAGTTTTCATCAAGCCAAACACAATAAATAGACATGAAAAAAAAACCTCACAAGGCCTCACCAAACAGGACAGAGACTGTCTCTCTATGACAGAATTTAGGATGACTCATCTACCTGCTTCCTTTGAGTTTTTCTTTTTTTTCCATTGCTACTTCTAAGAGAGAAAACTTATTTTAAAATATAACTAGAAGAGAAATAAGTAAAACCAACAAGCAAGTGATGTTGAGAGCAAATAAGACAATCTGTTTGACAGTACTTGCTGAACAAATTAATGCAATATCTCAATACATAATATGTCAATTCAATCACAACACTATGTTAAAGATTTAATTAAAATTTGTATGTGAGTGAGGCTCAGTTAAGAGGTATTATAAATACTGTATAGCTGTTAGGTATTTAAGTAAATAATCAAAACTTATCAAGAAAATGCATATGAAATTGCAGTTTCCAACATAGCCACTGAGAGCAAATTTGACCCTGGTGACTTACACCACTTAAGGATCTTCAGAAAAAAAAAATACCATCTTGTTGGAAACCGTGACATCATCACATCCGAATCACAGGTCTATTCAAAGAGACTCCAGTTAGAGTACAGTTGGGCCAGGAACAGGAGATTAGACCAACAATATGCATGTTATCCCTTCAAGGACAAAAAAACCAAAAAAACAAATGTCACTGGAGGACTGAATTTCTTGGCTTCCCTTAAATTATGCTGGCATCACAAAATCCTCCTTTCACAAAACAGTTGCTCTGTCTTTTATTTCTTTATCACTAGTACCTAGGGCTTGGTGCCTGGTATTGTTCACTAAACGTGTGCGGTAAAGAGGGCCAAAGTCTTGTTACAGGCAGTGAATGTACTAAAAGCAATCCCAAGGTTCCTATTATAGAAACACTACTTTCAATTAGAATTGTGCCAACACAGAGCACACTTCAATTACTATTCAACTGATACAATTATCCCTGTTGATAAGAACTAATCTTCATTTCCTTACACTTGTTCTGAGGTTGCTTAGTCACTGACCAGTCATCAGTCACAGACTACACAAATCAAAAGGAAAAAAAACAACTGCTAGTTTGTGCTATAAATTCTCTTAACAATACCTGTGTGGTATTTTCATTCTGTCCCCTTCACCTTTCAGAAACTCCTCCTTTTTCCAACCATGAAAAAGAGAAAGTCTTTTGGGTTAGCCTTCTTTTCCCTGACTTGATGAGAAAAAGAACGGTTTTGTATCTGATCAGATCTGTATGTCAGTTTGGGAATATCGATTCTCAGAAAGCGCGATTTTGCTCTTTGACTTTGTTTGAATCTCCTGTGCTACCTTGCCTGTCTAGTTTACTGACTCAGGACTATGCTGAAAGCCTAGCTTGATTGCTGAAGGCCCTTAATAAGTGATACTTCTGTTGTTACCCAGTTGGTCCATATTAAACTGTTTGGGAGCATCCTGTAAACTGGGAACTTGGTTTGTGAATGTTAATTCCCCAAAGACCCTCACAAATGAAGGAGTGACCCGATTGTTCCTATATTAAAAGCAAATCCAGGAAGAAAGAGTCCTTCATGCGCATGTGTCCATTTAGCTCATTCCAATGGAGAAGCACACAGATCATTCAGGGTCCCTTCCAACTTTGCTAAAATTTGGGATTAATTCCTTTGTGCTCTGATTACAGAAATATTTAAATGTTGACAATCTACAGACCTCTGTGCTAGCTTCTATGAAGATATGCCATTATAAAAGATTCACTTCTAACCCTCAGTAAGTTTATTTTAGTCACTAAGTTGTGTCCAACACTTTTGTGACTCAATGGACTGTAACCAGCCAGGCTTCTCTATCCATGGGATATCCCAAGCAAGAACACTGGAGTGGGTTGCCATTTCCTTCTCCAGGGGATCTTTCTGATCCAAGGATCAAACCCGTGCCTCCTGCATTAACAGGCAGGTTCTTTACCTTTACCACTGGGCTGCCTGGGAAGCCCCAATACATGTACATAACATGCCAATTTGCAGTTCTGTTATTACAAGCATATTGTCATCCAAATAAGTAATACAAAAAAGAACCTAACCTGCTGTCCCGAGTCAGAAGTCTACCTATTTCAAGAAATACTTGAAATTGCATAATGTCCACATGATTTTTTTCAAGTGTATCTGCAGAGTGCCATACAGAAGATGTGAATTGTTGATCCCTAGGCACAAATCGAAGTTCCTGCTCTTCTTTCTTAGGACACTAGCTGTCTGGGAACCTGGGCCCATCAAAAGGAAGCGTGACCCATGGGGACCATGTGATGTGGCTTCTCTCCTGCAAAATAGTAATTCATCAAAGTAAAGCTAGAAGCCATTTAACACAGCTCATCGGGAACTTGAAGACGTGGCGCCTGTGTTTTTCACTTGGACTTAGATTTCCTTAAGCAGTAGGGTATTTCGGTTCCTTCTTTGTTTCTCAATTCCTCAACCCTCTGTCTGTGACATCCTTACCCTTCTGCTCAGACTGCCTCACCGTTAGTTCTCTGATGTTGTTGGCAACACTGTCTAATTTCTTTCACAAATCATTAGAGGCTATTAAATGTCTATTCCAGAAACTCCTCCAGTGCACATGTCATCAAGGCAGGGAGAAAAGTACATTTGCAGAAGATATCCAGGAAGAGGAGCTCTGAGAGCCAACTTTCCAACCCCACGAATGAAAGGGGAGAGCCGATCCTCTAACAAACCCAAATAACTGTGGTTAATGATCTTAGCCCAATTGTTCCTATCATCTGCTTTTTTTTCTTCCTACCTGTTAATTAGGTTTGTTGTTGTTCGATCACTCAGTCATGTCCAACTTTTTGTGACCCCATGGACTACAGCATGCTAGGCTTCCCTCTTCCACACCATCTTCTGCAGTTTGCCCAGGTTCATGTCCATTGAACTGGTGATGCCATCCGGCCATCTCATCCTCTGTCACTCCCTTCTCCTTCTGCTGTCAATCTTTCCCAGCATCAAGGTCTTTTCCAATGAGTCGGCTCTTCCCAGCAGGTGGCCAAAGTATTGGAGCTTCAGATTCAGCATCAGTCTTTCCAGTGAATATTCAGGGTTTATTTCCTTTAGGATTGATGGGTTTGATTTCCTTGCTGTCCAAGGGACTCTCAATAGTCTTCTTCAGCACCACAATTTGAAAGCATCAATTCTTCGGCACTCTGTCTTCTTTATGGTCCAGCTCTCACATCCATACATGACTGCTGGAAAGGCCATAGCCTTGACCTTTGTCGGCAAAATGATGTCTTTGCTTTTTAATACACTGTTTAGGTTTGTCATAGCTTTCCTGACAAGAAGCAATCGTCTTCTAATTTCATGGCTGCAGGCATCATCTGCAGTGATTTTAGAGCCCAAGAAGAGGAAATCTGTCACTGCTTCCACATTTTCACTTCTATTTGCCATGAAGTGATGGGATTGTGTGCCATGATCATAGTTTTTTAAATTAGATTAGGCCGTGACATGAAGGTAGGTTATAAAGTGAAACAATGATTATGCTAACATCTGTGAAAGCATCAGGGAGTTATAGTCATCTCCCCATCTCCTGACCACCTCCCAGGTCACTATAGTAGACTCAATGTAGGCAACAGTCTAAAGCTGGTAGTCCCTTGACTCTGGGACCCCTTTTAAAAGCTGTCACTTTCCCTTACCATTTGATAAAATCATTTAGTACAAAGAGTGAGGGACTTATGTGTTTCCCTGCATGAATCTTTTTTTATAGACTTAATTTTGTAGAGCAGTTTTAAGTTCACGGCAATACTGAGAAGAAGGTACAGAGATTTCTCATATACCCCTGCTCCCATATCAACATCTCCCACTGAGCTATACATTTGTTATAATTGACGGACATGCACCAGTTGTTACAGTAAAAAGTTATTATTACCTAAAGTCCACGGCTTACATTAGGGTTCACTCTTGGTGGTGTCCAGTTTAAGGGCTTTTACAAATGTGAAAGGACATGTACCATATTCAGCATTGTAGTATCATATGGAATAGACTCACTGCCCTAAAATCCTCTGTGCTCTACCTATTCATCTGTCTCTCCTCTCTAACCCTGGCAACCACTGGTCCTTTTACTGTCTCCAAAATTTTGCCTTGGAAAGAATGTCGTATAACTGGAATCATATAATACAGAACCATTTCAGATTGACTTCTTTCACTGAGTTACAGGCATTAACGATTTCTCCTTGTCTCATGATTTGATAGCTCATTTCTTTAATATTCTGTTGTGTACACTATTGTGTACATGTACCCGTTTATTTATCCACTCACCTACTGAAAGATGAGCTCAGTTGCTTCCAGGTTTTAGCAACTGCAAATAAAACTTCATAAATAGCCATGTGCAAGTTTTTGTAAGGACGTAAGTTTTCAGTTCACTTAGATAGGTACCAAGAAATGTGACTACTGGATCATAGAGTAAGAATAATGCTTATCTTTGTAAGAAATTGCCCAAACTGTCTTCTAAAGTGTTTCTAACCATTCTGAATGGTTACAGCGATGAATGAGAGTTCCTGTTGCTTCACCTCCTCACTGGTTTTTCATGTTGTCAGTATTTTGGATTTTCACAATTCTAACAGGTGTCTGGTAGTATTCCATTGTTCTTTTAATTTGTAATTCCCTAATGACAGGGTTTCCCTGGTGGCTCAGTGATAAAGAATCCACCTGCCAATGCCAAAGATATGGGTTCAAACCCTGGGTCGGAAGACCCATAGAGAAGGAAATGGCCACCCACTCCAGTACTCTTGCCTGGGAAACCCCATGGACAGAGGAGCCTGGTGGGTTACAGTCCATGGTGTCCAAAGAGTCAGACACGACTGAGCAACAACAACAAATGGCAGGTGATGCTGTGCATCCTCCCATATGCATGTTTTTCATTGGTATATTTTCTTTGGTGAAGTGTGCATTCAAATCTTTTGCCCGTTTTTTAATCGAGTTGTTTGCTTTCTTATTATTGAGGTCTTTTTTTTCTTTGTATATTTTGGATCATAATACTTTATCAGATGTATTTTTTGCAAATATTTTCTCCCAGTCTGTGGCTTGTCTTTTCGTTCTTTTAACACTCCGGAATCTTCAAATGGAAACCAGAGGACAAACTGTGCTTAATCCAAAGCAGCATTTCTCAGTTTCAGTACTATTGACATTTGGGGCTGGATAATTCTTTGCTGTGGAGACTATCCAGTGCATTGCAGAATGTTTAGTGGCAACTTGACCTCTACCCCCTAGATGCCAATAGCAGAATCCCTCCCAGTCATGACAGTGAAAAATATCCTGACATTAGTAAATATCCTGTTGGGTGGGGAGGAGGGATAACTCCTGACTGAGGATGTCCAGTCAAAAGGAATGAGTCAGTATTGATAAAATTTAAGTCATCAATAAGTAAGGAGCGAACAGAAATATTTTGACTCAGAGGGCTTCCTAGGGCCCCAGGAACCATTGCTAGTGTATTCCCACCAATCCTACCCTATTAAGTATAGGGATCATACATCTTGACTTATTTAGGATATGCTCACACCTATGCCAGCAAAACTATTAATGGTGCTCCCTTTTACTCTCAAAGACATTCCAGTTCATATGATAAATTATAAATAAAACCCATCTGGCATCTCCAGAAACTATAATCCCAATTTGGGCCCTTCTCAACTGTCCTCTGGTCTGGAGTGTCTGGAGCAACTAGTAACTATTGGGGTACAGCTGGGGATCCCAAAGAAGTGGAAAATAGTAAACTTTCCCATAGGACTTTAGCCGTATATTTTAAACAGCCCTGGAATACAGGCCCAAAAAAGGAGGGGTCAACCAGGATGTTCTGTGTGTCTGTATCTGATTTCATGAGTACTTATTAGTGCCTAAATGTTCATTTTCTTCCTTGTTCACTAGTAGCCAATTCACCATGGTGTAACTCTACAGTGTGAATGGACAATTACTGTGTAATTTTAACAGCTGCTGAAATCTGTAATATTAGACTGTACTCTCATTCAATTTATATCAGGAGGCTATTCCATAGGTCATAGTCAGGGCAGAAATAAAGCAATCGGTTCAAAAAGACCCATTTCAGGTATATTTATTAGCAATAATAGCCCTCCTTTCATTTTCGTTTTGGAACTAGTACAAATAGTCAGGCAATAACATTCAAAAATGCTCTTAATCTTTATTTTTTTTTTAAAGTGAGAGCTATTATTTAGCTGTAATTATTATTAAACTCAAGATTACTACTGCAACTGAACATAATCCATGACTTCCTGGCAGTCAAAGCAAAAAAATGAAATAAGAATTCAAAATCAATTATTCATCTGCATTTTCCTCATTAAAGGAGGACTGCCAGGAGATGTAAATTTGTTTTTCTAGCTCGAATGATCGCACATGAATTTTAGTATTTTCCATGAGAGACATTGAAAAGTAAAATGATGGCAGTTTTACAATAATTGCAAAAACACCTTCCTGTGATAAAGCAGTTTCTTATATTGTTTCAAAAAAGTGCTAAGGGCAGTGTGCAAAAGCCTGGAGGTGACAGCTGATGTGGACTCACTGGTGAAAATCAGGCATTGCACTAAGAGCTTTTACTGTTTTAAGTGACTTAATACTTACAACATCTTAAGAGGGTAAAGATAGAATTCAAACGCAGGGTATCTGTGGCAGAGCCCGTGACTTCAGCGTTGCTACAGGGAGCAGGATTCAAAGGCATAGCTTCCTGGTGATGTGACATGCTACAGAGTCAGAGCTTATTGATCTTAGAGAAGTGAATTGTTAGCACACACAATTTAAACTCCTTTTGATTCTAAAATTTCAGTGCTCTCACATGTTCGCGTGAGAGAAGGCATTTTCGAAAAATCCAGGGCTAAATTTTCTTGGCATTCATCTGAACTGCAAGTTGTGTGTATATGTATGTGGGTGTGTTTAATTGGATTTTCAATTTAGAGTGAAAAAACATTACTTCCCACTTCAGCAACAAAAGATTTCTAGAAGTTTTTTCATGAAAAAGCTCATGAAATGACACATCTTTCAAGAGAAGACTTCTGGAGGCTCAAGAAAGCTATTTAGACATCACATGACTCATGTGACTCTTTTTGAAAACAGGGTTTTCTTTAATTGAGTGTAAGTATTTAGTTTGTGCTAGTTGCTCAGTTGTGTCTGACTCTTTGCGACCCCATGGACTGTAGCCAGTGAGGCTCCTCTGTCCATGGAAATTCTCCAGGCAAGAATGCTGGAGTGGATTGCCATTCTCTTCTCCAGGGGATCTTCCCAACCCAGGGATCAAACCGGTGTATCCTGCATTGCAGGCAGATTCTTTACTGTCTGAGCCCCTGGGGAAGCCCAAAAGGAGTGTAAATAAGATATAAAAACGTAAGCATTATAAATGGGTCAAACCCATAGAATGTACAACACCAATATTAAACCCTAAATTAAACTATGGACTCTGGATGACAAAGATGAGTAAAGTAGTTTCAAAACTTGTAACAAATATAGCACTCTGATAAGAGATGTTGATAAAAGGAAAGGTTATCCTTGTATGGGAGCTGAGAATATATAGGAAATCTCTATATCTTTCTTTCAATTTTGTTGTGAACCTAAAACTTCTCTATAAACTATTTTTTCAAAAGCTTTCAAATAAAATTTTTTATTAAAAATAAACATAAGGATTACATTTCCTTTAAAAAGCAACTGTTTAAAAAACAACAGAATGATTAGTGCAGGAAGAAACCAATACCACCCCAGATGGCTCATCCTGTCTCACTCCTAAGAGAAAGCCCGTCTTAGTCCCCTTTCAGCTGTGACAGAGGAAGGACCTGCCAGGCAAAGTGAAATTTCAGGACACAAAACTGATTAAAGTAGTAAGAAGGACTCATGAGCAATCAAAAGAAAAATTTACAAATAGGTAGGAAGCCATGGTATTGTTGGAGACCTGATAGGAAGAGAGTGGAGCTGCATGAATCCTGGGGCAAGGATTCATGGATGTTCTGGTTGTGCTTGAATGCTAAGCCCGAGAGAGGAAAGCTAAGGTGGTGAGGGCAGCTCCCCTCCGTAAATATCCCCAGGCCCCTTTCTCTGCCTCAGCACTGGGAGAAATGTTCGCTTTTTGTAGAACTCCGTTTTCTGTTTATTCCCCAAATTAGCTGTGAATTTTTTCCTGCCAACTTTAAGTCTTCCTCGGCTTCTCTGTTCTGCCTGTCTTCATGAGTTAGATTCTCTCCAAGGCCAAGACCCCTGGAATCTTAGTTCCATTTCCGAGGTAATTTCTGCAGGAAAGCAAGTTTGGCAAGTCAGTTTTTAATATATGCGGTGGCAGATGGTGGGGGAGGAGGCAAGAGAGAGAGAAAGAAAGAACACAGTTCTATTAGCCTTGGAAATCTAACTGGAACTCCTATTAGTGATATTTTTTGAAACTTATTCATTATCCAGATACAGGACAGACTCCAGTGAAGCACTAACACTTCATATAATAAATTTTGGAAGACTAACAAAATACAAAAACTCTCCTGGGCAGCCAGGACTCCCAGATGTTCTCCTGGGACTTGGGTAATTTTTCAGGAAAGTGAAACTGAAGTTGCTCAGTCGTGTCTGACTCTTTGCCATCCCATGGACAGTAGCCTACCAGGTTCCACAGTCCATGGGATTTTCCAGGCAAGAATACTGGAGTGGGTTGCCATTTCCTTCTCCAGGAGATCTTCCCCACCCAGGGATTGAACCCGGGTCTCATTGTAGGCAGACGCTTTACCGTCTGAGCCACTGGGGAAGTTAATTTTTCAGGAGGGTGGCCCTTAAAGAATTTAAGAGGTTAACTGTGGGGTATGAGCACTGAAGCTCCCTGTCACTCCCTAGAGCCTCAGAATGAAGCCCTGGGCTGGCAGAGGAACATCGGTAGTAATAGCCTGGCAAGAGCTTGGCAAGGGCACAAAAGACTCTCAAGGAGACCTTTAATTCCTAGACAATGAATGGTCACGGAGCTACAGGTAGCTTTGTGACGGAAAAAAATGAAGCAGTAAATCCAGCCTTCCTCAGCTGAGCCCAGCCCAGGGGCAGTTGCCTGGGTAGGTCCCACCTGTCATCACAGTAGGAGCTAATGCAGGGGGCAAGGCCAGGGAGGATTTGGTGACGGGGTAGTGGACACTTCCTATGTACTCTGCATTCAGGCCAGCATACTCACTAAGGCAGATGACGCGCAAGAGGTCTTGGTGACATTTGCTCAGGTGAAAAGGGCGGGGCGTGGAGCTGTCAAGGCTTTGTTTGGCTGGGCAGTCATAATTCTCCCGAGGTCACAGGATCTTGACTGTCAGATAGCTTGGTTGGAAAGTCAAGGGGAGAGAGACCTTCCCGCTTGCTTGGGAAGGTCTTTAAGGGTCACCTTAGATACTATGTGAAGACAGTATCAGGAAAACATTTGTACTATTTGTGCTTTTAGTGAAGCATGGACAACAGGATTATTCCAGGTAAAAATTAAAGTTTCATGATTAGCCAATGGTGTTTCTGACCACAGATTTTTGTTGTTGGTTTCGTTTTGTTTTTTAACTTCATCACTTGCAGAACTTTTCCCCCCAGTTTTTACATTTAATAAAATAATTTCCTCTTGATCCCATTTTTTGATGTTGTTGTTGTTCAAGTCGCTCAGTCATGTCCAACTCTTTGTGACCCCATGGACTGCAGCACGCCAGGCTTCCCTGTTCATCACCAACTCCCAGAGCTTGCTCAAACCCATGTCCGTTGAGTTAGTGATGCCATCCAATCATCTCGTCTTCTGTCGTTCCCTTCTCCTCCTGTCTTCAGTCTTTCCCAGTATCAGGGTATTTTCTAATGAGTCAGCTCTTTACATCAGGTGAACAAAGTATTGAAGCTTCAGCTTTAGCATCAGTCCTTCTAATGAATATTCAAGATTGATTTCTTTTAGGATTGACTGGTTTGAACTCCTTACAGTCCAAGGGACTCTCAAGAGTCTTCTCCAACACCACAGTTCAAAACATCAATTTTTCAGTGTTCAGCCTTCTTTATAGTCCAACTCTCACATTCATACATGGCTACTGGAAAAACCATAGCTTTCACCAGATGGACCTTCGTCGGCAAAGTAATGTATCTGCTTTTTAATAAACTGTCTAGGTTTGTCATAGCTTTTCTTTCAAGAAGCAAGTGTCTTTTAATTTCATGGCTACAGTCACCATCTGCAGTTATTTGGGGGCCCAAGAAAATGAAGTCTGTCACTGTTTCCATTGCTTTCCCATATATTTGCCATGAAGTGGTAGGACCAGATGTCATGATCTTCATTTTTTAAATGTTGGATTTTAAGCCAGCTTTTTCACTCTCCTCTTTTACCTTCCTCAAGAGGCTCTTTAGTTCCTTTTCACTTTCTGCCATAAGGGTGGTGATATCTGCATATCAGAGGTTATTGGTATTTCTCCCGGCTATCTTGATTCCAGCTTGTGCTTCATCCAGCCTAGAATTTCACATGATGTACTCTGCATATAAGTTAAATAAGCAAGGTGACAACATACAGCCTTGACGTACTCCTTTCCCAATTTGGAACCAATCCGTTGTTCCATGTCTGGTTGAAGCTGTTGCTTCTTGACCTGTATATGGGTTTTGCAGGAGGCAGGTAAGGTGGTCTGGTATTCCCATCTCTTTCAGAATTTTCCACAGTTTGTTGTGATCTACACAGTCAAAGGCTTTAGCGAAGTCAATAAAGCAAAAATAGATGTTTTTCTGGAATTCTCTTGCTTTTTCTATGCTCCAGTGGATGTTGGCAATTTGATCTTTGGTTCCTCTGTCTTTTCTAAAACCAGCTTGAACATCTGGAAGTTCTTGGATCATGTACCGCTGAAGCCTGGCTTGAAGAATTTTGAGCATTACTTTGCTAGTGTGGGAGATGAGTACAATTGTGCAATAGTTTGAACATTCTTGGCATTGCCCTTCTTTGGGATTGGAATGAAAACTGATCTTTTCCAGTCCTGTGGCCACCGCTGAGTTTTCCAAATTTGCTGGCATAGTGAGTGCAGCACTTTCACAGCATCATCTTTTAGGATTTGAAATAGCTCAGCTAGATGTACAATTCTGCAAGTTTTAACAAATGCATAAATTCAGGGACACCCCCAAAATGTTCCTGATTCTTCCCCTTTGGAAGAATCCCCCCGCCATCAGGATTTAACAACTCCATACTATAGTTTTGGCTTTTCCAGAATGCCATACAAGTTGAATTACATGTTATGTAACCTTTTGGTTTCAGCATCTTTCACTTAGCATAACACATTTGAAAATCACTGATACTATCGTTTCCAGTGTTGGCAACTGCAAATAATTTTAAATGTTTCTATAAACATTTGGATGCAGGTTTGTGTGTGCACTTGAGTTTCAATTCTGTACAGTAAAAATACCCAGAACTGAGACTCCTAGTCATGTGGTTTGTGTATGTTTATTTCATAAGGAATTGTCAAACTCTTTGAGAATAGTTATACCATTTTACACTAATTCCAGCAATGTCTGAAAGTTCCAGTTTGCCCAAATTTTTGCCAATTCTTAGAAGTATCAGTTTTGTTTTTGTTCTTAGTCATTCTAATAAACGTGTAGCAATACCTTGTAGGTTTAGTTTACATTTCCCTGATGACAAATATACTTTTGAGCATATTTGCGTGTACTTATTTGTTACCTATGTGTCATTTTTTGGTGAAGTATCTGTCCAAATCTTTTGTCTAGTTTAATCGAGTTGTTTGTTTGCTTACTGTTTATTTTTTAAGAGTTCTTCATATAGTATGGATACAAAATCTTCGATGGATATGTGATTTCTAAAGATTTTGTCCCAGATCTGTAAATTGCCTTCTCATTCTCAGTATGTCTTCTACAAAGCAAACTTTTACATTTTCTTGAAGACAAATATATCATTTTCTCTTTTGTGGATCACGCTTCTGGTGTTTTATTTAGGAACTCCTTGGCCAGCCTAAAGTCATGAAGATCTTCTCTTTTGGTTTCTTCTAAAAGTTGTATAGTTTAGCTTTTTATCTTTCTATAAATGATCCATTTTGAGTTTAAAAATTTTTAGAACTTTTTAGAAGGGGTTACTTGTTTACTGAAACCACCATGCCCTTTTATATTTGGTCCCTGGTGTATAAGTTCAGAGCTACAAGACATCTTTATCACCCAGTATTCATATTCTTTAATTAATCAACAAATACTTATTAACAATGGCATCTCACTTTCACTGGTGCCTTCTGAGCAATTTAGAACAATCCTGGTTAGACATCCTGTGTTCCTAGTTCATGTTTCTGGATTTCATTGTCCCCACAGTTAGTCCCATAGAACTGAAACTATTTTCATTAGCAGCCCACTGACAGATATCAAGGACTTTGGAGTCCAAAGGGGCAAATAACTGCCTTATATCTCTCCCCAGTAAAATTCCATGTATTTTTCTCCTCAACAAAGAAAGACTATCTACACAAGCAAAGTGAAGAACAAAATGAAAGCAACTGGTCAGATAATTTAATTATAAAGTTCTACTGATCTTCTCCTACAAACAAAGCTAGTGGAGGTGATGGAATTCCAGTCAAGCTATTTCAAATCCTGAAAGATGTTGCTGTAAGAGTGCTGCACTCGATATGCCAGCAAATTTAGAAAACTCAGCAGTGGCCCCAGGACTGGAAAAGGTCAGTTTTCATTACAATCCCAAAGAAAGGCAATGACAAAGAATGCTCAAACTACTGCACAATTGCACTCATCTCACACGCTAGTAAGGTAATGCTCAAAATTCTCCAAGCCAGGCTTCAGCAATACCTGAACCGTGAACTTCCAGATGGTCAAGCTGGTTTTAGAAAAGGCAAAGGAACCAGAGATCAAATTGCCAACATCTGCTGGATCATCAAAAAAGCAAGAGAGTTCCAGAAAAACATCTATTTCTGCTTTATTGACTATGCCAAAGCCTTTGACTGGGTGGATCACAATAAACTGGAAAATTCTGAAAGAGATGGGAACACCAGACCACCTGACCTGCCTCTTGAGAAACCTGTATGCAGGTCAGGAAGCTGGACATGGAACAACAGACTGGTTCCAAATAGGAAAAGGAGTACATCAAGGCTGTATATTGCCACTCTGCTTATTTAACTTCTATGCAGAGTACATCATGAGAAATGCTGGGCTAGAAGAAGCACAATCTGGAATCAAGATTGCTGGGAGAAATATCAATAATCTCTGATATGCAAATGACACCACTCTTATGGCAGAAAGTGAAGAGGAACTAAAAAGCCTCTTAATGAAAGTGAAAGAGGAGGGTGAAAAAGTTGGCTTAAAGCTCAACATTCAGAAAACTAAGATTATGGCGTCTGGTCCCATCATTTCATGACAAATAGATGGGGAAACAGTGTCAGACTTTATTTTTTGTGCTCCAAAATCACTGCAGATGGTGATTGCAGCCATGAAATTAAAAGACACTTACTCCTTTTAAGGAAAGGAAGGAAAGTTATGACCAACCTAGACAGCATATTAAAAAGCAGAGACATTACTTTGCCAAGAAAGGTCTGTCTAGTCAAGGCTATGGTTTTTCCAGTGGTCATGTATGGATGTGAGAGTTGGATGGAGAAGAAAGCTCAGTGCTGAACAATTGATACTTTTGAACTGTGGTGCTAGAGAAGACTCATGAGAGTCCCTTGGACTGCAAGGAGATCCAACCAGTCCATCCTAAAGGAGATCAGTCCTGGGTGTTCATTGGAAGGACTGATGCTGAAGCTGAAACTCCAATACTTTGGCCACCTCATGCGAAGAGCTGACTCATTGGAAAAGACCCTGATGCTGGGAAGGATTGAGGGCAGGAGGAGAAGTGTACGACAGAGAATGAGATGGCTGGATGGCATCACCGACTCAATGGACACGAGTTTGAGTAAACTCCGGGAGCTGGTGATGGACAGGGGGGCCTGGTGTGCTGTGATTCATTGGGTTGCAAATAGTTGGACATGACTGAGTGACTGAACTGAACTGACTGACTGATCTTCTCCACCTTGACCACATGCATATTAGCAAAAGCAGCTTGGAGTTCACCTCATCCTACTCCTTTATCCAACCACTTAACCTACGCAATAAATATTATTGCTGAGAGCATTGCATGAGCCAGAGGTTGAGTCCATGCCAGATGAGATAATCAAAGCCCAGCCAAGTGAAGGGAGCTGCCCACAGCCTGGGGCTTATCCAGGGGGCACTAAATCATGGTCCTCGAATCTCTATCCACTGCAAACTCGTCACCTTGTTCCGCATCCTCCACATGTCATAACCGTCTGATACTTCTCTCCTGAAAACAATTCCAGCTCCACTGATGAATGACAAGATATGTGAGTCTTTTGGTTTCAGAGAATGGACACTCAGGGACATAGATTTTGGGGAAAAGACAATATTTGGGAAATGAGTTTAAAGAGAAATTTTGGAATGGAGGGCTGTGATTTGCGGGGATGAGGTAACTAGAAAGGGCCAGGGGCTGTGGTTTGGAAAGAGCTTTCAGAAGGAAGGTTATGATTTGGTAACTTTCTGAGAGGAGGGTCTGTAGTTATTGAGAAGGAAATAAAGGGAAGAGGTATGTAGTTAGGGCAAGGGAGTTAAAAGAAAAGATAGGAGAAAGAAGAGTAGTTTTAATAGAAAGAGGAGTAGTTTTAAGAAGTGATCTGTGGATTCCAGCCAATATTTACTTATCTTAGCCTTGAGTTTACAATTAAATACATTTCAAAATTGTACCTAAAATAACAAAAGCACAGTCTTGAGTATTATACAGTGAGTTTTTTTAAAAAAAACACTAACTTGTATTCTTCTTTGTTTAAAGTAAGTGTTTAGGCAGTATTCTCCTGCATTAATGAGGGTTTAAGAATGAATTTTCTCTCCTCCTGCCTCTTTAAAGACAACTGCGCAGGCAGAGCAGTATGCATGAGAGCTGAGATCCCACCTGTAAAATAACCACTCAGCTTGACACAGAGAGGTGGCAGCCTCAGCCTTTTTTGTACGTGGAATTAGAAAGAAATATTCAATCTTAGGTTAAGAAACTACTAAGTAGGAACTCAGAAAAGGATTCACTCCAAAGTCTGCAAAAAGAACAATAACAAGTTGGCTATCAAAAATTATGTAAGGGGACTTCTCTGGTGGTCTAGTGGCTAAGACTCCACACTCCCAATGCATGGAACCCAGGTTTGATTCCTATCCACACACCCTCAGAATTCATATGTTGAATTCCCACCCCACCCCTAATGGGGGTCTTTGGAAAGTGGTTAGGTCATAAGGATGGATCTTTCATGAATGGGATTAGTGCCGTTATAATAGAGACCCCAGAGAGCACTCTTGTTCTCCTTCTGCCATCTAAGGACACACCAACAAGATGATAATCTGCAACCCAGAAGAAGCCCTTCCCAAAATGCAAACATGCTCGCATCCTGATCTTGGATTGCTAGACTCTAGAACCATGAGAAATAAATTTTTGTTGCTTATAAGCTAACCAGTGTACATACAGTTTTTAACATAGCAACCTGAGCTGACTAAGACAGATGGCTGTGGGTAAACAAACGTTCATAGCAGTGTCATTCACAATAATCAAAAGATGGAAGACAACCCCGATGTCCATCAACTTGATGAATGAATCAACCAAATGTGATATATCCATACAGTGGGATATTATCTAACGATAAAAAGAAATGAAGTTCTGATAGATGCTACAGAATGAATGAACCTTAAAAATATTATGTTTAAAGTGAAAGAAGCCTGACACAAAGGCCACATATTGTGTGATTCCATTTAGATAAAATGCCTAAAATAGACAAATTCATAGAGACAGAAAGTAGATTAGTAATTGCCAGCAGCTGGAGAGAGAGGAGAGATGCTAGAGAGTAGGGGGTTTCTTTATGGGGGTGTTAAAGGGTTCTGCAATTACATAGTGGTGATGGTTGCCCAACTTAGTGAGTTAAAAAAACCCCACTAAATTGTACATTAAAAAATAAATAAAATAAAATCAAGAAAAGATGCCCATGGGACAACTCTTTCTGTAGTTTAAAAAAAAAAAACACAGCCAACTATTTATTCTGTAGCTGGCACTTCACCTGCATGGGCACAGAAGGCATCACTGTGCTTATCTCTACCTTACACTCCACCCAGACAGGGCTCTGTAATATTTCCTAGCTCTGGGCTTCTGCTCAGGCTGGTACACCCACTGATTGCCCTCTCTCCTTCTCTGCCCAACAGAATCTGTGACCCCTTTGCCACCCAATCAGGAAACATTTTCCTCCTATAAGAAGGCCCCTGTACATTTCCTCTTATAAGAAGGCTCAAACTTTCTGTTCACCCTTCTCTCTCTCAGCCCTTAGCTTACTCCCTCCAACATCATGGGATTTGTGTATTCCATAAGCTCTACCTTCCCCTGCCCTGGAAGCCTCCTGAGAGGCACAATCCTTGTATCTCTTGTTGCTAGACCTTTGCTTGCCAAGTGATAAGAACCAAATAGAGGGACTTTCCTGGTGGTCTAGTGGTTAAGAGTCTGTTAAGTGTAGTGCAGGGGGTGTAGGTTTGATCTTCGGTTAGGGAACTAAAATCTCACAAGCCACAGAGCAACTAAGCTCATGCACTGCAACTACTGAGCCCTTGTGCCACAACAAAGGATCCCAAGTGATGCAACAAAGATCCAATGCAGCCAAATAAATAAATTCTGTTCAGTTCATTCGCTCAGTCATGTCCAACTCTTTGCGACCCAATGAACCGCAGTACGCCAGGCCTCCCTGTCCATCATCAGCTCCCAGAGTTTACCCAAATTCATGTCCATTGGGTCAGTTATGCCATCTAACCACCTCATCCTCTGCCGTCCCCTTCTCCTCCTGCCCTCAATCTTTCCCAGCATCAGGGTCTTTTCCAATGAGTCAGCTCTTCGCACGAGGTGGCCAAAGTATTGGAGTTTCAGCTTCAACATCAGTCCTTCCAATGAATACCCAGGACTGATCTCCTTTAGGATGGACTGGTTGGATCTCCTTGCAGTCCAAGGGACTCTCAAGAGTCTTCTCCAACACTACAGTTCAAAAGCATCAATTCTTCAGCGCTCAGTTTTCTTCACCGTCCAACTCTCACATCCATACATGACTACTGGAAAAACCATAGCCTTGACTAGACAGACCTTTCTTGGCAAAGTAATGTCTCTGCTTTTTAATATGCTGTCTAGGTTGGTTATAACTTTCCTTCCTTTCCTTAAAAGGAGTAAGTGTCTTTTAATTTCATGGCTGCAATCACCATCTGCAGTGATTTTGGAGCCCAAAAATAAAAGTCAGCCACTGCTTCCACTGTTTCCACTCATCTATTTGCCATGAAGTGAATGGACCAGATGCCATGAACTTAGTTTTCTGAATGTTGAGCTTTAAGCCAACTTTTTCACCCTCCTCTTTCACTTTCATCAAGAGGCTCTTTAGTTCTTCACTTTCTGCCATAAGGGTGGTGTCATCTGCATATCTGTGGTTATTGATATTTCTCCTGGCAATCTTGATTCCAGCTTGTGCTTCATCCAGCCCAGTGTTTCTCATGATGTACTCTGCATATAAGTTAAGTAAGTAAGTTGACAATATACAGCCTTGATGTACTCCTTTTCCATTAAAAAAAAAAAGGGACAGAATAGAAATGACCTCTAATGGGTGTACCAAGTATACCTCTCCTCTCTATTGCTGCTATAGGGGAATCCTGTGTCTAGCCCTCCACCTCCTACTGTTTCCATTCCCACAGGAGTAGAGTATAGGGTCTCAGTACCCAACACACCCCTCACTCCCCTCAAGGCCTCCTGCAGCCTCTTGGAACACATAAAACCCCCTCTGATCTATACTTGAGTCCTAAGATTAACTCTAAAAATAGGTTATTGTCCTCGTCTTTGTGCACCAGCATTAGGTCATGTTACCAGGCTGCACAACATCATTTGTCTTTCATCACACCCTTCAGAGTCCCCCCTGCCTCCAAAGTGGCCCAGGCACCTAAACAAAGAGGGAAAGCAGCAAGATTTCCAGGAGTGGGAGAGAGGGTGGGGTTGGGGCAGGAGCGGGGGGAAGGGAGGCCCTACAACCAGCTCAGCCTGCGGAGCCTGTTGGAGGTGTTGGTAGGCAGGAGGGCACCTCTGCTAGAAGCTGACTCTGTGTCTCTATATTCCGTAGATGACAACGTTTCATTAGTAGAGTTTACTTTCCACATTTTCTTGATTCCAACTTGGATTAAAAAAGCTAAACCAAAAGGCCTGTAAATAATTTTAGCCCAATTTACGAAGTTTGCATTTACATTTCCCTCATAAGCAAGGAAAATTACCGAGAACTGAATCAGATATTGAGTAGCTAGAGAGCGCTCTGTTTCGAAGAACCATGTCATGAACTTATTTGTAAAATGAATGGTCACTTCCTAGTTTATTTGCATCTAAGTTTGGGGTTTTGTGCATTAGATTTCCTCTCAAGGAGGTAAAACTTTCCTTAACTGTAAAGCTTTAAAAAAGCTTCTTCTTATTACAAAAGAAATGGATGTTCCTTTATCATGTGTGTTTTAAAACATAAAAGACTGAGAATTTATTATGCTTCGATTATGCTAACCACTCAATAAATAATGTTCAAATAAAAACTAAAATGAAAAAAGAAGTCATTTGTATTCCCACCAGCCAGAGGTAACCACTGCTAACTTGCGCTATCTGTCCTTCTAGACTTTTCTGTGCCTATATCCAGTGTATCGCTGTTTTATATGCTGCTGTTTTCACTTAACAGGGCGTTGCGAACATTTTCCAGATCACTAGCAAGTTGCAAGGTATTCCCTTGTTCAGCTGGATGCAGTCTCTCAAATGCTGACCCACAGGCATCTTAGCCGAGGGTAGGAGGAGACACCATCGGAATTATCTCCTCTCTGTGGAGCTGGCATGACACTACATTAACACTTTTCTGTCCCATTCCAACATACTAAGTGGAGAAAGGAAAATACACAACCCCAGCAAAAGGGATTGCTGGAACCAGTTTGTGAACACAGTACTTGGCAGAAGGTGTGTAGGTAGGTCACATGTCATGTTCTACCTGCTGGGCGACATAGTTTTTTTTTTTTAAGCCTCTGGGCATGGGAGGAGCTGATGGCAGCTTGATCTGTCTCCTGCCAACCACGAGGAAAGAAAACCCCCCCACTCATACTGCCCCTTATCACTGGGTCTGTGCCCCACAGATAAAGTCAATTCCTCCCTCACTGTGTGTCATGGATTATAGACTCAGTGTTTTCACTGACCTCTGTGATTGAGGGAAGAAGGTTCTTTCCCAGGAGCACTAAATTTGTTTTGAAATTCCTGCAAGGGGACTCAGAGGCTGCAGAATGCTAAGCAGGCTGACATCTGCACAAAAGAGGTGCATGCCCTTTGAAGTCAAAGCTTTCCTTCCAAGGTGATTTCAAGAATAATTTATTGCTGTTATTCAGTTGCTAAGTTGTGTCTGACTCTCTGAGACCCCATGGACTGCAATACTTGCCCGGCTTCCCTGTCCTTCACTATCTCCCAGAGTTTGCTCAGACTCACATCCATCGAGTCGGTGATGTCATCCAACCATCTCATCCTCTGTTGTCCCCTTCTCCTCCTGCCCTCAGTCTTTCCCAGCATCAGGGTCTTTTCCAATGAGTCAGCTCTTTGTTTGCATCAGGTGGCCAAAGTATTGGAGCTTCAGCTTTAGCATCAGTCCTTCCAATAATTATTCAGGATTGCTACAACAGGTACATGGATCTAGCTTGCTTCTTGTCTATTCAGGCTTAGGGTTTCCTTAGCAGGGGATGTAGTATAATAATTCCTCCTGGGAGTCAAAATGTCTCAGTGACTGCCATTCCCTAGGTAGGTGACCTTGTACAAGTTCCTGGACTTCTCTGTCATTCAAGTTCTTCAGCTGTATAATAAGGATAAAAAATCCAAGTCTACATCCATTTCAAAAGGCATCTTGTCTAGATTGCATTAGGCAACGTGTGTAGGCACTTAGCACAGTTTCTAATTCACCATAATGGCTTTATGGATGTTACCTATTTTCATTGTCATTGCAATTGAGCCATGTTTTGTCTAATGTTAAGTGATGAGTGTCTTATCGTGATCTGGGATTTAACCTCAGGGTCTGCAGCTTTGAGATAAAAACATGTAGACTAAATTCAGTTAACCAGGGGCTCATCCCATACACATACTGCTCTGACTCCGTTTCTAGGAACTGGAGTAGGGGAGGGAGAGACCAGTTTCTACATCAGGAAATAATCTTTCGAAAAAGAAAAGAACTGATGAGGTAACTGGGATCAGTCAAGTGTTATTTGTAAACAGACTCAGGAGTTTGGCAAAAATGCTAGATTGCAAGGCTTAAACCAAATTTAAAAAGCACAGGGGCCTCCAGTCACTTGACTTTACCACTTTATGTTACCAGTAACTCAGAATGGCTTGACCCAAATGTGCTGCCATCAGAGAATTTGGCAAATAGTCATGGCCACCATGTCCCTCCTTCCCCATCCACTTTCTAGCATAGGAGTCTTATGTTGCCCTCCCACTTGACTCTCTGCTCCTACCAGCCCTTACGAATTCTCATTTTGTCTGAGACCTTCATGGACTCAACAGCTGGGCCCAGCCTGGACTCTGTGTTATTCTGACTTGGCAACTTCGCATTAGTAGATCCATCCATCCCCTGCAAGTAGCTACAGGATAGGAATCCTTGCAGACTCTGAAAGGTTTGGAGCTTCCAGAAAGAGCCTGAAAGCTGGGATCCAATACTTTCGGTTTTTCCTTTCGCTCTTAATGGATCCAAAGTCACAGAAAGCCAAGCAAGAGTAATTCTCCTTGCTAAACCTAATCACTACTTTTGTTGGAACCATCAGATGTATGCCTGCCAACTATCAGTCAAGAATTACTTTGTGGGATTTAAGAATCTCTAATCAAGAGTTTGTCTCTTTTATTCTCAGAATACTAAGACTTTCTTCCTTGCCATCACCAATAAAATAAAATAAAATAAAATAAACTCATGTTCCTTGTTCATAAAGATATTTCCAAAAGCTAATGTGTTTACTCTGAAAACTCCAGGTAACTACTCCTTCCTTTCTTCATTCTTCCCACTTTTGCTCAAACCCTCTCTCTCTCTCTGTCTTTCTCTCTTGCTCATGTTCTCACTCTCTGGATCTCTCGCTCTCTCTCGCCTTCTCTCCCTTCTTCCTTCCTTCCCTCCTTCAAACCTTTCTTTTGATCTAACCTAACCTTCCTTGATTATATTTAAGCCCACAAGATTATCCCATGCTATGAGTTTTGCTAGATCCTTAGTCTACACACATCATTCCCTCATCTCAGCTCAGTGTTTTCCTTTATTCACTGTTGACTACTTTTACAGACACACTGGGTATGCTCCAGTTTAAATAATGTGAAATTGTCTCCCTAAATACAAGACAAGATTTTGTCTTCCTAAATTAGGAGACAATCCACAACTTAACAGATAGCTAACTACTGAAATTGCTGTTACTTGTGCCTGATTTCAGATAAAGTGAAATATTTTGTTTAACATCCGTTGTACAGCAATAATTATACCTGCTTTAAAATAATCTCAGTTTGGGAACTTTCCTGGTGGTCCAGTGGCTAAGATTCTGCTCTGTCAATGCAGGGAGCCCAGGTTTAATCCCTGGTCAGGGGGGAAAAGATCCCACATGTTGGAACTAAGAGATGTCCTGCAGCAAACCAAAGATACCACATGCCACAACTAAGACCTGGTGCAACCAAATAACTAAATAAATAAAACTAAATTTTAATAATAAAAATAATGTTTAAAAAAAGAAAAAATATCTCAATTTGGACTTGAGAAAACAATATTTTAACAGTAAAATTACACTTAGTGACTACAGCAGCTCTGCTGTGGATGTATCATAAACTCACTTCATTACTTGGAAGTATATATTTCAGAGTTCAGCTCTATAATTTCTGAAAATCTATCGATGATATGGAAATGATCAGACTGTATTTTTAATTATAGCTGTTAATCTAATGGTTTGTATACTCCTTGGGCTTAGCTCACCAAAACTTTTTCTCACCATAGCCAAATGCTCAACTTATGCTTGAACTGTACTCATATTTTAAATGCTAGGGCTAACTGTTGCTATAAATTGTTCTTTATCCTTTTAATTTGATGAGCTCCATCAATGAAATCAGTTAAATAAAGGGCTGAAGAATCAGTTATATAAAGAAATGTTTAACTATGAATTATCAGGGCAGTTGAAATGCCATAAGGCATTTTGAACTTGAAAAGAAGTTAGTTATTTCCTCTGGGTGAATAAAAGGCTAAAGAATTCTCCAAGTGAACTCTGCCCTTCCCTGCCTGCACCCAGGGCACAGGTTCTTCGGTGAGTGAAACACAAACTAGATGTTTGTACCCACTTGCCCAGGCAGCTGCACGACCAGGTACAGCAACAGGCTGTAAAAATTAATTTACTAAGCTGTTGACCTTTAATGTGTTCCACCCAGTTCGTATCCATTGCTAGGACTTAGCCCAGAAATTGGCATTCTGAACAGATGATAATCACAATCCTCAAAAAAAAAGAAAAAGGAACATAGGAGATGGTAGAATCATGAGTGAGTCAAACTCATGAAGATATTTGAAAAGGTAAAACTAAAATTAAACGACCTATTTCTGGGGTAAAGACCAGTTGGGTGTGGGTACTTTTGATCGTGTCATGTTAGTTTCACGGGACTTCTGTATTTGACTACTTTCATTTCAAAAGAAAGTTCATGAAGATAAAAACAGATTAAGTCTTCTCACAATATGATTTGGAAGTAACTATCAGAAATTTGAATGTGCACATTCAAACGATGTTGAATTTTTGACCCAGCAATTTCTTTCTTGGAATCTATCCTAAAGAAATACTCATGTATACCTGTGAGCAGTACAGGGATTACAGCAATGTTTTAAACAGCAAAAAAAAAAAAAAAAAGGAAACTACACAAAATATCATTATTAATAGGTTGTTTAAACAAATTGTGCTATGTCCATATTATGGAACACAATGTAGCCATTCATTAAAAACAGTAAGGCAACTCTATTTGAACTGACAAGGGTTAGGTAAAATGCATATGTATATATATTTATACATTGATGAAACCAAACCAGTAAGTTCTAGAATGGTAGGAATTCCATTAACATAAGAAACAAATGTATACGGGGTTCATGCGAATGCATGCTGTGTGTAAAAGATGAAAGAGGTATCTAGAAGGACATATCCATAAATTATTATCTCCAAGGAAAGAAATGGAATCTGATGAGAGGAAATAGAGGCAGGAAGGAGAGTAGAAAATTATAGGAAGGGATTTTTGGAGGACATTTACTTTCTCTATATACTTTTGCAATGTTTACCTTTTTTCTTTTAACAATAAGCACACAGTCTTGTATAATTTAAAAGTCATTTTAAAGAAAATTTTAAAAGACTAAAAAAAGAAAGAAAAAAAAATGATCACTTGTAATTGCCTCACCCAAAAACAACTATTTCCCCCCATCTATGGAAGCTGTGGCAGGAAGACTTGACTGTAAAGAATTCTTAAAAAAATTTATTGGAATATAGTTGACTTACAATATTGTGTTAGTTTCAGGTGTACAGCAAAGTGTGTCAGTTATGCATATACATATGCTCACTGTTTTTTAAGATTCATTTTCCATATAAGCCATTATAGAGTACTGAGTAGCATTCCTTGTGCTATTCACTAGGTCCTTACTAGTAATCTGTCTTATATATAGAACAAACATAACTACTTTTACTTTTTGTGTTGTTTTCTAGACTTTTAATATGGGCCTAATTATGTGAAAAGCATACAAAATTGCAAATTATATAAGAATGTCTATACCTGATGGTCTAATTTAAAATTTTTAGTATAAAGTACATAACTGCGGGCTTCCCATGTGACACTACTGATAAAGAACCCACCTGCAAATGCAGGAGACATAAGAGACACAGGTTCAATCCCTGGATTGGAAAGAGATCCCCTGAAGGAGGGCGTGGCAGCCCACTCCAGTATTCTTGCCTGGAGAATCCCTGGGACAGAAGGGCCTGGTGGGCAATGGTCCGTAGGGTCACGAAGAGTTGAACACAGCTGAAGGGACTGAGCATGCATGCACATAACTGTAGTCTATTAAATGCCATTTTGTTTCAGATAACTATCATCTGGTATTTGGTATTAATTCATTTACATTTGATCATTGTACCAGAATATAAGTACACAGATTGGCTGCTTTGGACTTTATAGGGTTCTCATGAATAGCACAAAAAAAATTAAGCTTATAACATGTTATCTCTTTGAATTATATCTTTATCTGAGTAGTAAACTTATCAAATTAAAAAAACACAAGAGAAGACTCTACACATGGACATCACCAGATGGTCGACACCAAAATCAGATTGATCATATTCTTTGCAGCCAAAGATGGAGAAGCTCTATACAGTCAGCAAAAACAAGACCAGGAGGTGACTGTGGCTCAGATCATGAACTCCTTATTGCCAAATTCAGACATAAATTGAAGAAAATGGAGAAAATCACTAGACCATTTATGTATGACCTAAATCAAATCCCTTATGACTATACAGTAGAAGTGAGAAAGAGACTTAAGGGACTAGATCTGATAGACAGAGCACCTGATAACTATTAACGGAGGTGCGTGACATTGTACAGGAGACAGGAATCAAGACCATCCCCAAGAAAAAGAAAGGCAAAAAAGCAAAATGGCTGTCTGAGGAGCAAAATAGCTGTGAAAAGAAGGGAAGTGAAAAGAAAAGGAGAAAAGGAAAGATATACCCATTTGGATACAGAGTTCCAAGGAATAGCAAGGAGAGATAAGAAAGCCTTCCTCATTGATCAATGTAAAGCAATAGAGGAAAACAATAGAATGGGAAAGACTAGAGATCTCACCAAGAAAATTAGAGATACTAAGGGAACATTTCATGCAAATATGGGCACAATAAAGGATAAAAATGGTACAGACCTAACAGAAGCAGAAGATATTAAGAAGAGGTGGCAAGAATACACAGAACTGTACAAAAAAGATCTTCATGACCCAGATAATCACGATGGTGTGATCACTCACCTAGAGCCAGACATCCTGGAATGTGAAGACAAGTGGGCTTTAGGAAGCATCACTACAAAGCTAGCGGAGGTGATGGAATTCCAGTAAAGCTGTTTCAAATCCTGAAAGATGATGCTGTGAAATTGCTGCACCCAATATGCCAGCAAATTTGGAAAACCTCAGCAGTGGCCATAGGACTGGAAAAGGTCAGTTTTCATTACAATCCCAAAGAAGGGCAAAGCCAAAGAATGCTCGAACTACCACATAATTGCACTTATTTCACACACTAGTAAAGTAATGCTTAAAGTTCTCCAAGCCAGGCTTCAGCAATACCTGAACTGCAGACTTCCAGATGTTCAAGCTGGTTTTAGAAAAGGCAGAGAAACCAGAGATCAAATTGCCAACATCCACTGGATCATAGAAAAAGCAAGAGAGCTCCAGAAAAACATCTATTTTTGCTTTATTGACTATGCCAAAGCCTTTGATTGTGTGGATCATAATAAACTGGAAAATTCATAAAGAGATGGGAATATCAGACCACCTGACCTGCCTCTTGAGAAACGTGTATGCAGGTCAGGAAGCAACAGTGAGAACTGGACATGAAACAACAGACGGGTTCCAAATAGGAAAAGGAGTATGTCAAGGCTGTATATTGTCACCCTGCTTATTTAACTTATGTGCAGAGTACATCATGAGAAATGCTGGGCTGGAAGAAGCACAAGCTGGAATCAAGATTGCTGAGAGAAATATCAATAACCACAGATATGCAGACGACACCACCCTTATGGCAGAAAGCTGAAGAAGAACTAAAGAGCCTCTTGCTGAAAGTGAAAGAGGAGAGTGAAAAAGCTGGCTTAAAGCTCAACATTCAGAAAACTAAGTTCATGGCATCTGGTCCCATCACTTCATGGCAAATAGATGGGGAAACAGTGGCTGACTTTATTTTGGGGGGCTCCAAAATCACTGTAGATGGTGATTGCAGCCATGAAATTAAAAGACACTTACTCCTTGGAAGGAAAGTTATGACCAACCTAGATAGCATATTAAAAAGCAGAGACATTGCTTTGCCAACAAAGGTCCGTCTAGTCAAGGCTATGGTTTTTCCAGTAGTCATGTATGGATATGAGAGTTGGATGGTGAAGAAAGCTGAGCACCGAAGAATTGATGTTTTTGAACTGTGGTGTTGGAGAAGACTCTTGAGAGTCCCTTGGACTGCAAGAGATCCAACCAGTCCATCCTAATGGAGATCAGTCCCGGGTGTTCATTGGAAGGACTGGTGTTGAAGCTGAAACTCCAATACTCTGATAACCTGATGCGAAGAGCTGACTCATTTGAAAAGACCACGATGCTGGGAAAGATTGAGGGCAGGAGGAGAAGGGGATGACAGAGGATGAGATGGTTGGATGGCATCACTGACTCATGGACATGGGTTTGGGTGGACTCTGGAAGTTGGTGATGGAAAGGGAGGCCTGGCATGCTGCGGTTCATGGGGTTGCAAAGAGTCGGGCATGACTGAGGAATGAACTGAACTGAAACATTTTATAGCTCATAATACATGCTGTCAATTTTCCAAAGGATAGTTCTAATATTATTGCCATTAAATAAAAGTGTTTTGGTTTTATTCCATTTTCATTAGCATTGGTTATTAATTTTCTAAACTACCTTGGTAAAAGTTAATGGATTTTTGGGAATAAAATACAAATTTGAACATTTCCCTTATGTTTATTCATTAACTGCATTTGGTGAATTGACCATTTAGTTTTTTTCTGTTTATTTAACAATTCTTTTTTGTTAATAACAATAATAGCAAATCCTACTGAGTGCTAATCAATTGGCACTGCTTGAAGTACTATACAGACATCTCATAGTTTAAGCTTACAAAGCCCCAATAAGTATTTTTACTGCCACTATTTTATAGATGAAGAATCATTAAGTATTCAGTGAAGTTGCTCAGTTGTATCCAACTGTTTGCGACCCCATAGACTGTAGCCTACCAGGCTCCTCTGTCCATGGGATTTTCCAGGCAAGAGTACTGGAGTGGGGTGCCATTTCTTCTCCACAGGATCTTCCCAACCCAGGGTCGAACCCAGGTCTCCCGCATTGCAGGCAGATGCTTTACCATCTGAGCCACCAGGCAAGCCATAGATGAAGAAACTAAGACCTAAATAGTTTCACATTATGGGAAGTCCAACATCAGGTCTAAGGCTCTTGTTCTCACTACACTCTATGACCTCATATGAATGTATTCAATAAAAATTGATACTGTCCTTTTATCTGCCACATTTATTAAAAATATTTTCCCAGTGTGTTGCATTTTTTGTGTTCTCAAATTTCTATATGAAGAACATAGTAATATTTTTATAATAAACTCAATATGTCTTTGTCTTTGTGATTTCTTCTATCATTTAAGCTTATAAAGATATCCTTACTCTAGAGATGTGAGAAATTTTCAAACACATTTCTTTCTAGTATATATATATGCAATATGTATGAATATATGTACATGTATTTGTATGTGTACATACATAGATACCAATATGTAAATTCTATAACCCATGTGGACATTATCTTGCTGAAGAGTATGAGACATCAAGGGGTTTTTTTTATACCCTGAAACTGTTGCTGGGCAGAGAATTCCTCTGCCAGTGTCCAGATGAGACACTGAGCTACCAGGATTTCAGTCTTCAACTTACCTTTGCTCCAAGTGATAGGGCTAAGCCAAGATTATTTAACTCAAGCTTCAATGAGTCATTCCAACCCCTTGAATCATTCTGACAGACCTGACAAAGCTTCTGCTGAATTACTGCCTTGGAGAATTCTTTGCATGACTGGTTGAACACTGGGTGTCTGCAAGCCTTATGATTTATAGCTCTTCATCATCTGGGCACACGTCTGACCCAATGGGCACACCCATTTTATTTCCAAAGAGAAGAAATATTTTCAGTATTAAATTAGCAGGTGCCAACTGGTGCTAAAGTGTAGGTTCTTGGAGCATGCATAGTGTATGTTACCATTTGCATGTGGGGAATTATGCATCTTTCATATGTAGAAAAAATGGAGAGATACAGGTTAAGATATGGATATGGGTAAAGACATAGACACAGCTAGGCATAGATATAAATGTACATAAAGATGTATAGACGCATAAACAGATACACACACACACAAAAAAAAAAACTGGCCAGAGAAGTTGCCTCTGGGTAAGAGAATCGGGTGGCTAGGGTTGGTGAGGAGTAACTAAGACTTATCACCACTGATTCTTAGGTAACTTTTGAATTATGGTTCATGTGTCTGTATGACCTACTCACAGATAATTTTTATAATAAAAATAATGAAAGTTCAAATATTTAATTAGGGATGTGGTAACATTATCTAGTCACTTTATGAAAATAATGCAGTATTGATACTACAAGGGCTTCCTAATTCCAAGGTGGTTGGTAACATCCTGCATTATACACAACTTAGCTATTCTGTGATGTGCCATTGACATTCAGTTTCCTCTCCTATAAACCCAGTAGTCTGTTTTGGTTGTTGGAAACTATGTTTCCCAGGTTTCTTTGACCTCCAGTTTCCAGTTAGGTTCAGCCAATGGAAGTCAAGGACACTAGAATGAGGGATGAAGGAAGGAAATAACTAGGGTATTTTTCTCTATTTGCAGCATTAGTTATTTGGTCTCAGCTCCAATTGCAAAGCCTCCACTATGGTTCTGGTTCCCACTGGAAGACCCTGGGCTCTGATAATGCCACTTCCTCCTATGGTCCCTCCAGCATTAAGCTGGGAACAGCTTCCTACTGTTGCTCAACTCTGGAATTCCTTTCTGGATTCCATGTTTGGCTTCTCAGTCCTTCATTTCCTAGGGAACCAATTCTCTGTATTAAATTCCCTCTTGGGAAAACCTGCAAGGGCTTCTGTTGTTCTGTTCAGAGAGCCTGCTGATGCTCTTCAGAAGTACACGTTTTCTAGTTTCTGCTTTGCAATCGCTTGCCCTCAGGATTCTTTCCTATAATGTAGGCTCTTGGGTTCAGATTGCAGAGCTCCAAACACATGGAGTATGTCTTGTTTTGCACTTCACCCCTAGGTTTCACAACGGCCGTTCTTTATCATTGCCCAATGCCATAGATGGTCTTTTCAATGACACTATTTGTAGACACACAGTTAGCAACAACAGCCTCTGCGTTCTTTTCAGAGCCAGAACACGGGGCATTAAATGTAGAAACCCCTCTGGTCAGACTTAGCCTTCATGCTTTAGCTGAGCTATGGAAATTCAGAATGAGAGCTTCTCCTTGAGAGAGATTTCAGAGGGGAAATGACCACAGGGTGCTCAAATACAGACTCTCTCTTGCTCAGCTGGCTTTGTTTCCAGCTGTTCTGGCATAAGAAATCAAAATCCCATTTCACCTGTTCCTTGGGAGGTGACAAAGCCAGTGACCTTTATTTAAAGATCACGGGTCTGCCTCTTGTCTCCACAGGTTACTTGCTAATGTTTAACCTAAGCCTACCTCCTACACATGATTTATAGGTTCATGAGCATTTGCTAACAAATTGCTGTAAATGATTGGGTTTTCTCAATTCATTCGTTACCCAAATTCCCTCCTGGCCTGGTATGAGCCTTATCAGTCCTCATAATGATAGGCAGTGCCTAACTCAAGGCTTCTGACTTACACATGGCTCTCACAGCACTGCCCTTCTGGACTTACTGGGACCCCGCCCTTCCTCACCACACCTGCCTCTGTCGCTTCTTTCCTCCAGCTGCCATAGGTGAGAATGTATTTTCCCTTCTTCCCTTCCAATCTCCTTCCTGCTGCTGACCCAATCTTTCTACCTCCAAATCATATAACATGGTGCAAATCTGCCCTCCTGCCCCTTGGCCCATTTCAGTGGTAGAATCTGTCCCCATGCCCATCCCTCTACTCTTAGCCTTTGAACCAGTGCTGCCAGTTCTATCACTGACCCTGTTAATATCCCCCTGCTGCCACCCCAAAGGCCTGTCCCTCCAACAAGCTGCCCTTAGCTCCGACTATCCACACTATCCCTGACACAGGAAGAGAAATGGGTGTGCATGCTAAGTCGCTTCAGTCGTGCCTGACACTTTGTGACCCTGTGGACTGTAACCCCTCAGGTTCCTCTGTCCATGGGATTCTCCAGGCAAGAATACTGGAGCAGGTTGCCATGCCCTCCTCCAGGGGATCTTCCTAACCTAGGGATTGAACCCAGGAGTCTCCTGCATCTCCTGCACTGAGGGAGGATTCTTTACCACTGAGCCACCAGGGAAGCCCCAGGAACAAAAACCCCAGTTGTCAAAAAATGTCCTGTCTGTGAAGGTCCTGAGGTCTCTCTGTCTTTGTCCTTTAACTGCTCCTCACCCATCTTCACCTCCTCTGTTCAACCTCCCATCCATTAGTTGTTACCCCTGGCCAGATCTATCAGAGGTATAGGAGCAGATTTACTGGGATGCCAATGAAGTTTAATCTCCAGGGGTCCTCACACAGCTCCCTTCTAGGGTCCCATGGCTAATTCAGTCTTCATAATGGTGTATTCTTTTTCTTAAAGAAGGCCCCCACATGCTATAACCTTGGACCATCACAAAACCCAGCCCTGCCCCTGTTTGGGTGATTGCTCCCTCCGTTTTCTTGGAATTAGGGGAACATTCCCACTCTTCTGCCTGCCCCTTCTAGGAAAAAAGTGCTTCCAGAACCACAAAGTGAACTTTGCATGCCCTTACCCTGCAACACAGTGTTAAACCTAGTGGTTAGTTTTAATTATATGACTGGTACTTTGTTACAGGTACTTTTTTAGATTAAATAGGTTTTCACTGATTGGCTTTGGAAACCACCCACCAAACAAGTGACTTGTAAACAAACTTGTGGAATGTAAGCCATTCCTAAATTGCAAGCTTCAGGGACTCAGGATTAATGAAAGCCCATAAACCACGTGTGGAAACCTATGTATAAATACTGATATTTTGTCACATGAAAAAAGTTACTCATTAAATTCAATCAAGGGACATAGCAAAATTGGCAATATCCAACAAGTCATGATGTGTAATTACAGCAATCAGTCATCTATATTTTCTGGGGCAGTTTCCACTTAAAAAATTCTGCTCTCTTTTCACCCCTGGATGACTCTGTAGTTCATTATTATAAACCCAGAAACTAGTACAGTGCCTGGCACACTGTAGGCACTCAAGCAATGCATGAAAAACCAGTGCTGTGCCCAGCTTTTGGTTTTAAAACTATGGTCTCTAAGTATATAATAGATGTAGATAAGTAACTTAACATATCTTTTTATGACTTTTAAGTCTCTATGTTGACAAGTATGCTAATTATTTAATTTTCCAAATCTCATTTGTCAAACAAATTGTCTTGGATTTCCATGGAAGATGTAATACATACATTAATGTCTCTGCCCTCAGTGAGGCAATTCTTTACCAGAAGATTATACATACAGCCTCATACAGCCTCTTCCAGAATATTGTGTTTATTTTCTTATTCATGCGGAGGAATGCTTTTATATCAATTTTGGCATGTAAAGAGTTTTATTTTTAAATAACCAGTATAGTCGCAGCATTCTAACCTCCCACATAATTATGCTAAATGCTACAAATATGTTACACACACTCCAGTTTTCAGTTTAAGAGCTCAGTGAGACTATGGATTTCCTCCAGCAAGGAGATGAACAGGGTGAGTTTGATGAAGAAAAAATTTTATGTAAATTTTCTTAATCCTTCTAAGAATCCAAAAGGATTAATTATAATAGACTGATGACCAGGAATGTTTTGATTTCTGGATTCTTAGACCACATCAGGATGACAAATTGGTTGCAGCTTCTCCACTGCCTCTTCTCTCTCCTTTTCTATCCCTTCACCCAAAAAAGAGAAGTGAATAGTCAACTGTTAGTGTTTGGGGAATATTTGCAGAAAAAAAATAACATGCAATTTAAAAAATTCTTTAGATTGAAAACAACTTCTTGGTCCTAGGAAAGTTTATATCTTCGGAACTAGTCTAGGGATGGAACAATTCATTTCTCCATCAGAATACCAGTCATCAGCACAAAGATGTGTTCTGCTGATACTGTTGGTCCTTTTCCCCCACCCCATCTCCCACCCACCCAAGAACTCCAGAAGAAAGCTCTTTTCCCATCCTCTTTTATTCACCACAACCAAATTTTCATTCCAAGTCACACAAAAGCACATTAGTACATCTCTTGGTCCTATATTGCAACATATATGTGTGTCTACTTCCTTTCCTGACTTTTAGAATCATCCCTTCCACCTTCATTCCTCATCTTTGACCAACAGGAGAGAGAGAGCCAACTCCCTTCTCCACAGTGCGTGACTCCTGCCGTTCATGGCTGGGAACATACCCAGAACAGACAGAATGCAATTGTTCTTACAGATTATTATTTAAGTACATGAGTGGTCTTCACCCAAGCTATAAAAGTTGCTGAAAATCTGAAGAGATTTTCAGAACACCTGAAAGCCAGATTCCACTTAGCCCTCTGTTGCTAGGGGAAAATAACTTTAGGCATTTCAAAGGAGCAGATCTTTCAGACAACTGACTGTTCCCTCTGCAAACCAGTTCCCATCCTCCCCACCCAGCTCCCCACCAGAGAGCTATTAGAATACTGTTTGAAACAGAGGTGGTTTTTCAGAAAATACCAGGTTTTCCCACTTCAAAGAACAGCCAGCCAAGCCATGAGTTATTGCTTCTTCCAGAGGAGTTCTCCCTGCCAGGGGTGTAAGGAGACAGTCTCATCTTTTCCCTATTCTTCCCAGGCAGAGGGGGAGGATTTTTTTTTTTTTTTAGCTTTCTTGTTCCTGAAACAAGCCCAAAGAGAATTCCTCATGAAGAGCACTTGAAACAAGATTTCCAAAGATCTCAGGTCTACTACCTTGTTTTATGATTAGAGAGGAGAAAAAGTGGGAATTGTGGGGGAACAGGGAGTGGTGGGTTTAGTGTTTTTTAAAAACAGAGCTCACTAGTGAAATAGCTCCTTTTCTCTCCTGCAGGAAGGGGGTGGGAGGGTAGGGCGTGGAATGAGGCAGCCTCTTGATGACCTTGGTAGAGGAAGAGGAAGCAGTTCCATCTAGTTGTACAGAAATGACCATGAAACTCTTTGCTCAGTTACTTCCACCCATTTGGGGTCTTTAATTACCAGTTTGTGCTCATGGAACAGAACTCAGCAAGAGGCTGGAAACCAGAGCTCTAAACACTAAATCTTTTTTGCCTAAGGCTTGCTGGGGCACCTGATGAATTCCTGGCCTTGTTCATAAAACTTGTTTGCAGCAAAGTCAAATGGAGCAGCCTTAACACTTTTGAATATTAACCATCTTGCCTTTTAGAGCAACTTTCCATTTAGAGCAGGAGCCTCCATCTTTCAACTCTGGGAGAGAAAACAATCTCTATAATCCAAGTTGGGAAACCAGAAGCAAGTTGGCAGTAGACTCAGAACACCCCCTTTCCAATTCTTCTTGGTTCTTCTCTGAATAACTGAGCATAAGTTTTGTCTCAGAAGTCATTCTGGGATGCAGTGGGGCTCATCCCCTCCCTCCCTCAAAAGCTGCTTAATCTCCATGTATTTCCTACAGAAGGATCTCCATTCGCTTAAGAAAAGGTAGGGATGCTCAACATCTGCAGGCATAAGAGAAATGCAAATCAAAAACATCGAGGAGGTAACACTCTGGAACCACTGACTTAAAAAGACAGACAATAAATCAGATAGAAAAATACAAATATATTATATCGTTTATGTGTGAAATCTTTTTACAAATGAATTTATCTACAAAACAGAGTCACAGATGTAGAAAACTAATTTATGGTTGCCAAGGAGAAAAGTGGGAGTGAGGGATAAATTAGGAGATTGAGATTGACATATACACACTACTATTTATAAGATAGGTAGCTAATAAGAACCTACTGTATGGCACAAGGAACTCTACTCAATACTCTGTAATGACTTATATGGGGAAAGAATCTAAAAAAGAATGGATATATGTATAACTGATCCACTGTGCGGCCCAGCAGAAACTAACACAACATCGTCAATCAACTTTACTCCAATAAAAGTTAGTTTTTAAAAAGACAGACAATAACTTTTCGGTGGGGATGTGGAGAAATTGAAATTTTCATATATAGTTGTGAAAATGCAAAATAGTGCAGCCCTTGTGGAAAACACTTGGGCAGTACCTCAGAAGATTGAATGTAGAGGTACCATATAACCCAGCAGTTCTATTACCAAGAGAAATGAAAATATGTCCACATAGAAACTTACACATGAATGTTCATAGCAGTGTTCTTCGTGATCACCAAAAAGAGTGGAAAACCCTAACTGTCCATCAGCTGTTAAGTGGACAAATAAAACACAGTATATTTATACAAGGGGAAATTATTCAACAGTAAAAAGGAATGAAATACTGATACACATTAAACATGAATGAACCCTTAAAGCATTACGCTAAGTGAAAGAAGCCAGTCATGCTAGACCACATATTGTTTAATTCCATTTCTGTGAATTATCCAGAATAGGCAGATCCATAGATACAAAAAGTAGGTTAATAGTTCCAAGGAGTGACTATTGACAGGTACAGGTTTTCATTCTGGAGTGATGAAAATACGCTGGAATTAGATAGTGGTATTGGTTGCACAACCCTGAAATAATAAAAACTGTCGAATTGTGTACATTTTAATGAATGAATTTTATGGTACATAAATGACATACCAATAAAGGTGTTGGAAAGAAGGAAGGAAAGAAAGGAAGCTGACTGGTTGGGATAAACACTGACTATATTTAGTCTATATTTAGTCTTGCCCCTTTAATATCTCTTTCCCCAATAAGCCCCTCCCTGGAGCTATAAGGAGGGAGGTCCCTCTTCCTTTAGCTGGCCAAATTTGCCCCCAGCAAATGAAGTCTTTACAATCAGTCATGACCTCCCAACCTCCTTGTAATTACTGAGGTTTACCTCAGTCACATCCCCCTGCCCCAACACAGCAACTTGGCCACCCTGCTAAAGGCTTCCCCCAGAGCCTTGCCCTGGGCCCTCTGCTTGCAAGATCCTATCAGGGTTTGCCAGTCATCTCCCGGCCATCAGAACTCACCACTGCTGTAGGGTTGAGAAAAGTCCAGCCTCTTGCTTAGTCAGGTAGCCAGTCCTGTTCAAACTCACCTAGATAGCAGTCTCTGCCTTGAGCAAAGCAGAGGGTGAATTGGCTGCTAGATTTCTGCTTTTACATTTTTTTAAATTAATTTTTATTGGAATATAGTTGCTTTACAATGTTGTGTTAGTTTCCACCAGACAGCAAAGTGAATAAGCTATATGTATACATATATCTGCTCACAGAGCACTGAGTAGAGTTCCCTGTGTTATACAGTAGGTTCTCGTTAATGATCTATTTTCTACATAGTACCAATAGTATATATGTGCCAATCCCAATCTCCCAAATCCTCCCATCCCTTCTTTCCCCCTTAGTATCCAAATGTTTGTTCTCTATGTGTCTCTACTTTTGTTTTGCAAATTTCTAGACGCCACATATATGCATTAATACATGCTATTTTTTCTGTCTCTCTGACTTACTTCTCTGTGTATGACAGTCTCGAGGTCCATCCACATCTCTACAGATGACCCAATTTCATTCCTTTTAATGACTGAGTAATATTCCATTGTATATATATACACCATATCTTCTTTATCCATTCATCTAATGATGGACATTTAGGTTGCTTCCATGTCCTGCTTAATGTAAATAGTGCTGCAATGAACATTGGGGTACATGTGTCTTTTTGAACCATGGTTTTCTCTGGGTATATTCCCAGTAGACTTCTGCTTCTTTCACAGACCAGACCGGCATTTGGCTTTCCCACTTTCCAGTCGTACCTCTGTGTTGGGGTTATGCTTTTCTCATCATGGTTACCTGGCCCAAATCTGCTGTGCATACCCCAGGAGAAGCTAGCCCAGCCATATACACCCAAGATCTGCAGGTGTCTCCTACTCACCCCATGTAAATTCAGGGTGGCTCCTGATTAACCTTGAAAGAATTGCTCCTCTGAGCCAGGTGCTTAGCATTTATAATTCCACTTAATCTTCACAACAGCTCTATAAAAAAGGTATTATTATCCCCAATTTTCAAGAAGAGGAAACAGATTCAAAGAGGGTAAACAACCTAAAGTCACATGGATTGGAGTCAGGATTCCAACACAGACCTGTCAAAGCTGATGCTCTTTCTACTTTCTTGGATAACAATTCCTTCCCTTGGTTGAGCACCTATTGTATACCAGGTAGTGTTCCAAACATGTTAAAAATATTATTTCATTGATTCTTACAACATCCCCATGAGACAGGTATTAGCATCTGATATAAATAAATAAGAAAACTGAGGTTCAGAGCAATTAAGTAATTGTTTTGAGATCATATGCATTTATCACTCACTGAAAGCACGGGAGCTTGGTAAGATTTTTGCTGATCTTGATTAAGGTGAAAGCTGCAAATAGTGCATCCTCTTTCCCCTTCTTCTTGCCTTCAAGCAACTCTCTTGGTCCCATGAAAAAAGACAAAAAAAAAAAAAAATCAGGAATATTTTCCTAAACATCAACTAATTTAAAAACCTACTTTCAGATCATTTGTTATATAAGAAAATTAAGGTTCTATTTGTTTAATCTTCTGTGGGTGAGTTTTCTGTTAAATATAGCTAAACATTTTCCTAACTCATATAGGAAGGTCCTTTTATCACCTTCTTACAGATCAAGAAACAAATTAAAGGGGCACAAAGAGATCAAGTATTTTTCTAAAGCCACACTAATAGTGACTGTGGTCTACTGATAGTTGACCCTCCGTATTCTTCTCTTAATAATTTCCCAGATTATGATGGGCATGTGGCTGGCCAGCAGAAGGTTCACATTTTCCAGGCTTCTTTGAAGCTTTGTGGTCCATATAACTATATTTTTGTTAGTGGGATATGAGTGGCAAGGAGGGATGTTATTAATTTCCAGGTCATGCCCTCCAGTCCCTTTTTTTCTTTTTCTCACCAGTGGTGATGATGAACCATTTTCAATCAGGGGGACCAGAGTAACACCTCAGGAGATGGCAGAGCAACAAGACAGAAGGAACCTGGGCTCCTGAATGACCTCATGGATTAGAGTTGCCCTCCATCCTGGGATCATCTACCAAATTAGCCTTTTAAGTGATAGAGAAATAAACTTCTATCTCATTTAAGCTCCCTGTGTTTTGCTGTCTCTTTAAAGCACCATTATCTTAACCAATACCATGGCCAACAAATTTTCTAACATAGTCCTCTGTAATTCCAAACTTGGGTAATTTCCACTACAACTCTCAATACCTAAATCAAAATCTGCAAACCCCAATGCCCACAGACGTCAGGTAGACAACAAGTCAGCAAAGAAGGCTGAATGGAAACTATGGTAAATTGGAGAACACATCTGTGCTTACTGTGCAGTTACCAAACTATTTCCTTTTCTTCCTGCTAGACCGTATTTCTCAGTTTACTTTGTAATTAGGTGGGGCCATGTGACTGAGTTCTGACTAGCACCATGTGGACAGAAGGAATGAATGCTACATCCATGCCTCGCCCATGAAAAAGTTCTTGTTCAATCATGCACTTTTTTGGGGGTAATCGTAGGAGCCATGCAATGATGCAATGGACATGGCAGAACCATAGGCTAGAAGAAGCTGGATCCCTGGGTCACACTTAGAAAAGAGCTACCTAAATTACATCAACATGTAGATTTTGATGTGAAACTAAGAAAACTAAGAAAATTAGTTTTGCCAAATTGATTGTTTACATGATCAGGTCTATTTTAACCACAGCAGAGAGGTATCCCCTAATATAAAAAGGTGATAGCCCCTATAGAAATACTGGCTTAGTACTGCCAGATTCTTGGACTTTTTTTAAAAGAGAAGATAGAAATCCTGAATATTATTAGAACGTTGCTGATTATCCATGTTAGCTGATTCTCTGGAAAAGACCCTGAAGCTGGGAAAGATTGAAGGCAGGAGGAGAAAGGGGCGACAGAGGATGAGATGGTTGGATAGCATCACTGACTCAATGGACATGGGTTTGAGCAAACTCCAGGGGATAGTGAAGGACAGGGAAGCCTGGCACGTTGCAGTCCATGGGGTCTCAAAGAGTTGGATACGACTGAGCAACAGAACAAAAACAATCAGTGTTAGCCAATACTGTGAAGGTCAAATGTGACTAAGATCCAGATGTATACATGTTTTCCACCGCTGCCTCAGTTGGGTTCCCTGATTTCTGAGCCTTCAGGAACCACCCCCCACCCAACTGATCCCAGGCTCCTGAGGTATGGATCCAAACTCTTTATAATAGAATCAGTTCCTGGAATGACATCTGACTCATAATTAGTGCTCAGTACAAGGGCTTATTATTCGTTTTGTGATTGTTGTTACGTTATTTTGTTTCAGTTGTTGTTGTTGTTTAGTTGCTAAATCATGTTCGACTCTTTGAGACCCCTCGGAGTATAACTCACCAGGTTCCTCTATCCCTGGGATTTACGGGGCAAGAATACTGGAGTGGATTGCCATTTCCATCTCCAGGGGATCTTCCCATCCATGTATCAAACCTGCATCTCCTCCATTAGCAGGCAAATTCATTACCGCTGAGCCACAAGGGAAGCCCTTGTTTCGCTTGGTGTGCACCTTAATCAATGGTTTATCATAAGGCTGCCCTGCATTGTGTGGAAGGAGGTGGCCAAGGAACAGTGAAAGCAAGAGCATTGTCTGCAATAACTGAATTCAGAAAGGTTGACTGTCTTGTCTATTTACAAGAACAGACTCTAGAGTGAGACTGCCTGGGCTCCTATTCCACTTACCAGCTGAACAACTTTGGGTCAGTTACTGAACCTCTCTGCCCCTCAGTTTCCTTAACCATAAAATGGGAGTGATGATAAGGGTGACAGTGTATTCATTTACCAGAGACGCCACAACAGCATGCCACAAACATGAGTGGTTTAGACGACACAAATTTATTGTCTATGAGTTGTGAAGACTAGAAAAACTGAAAATCAAGGTGTCAACAGGGTTGGTTTCCTCTGGAGGCTGTGAGGAAAGGCTCTGTTCAAGGATCTCTCTTTGGTTGACTAGATAACTGCCTTTTCCCTGTGTCTCTTCATGCTGTCTTTCTCTGTGTGTGTCTGTCTCTGTTCAAGTGTCTCCTTTCTGTAAGGGCAATACACTGGGCTAGTACCCACTCTAATGACTTCATCGTGACTCGATAACCTCAATAAAGATTTTATCTCCAAATAAGGTCACATTTGAGGTATTGTGGGAGGTGGTTAGGATTTCAATGTATCACTAGGAGGGGGACACAATTCAACTCATAACCACATTACCTGATCAGATTGTTGTGAAGATTAAATTAGCTAATACAGGTCAAACACTTAACAATAGTCACTGGTACAGCATAAGCCCTTGAAAACATTTGCTGTTGTTGCTCACTCGCTAAGTCGTGTCCGACTTTTGCAACCCCATGGACTGCAGCACACATTAGCTGATGGTATTATACATCTAAAAATTTTGTTATGCCAAGGTGACCCATCCTTAAAAATATGTTGGTAACCATATATGTATGTATGGAAACCAAGAGGAGAAAGGAGGGGGGATGAACTGGAAGGTTGGGATTGACGTATATACACTACTGATCTATGCATAAAATCCGTAACTAATGGGAAACCACCGTATAGCTCAGGGAACCCTGCTCGGTGTTCTGTGGTGATCTAAATGGGAAGGAACTTCAAAACGGAGGGAATACATATAGCTAATGTACGCATATAGCTTATTCACTTTGCTGTGCGGTGGAAGCTAACACAAGAGTGTAAAGCACCTATATTCCAATAAAAATTAGTTTTAAAAGAGAAAAAAAAAATATGTTGGTAAAAATTCTGCTGTCCCAGTATAGATGTTTTTGGGGAGTAGCTGAGGAGGGGTAGGAGTGATCTCAGTTCTTGATCTTAGAATACAGCAAAAGGAAAGATGTGCCAGTTCCCAACACTGGTAATACAAAAGAAGATAGGACAAGAGACAGAGAATCATTGTGCTTTTCATAAACTTGAAAATGACTCAATTTGAGGGGCATGTCACACATTTTCCTTTGATTAATTACTAGGTATTGTTAATTCATTTCTGGTGATTATCACTAACTCAAAAGTACAATAAAAGACTGAAGCTTGAATTTTGCAGTTCTTGACCTTTCTGAAACAGAGATTGGTTCAGAGTCTTTTAAAATATTCTAGAGTTACAATTGTAAAATAAGTCTCTGAGAACAGTTGATGCTTGTGTGGTTCAAACAGACTGAAATGTAGCCCAACAAGCCCTCAAGGTACAAGATTTAAAGCCATTAAGTGTTTTCTAATAATGCCAAGGTTGCTAATCCCTGAACTGTAAGCATCTTTACAAAAGAGAGAACTCTCTCTGATGGGTAACACTGATCCTTCTTTTAACAAAGGGGAAAAACATAAAAAGTCAGTTCCCAATGTTTTGCTCTCATCCTCTTGAGAACCCATCAAAATTTTACTTTTAGTTCATCTCCTGGATCAGGAATGCAGTTCTGTGATGATGTGGTTTATACATTCTATTCAGTCTTGATAGCATTTTAAAAGTCTAGCCTCTGTAAAAAATTCAGTACAGGTCCCATTGTATTTACTGATTTTACAGATGAATAGATGTTCAGTAGGGAGAAGTCAGCCTCCTCTCAAAAGTCCTCTTGAAAGCAGAGACTGCTTGGGTGGCATGGCTGACCTGAAAATAGCCTGTTTAAATGGGCAGTTATTGACGCACATACCATCCAACCACATGGGTAACTTACTTCCAAAGTATTATACCAGGTCAAGAAACCTAGCTCATTAGCACACAACACAGTGATCCTCAAAGTTCAGATGTCCAATTTCAATTATATTCCATTTGCAAATCCAAGCTGTTTCCCATCTCCTCTCTCCAAAGTCACGCTTCCATTATTTGTGAGCTTTGAGAAAGGCAGAAGAGTACAACTGAGGACCCTTCTCCTCTCTTCTCCCACCTCCTTCCCTATATCCTCTCATCATTTTTACGCCCACTCACTTCTCTCACTCACTCTTCTTTATGACATATTTGGTCTAAGGATGTTGGCTCAAGCCAAGTAGAATTCAGTTTCTTCACCTTAGGTATAGCCATTGGTCCTGGGAATTCTTTTTTTTTTTTTTACTTAATTTTTTTCTGCTATTTTTAAAATACAGTAAATGAAGATTCAGAAGAAAGTCTTACATAATAAGACTGAAAAATGAATTTTCTTATTGTTTGTATGTGTGTGTGTGTGTGTGTGTGTGTGTGTGTGTGTGTGCGCGCGCGCGCTCAGTTGTGTCTGACTCTTTGTGATCCCTTGGACTATAGCCTGCCAGGCTCCTCTGTCCATGGAATTTTCCAGGCAAGAATACTGAAGTGGGTTACCATTTCCTAATCCAGGGGATCTTCCTAACACAAGGATCAAACCCCACATCTCATGTGTCTACTGCATTGGCAGGCAGATTCTTTACCACTATTCCACCAATATTTTCTTACTATAGAAGTAATTGTGCTTATTGTAGAAAATTTAGAAATACAAATATGTACTTTAAAACAAAAAGGAACTAGAATGCCTCACAGCCTGAAATCCAGAAATAAACATTGCTAACACTTTGATATAGACTTCCCTGGTGGCTCAGATGGTAAAGCGTCTGCCTACAATGCGGGAGACCCGGGTTCAGTCCCTGGGTCTTTGATGCCTAGTTTGTCAGTCCACGTTAACTCTTAAAACTGAATAACCATGCAATCAGATCACCCAGCTAGTCTGTTTGAAGAAAGGTAGACGCAGAAAGGGCAAACCACCAAGGTAGTGACCTTCCCCACCGTCCTCCCATGGCACCCACAGTTCAAGAGTTTTCCAAGGGACTACACCAATCAACTTCCAAACTCTTTCAAGACTTATGTCCTGGCTACTAAATCTCCTCACTTGGCTCCAATCAAATATTACTCCAATATTGGCTACTTGGACTCAGATGAGTTACTAACATGCAAACTAAATGAACAGTAAAAAGGAAAATACTCCCCCCAAAATTTTTGAAAGGAGAAAAACAACTTTCATTGAGACTAATTCAATGCAGTACCTGGTCTAGTTCAGTGAGGAAATATATATGCTGAATATGTGCATGCCATATTTTGAAAACTCAGCTCATACTGAAATTTACATCTACCAAGAGGAAAAGTCATGTCTCTTGCTAAACATTGCAAATGCCAACACTTAAGAAATGTATGTCTATGGACGTGTTCAGACTCATTGTTCATATACACAAGCTTGCACATTTTAAGAACATTTAGTAGAAAATAATATTTTAACTATAAAGTATCCTCAGAAAGAAAAAAAAAAGCTAAGGTTATAATTCAAGAACTGGATCCTATAAAGAAGGAATGACCCAAGAATGAATAAGAATTCTCTGAAATTAAAAATGTGATAGTTTGAGCAGAAGTTCCCAAGAAAGTAGAAAATAAGGATTGATTGAAAATATGAAAGACTAAATTATGAAGTATAATCCAAGAGGCTAATGTCCAATGAATAGAAGCTCCAGAGTGAGCAGACAAAAATGAGAGGAGAATATAAAGAAAGAAATAATAAAGATTTCTCAACTGAAAAACATAATTGTCTAGATTGAAGAAAGAAGGAGGGAAAAAATACTATAATGCCAGAAACACTGAATGAAAAATGACTGATACTCAGTCCCAGAATGGTAAAATTTCAGAACATCAAAGTTTTTTAATATCCAAGAACTTTTCAGAGAGAAAAAACAAATTGTATTTTTTAAAATTGAGAATGGCATCAAACTACTCTTCAGCAATTCTGAATGCTATGAGAAATGGAACACTTCAAAATTCAGAGAGAAAATTTGAGAGTAGAATAAAGATATTCTATGTCATGGAAGAACTCAATACATTTACCTCCCACATCCCCTTTCTATGGAAGTGATTAAAGAATGTGTTCCACCAAGTAAGAGAGTAAACCAAAAAATGAGAAGTTCAAGAAATAATTAAGCCTATCAGAAAAAAAATGGAAGGAAGACTTAAGGGTGACAGTTTTTCATCAAATCTAAGGCATAAAAGTCCAATGTGGAGCTGGTGAAAGAAGGCCTCCAAACGATAGGTGTCTAGGAAGAGAATGTATATAAGCAGAATGAATTCACAGATTTGATACTATCTTTAAGAAGTTGAACATAAAGTTGCAATGCAGGAAATGGAATGGGGAGGAGGAAACAATTAGAAATTCCAAGAAACACACAACTACTAAAAAGGACATGCAATCATAGTACACTTTGTAGATGAGCTGTGACCAATCGTTACATAGTCATAGTGTTGTAAACACTGTTGGTCAATTTTTAGCTTCTGGAATCAACCTGCAAGCCAGACCAAAGGAAGACTTAGATCTTGTTGCAGGACAAGGTCCCTGTTTTCTTTCTTGATATCATGAGTTAAAACTAAGAAGATGATTGTGATAAAAAGGCCTACAACAATGAAGAAAAGGGTAAGAACATTCATATGTTCACCTCACTAAGCATAGAGTCAAGAGACACTGTCAGTGATTAATGGAATTAAACATGAGGATGTGAGTATCAATTCAGTTCAGTCGCTCAGTCATGTCCGACTCTTTGTGACCCCATGAACCGCAGTATACCAGGCCTCCCTGTCCATCACCAACTCCTGGAGTTTACCCAACCTCATCTCCATTGAGTCAGTGATGCCATCTAACCATCTCATCCTCTGTCATCCCCTTCTCCTCCTGCCTTCGATCTTTCCTAACATCAAGGTCTTTTCAAATGAGTCAGCTCTTTGCATCAGGTAGCCAAAATATTGGAGTTTCAGCTTCAACATCAGTCCATCCAATGAACACCCAGGACTGATCTCCTTTAGGATGGACTGGTTGGATCTCCTTGCAGTCCAAGGGACTCTCAAGAGTATTCTCCAACACCACAGTTCAAAATAATCAATTCTTCAGAGCTCAGCTTTCTTTATAGTTCAACTCATATCCATACATGACCACTGGAAAAACCATCGCCTTGACTAGATGGACCTTTGTTGGCAAAGCAATGTCTCTGCTTTTTAATATGTTGTCTAGGTTAGTCATAACTTTCCTTCCAAGGAGTAAGCATCTTTTAATTTCATGGCTGCAGTCACCATCTGCAGTGATTCTGGAGCCCTCAAAAATAAAATCACTCACTGTTTCCACTGCACAAAGCTATATTTTACACAGTTACAAAGGCAACTAATAAAAAGAATCTAAAAATAGTGGCATAATCTTAATGAAGTGAAAGAAAAGATGGTCAGAGATAAAAGATCAGTTGTCTAAATCCATATCCATCATCAGAGAAATCAACAGATAATATCTAAAATTGTTAAATAAAGAAATAGGTAAACAATAGTAATATACTGAAGGATTTATAACAGGTAGAAGCAAAATATGTGACAATCATGGCACAAAAGCCAAGAGGCAAAAAACAGAGTTATCTTGGAGGTTCTTACACTATACATAGAATGGTGTAACACCACTTTGGAAGATTATAATATGCCAAAGAAATATACAACACTTCTACTTCCAGGTAAATGGAGTAGAGGAGTCAGATTTACTATCTTCTCTGAAAGGATTAAAATAGCGACAAAATACATGAAACAATAGCACTTCAGACATTGGCTATTAGTCAATAAAGGACAGTGATCATTGAAAGAGGGAAAAGAGAAGAAAATATGTGTCCATAGAACCATTGTGCACAAATATTAATAGCAACTGTATTTGTAATAGCTTCTAATGTCCATCAAAAGATGATGAATAAACAAATTGTGCTACATTCATACAATGAAATATACAACTTAGCAATGAAAAAGAATGAATTATACATACAAACAACTACATGGATGAATCTCAGATTAATTATGCCAAGTGAAAGAAGCCACAAAAAAACTAGTGCCTATTGTACAATTCCATTTATCTAAAATTACAGAAAAATAAAACTAATCTGTAGTGACAGAAACAGATCAGGGACTGCAGAAAGAAGGGGAAGGGTGATTTTAGAGGGGCATGAGAAAACTTTCAAGCGTGATATAATGGCCACTATCTTGGTTGTGGTGATAGTTTCGTGGCATATACAAATGTTAACACAAATTGTTCACTTTAAATATAAGCAGTTTATTGTATGTCGATTATATCTCAGTGGCTAAAAAGGAAAAAAGATATGGCATAAACATTATGATAATAAAAAATAACAAATAAATGTGTTATGTATATTTATGTATATATTTATACATGCATGCGTGCATGCTAAATCACTTCAGTTGTGTTCACCTCTTTGTGACCCTATGGACTGTAGCCCACCAGACTTCTGTGCCTCTGGGATTCTCCAGGCAAAAATACTAGAGTGAGTTGCCATGTTCTCCTCCAGGGGATCTTTCCCCTCCAGGGATCAAGCCCACATCTCCTGCATCTCCTGCATTGGCAGGCAGGTTCTTTACCACTGGTGCCACCTGGGAAGCCCATATTTATAACATGTTAAAATATAACAGATAAACAAGAAAAACAAATCATTAACAATATGGCATAAATATATTATTTTAGAGATATGGACAAAGACAAAGTGAAGTTGCTTAGTCGTGTACAACTCTTTGTGACCCCATGGACTGTAGCCTACCAGGCTTCTCTGTCCATGGGATTCTCTAGGCAAGAATACTGGAGTGGGTTGCCATTTCCTTCTCCAGGGAATCTTCTCCACCCAGGGATTGAACCTAGGTCTCCTGCATTGCAGGCAGATGGTTTACCCTCTGAGTCACCAGGGAAGCCTCAGAGATATGGAGGTAACTGCCAAAAGAACTAAAAAGAGAAACTTAAAAGTTGTTCCCTAGGCCAGAAACTAAAAAGCTCTTAGAGGAAAACATAAGCAGTACACTCTTTGACATACATCACAGCAAGATCCTCTTTGACCCACCTCCTAGAGTAATGGAAATTTTAAAAAGTAAACAAATAGGATTTAAACTTAAAAGGTTTTGCACAGCAAAGGAAACAATAAACAAGATTAAAAAATAACTCTCAGAATGGGAGAAAATAATTGCAAATGAACTGACTGACAAAGGATTAATTTCCAAAGTATACAAGCAGGTCATTACCAGAAAAACAAACAATCCAATCAAAAAAATTGGTGGATGACCTAAACAGACATTTCTCCAAAGAAAACATACAGATGGCCAACAAACACATGAAAAGATGCTCAACCTCTCTCATCGTGTATGTGTGTGTGTGTGTTAGTCACTCAGTGTCTCACTCTTTGCAACCCTATGGACTGCAGCCCACCAGGCTTCTCTATCCGTGGGATTCTCCAGGCCAAGAATACTGGAGTGAGTTGCTATTTCCTTCTCCAAGGCATCTTCTTGACCCAGGGGTTGAACCCGGGTCTCCTGCATTGCAGGCAGATGCTTTAGAGAAATACAAACCAAAACTATAATGTAGTATCACCTCACACAGCTCAGAATGACCATCATTAAAAAGTCTACAAACAATAAATGCTGGAGAGGTTGTGGAGAAAAGGGAACCTTCTTGCACTGTTGGTGGGAATGTAAATTGATACAGCCACTATGGAGACCAGTATGGAGATTTCTTTTAAAAACTAAGAACAGAACTACCATATGACCCAACAATCCCACTACTGGGCATACACCCTGATAAAAACATAATTGTAAGAGACACATGTACCCCAATGTTCGTGGCGGCATTTTTTACAATAGCTACAACATGGAAGCAACCTACATATCCATCGACAGTTGAATGGATACGGAAATCGTGGTACATACATACAGTGGAATATGACTCAGCTATAAAAAAAAGAATGCATTTAAGTTAGTCCTAATGAAGGGAATGAACATAGAACCTATTATACAAAGTAAGTCAAAAAGAGGAAGACAGATATTGTATACTAACACATGCATATGGAATTCAGAAAGATGGTACTGATGAAATTATTTTCAGGGCAGCAATAGAGACTCAGACATAGAAAACAAAGTTGTGGACACAGTAGGGGAAGAAGAGGGTGGGATGAATTGAGAGAAGAGCATGGAAATATGTACATTACCTTATGTAAAATAGATAGCGGGTGAGAATTTACTGTGTGATACAGGGAGCTCAACCCAACCTAGGGTGCTCTGCGACCACCTACAGGGATGGGATTGTGTGGGTGGTGAGAGGGGAGTTCAGGAGAGAGGGGACATACCTATACCTGATTCATGCCGATGTGTATGAATTTACACAATGTTGTAAAGCAATTACCTTCCAATCAAAAAAAGAAACAATTGTTCCTTGGGAACTTCCCTGGTGGTCCCGGGCTTAAGATTCCCTGCTTTTACTGTTGGGGACCTGATTTCAATTCCTGGTCAGGGAACTGAATAAAATGAGATAATAGAAGTTGCTCCCCATGTGAGGAAATACAGAGACAGGGTTAACCAAGGCAGGAGAGCAGGGAACTGTTGCTCTAAATGTAAGCCCTTCTGGGTTAGGTACACCAGTTCAGATGCTCAGAGAAGCAGAAGCTAAGATGGGCTTTGATAGTTGAGAGATTTATTGGAGGAAAGCCCATGAAGGGTGAAAGGAGGGAGGAAGAATAGATGGAAGAGCAGGCAGACTGTGATCAGACTCGAACTTGTGAAAGGAGAGAGGGAAGAAAAAAACTGGAGAGAAAGAGCCTCAGAATCCGGAAAGTTCTGAGAAATCTTTGCCAGGCTGATGGGGAGTGTCGCAGGTTCCAGGAATCTGACGTCAGGCAGGACCAACCAGCACGCTCACCCTGTAGCTCAGCAGTGTTTAGTCGTTGGCTGCCCAGAGGGGCAGGGCTCACCGTGAGTGCCAGTGGTTCCAAAGTCGTGGCAGCTGTGCTTGGCACTTGGCTAGGCACCCACAGGAGACATTGATTTGACTTTTAAATTTCAAAAAGTTTTTGAAAGAAGAATAAATTCCTCTGATCAGCAGGTGGAGTGAATAAACATTCAGAGAACTGTATCATCCTTTATAGAGCCATTCACCTGATCATCAGTACCACCTGATTGGCACTACAGATTTTTGTGCATTCGTTTTTTTGTTCAAAAGTATTGTGTTGAGTACTTCCATGCTGGAGCAGCGGTAAAGAATCTGCCTACCAAGCCGGAGACACAGGTTTGAAGCCTGGGTCAGGATGATCCCCTGTAGAAGGAAATGACAACCCACTCCGGTATTCTTGCCTGAGAAATCCCATGGACAGAGGAGTCTGATGGGCTACAGTCCATGGGGTCGCAAAAGAGTAGGACATGACTTAGCCACTAAACAACAAATAAAACTAAACTTATTTGGTTCTTTCTTAATTGAGGGATCAGGGTGGATGCTGGGGAGGCAGTCCTTTTCTCCAAAAAGCATCCACAAGTTAAGGAATAATGTTGCTGAGCACAGAAAGAAGGGCCTCTTGAGAACCTGTGAATTCTGATGAAATAGCCCTGGAAATTATTAATACATACAATCATTGGAAACAGATTGAGCTCACTGGGTACCCTCTATTTCTGTAACTTTCATAGCTCTGAGTTTCCTAATGACTTAACCGATCAGACTAACACATAATGAATACATTAGGGTCAAACCAATTGTTTTATTTCTTTGTTGAAGTGTTGTTGATGTACGATACTATGTAAGTACCGAGCAATTTTTAAAAATTGTTTAAATGTATATATGGCTTGCAATTCAGAAACCAAGAAGTATATCCAACATGTAGGTCCTGAGAAAACATGTATTCTGAGAAAAAGAATACAAAATGTATGAAAAATTAAAATGCTCACCATCAGTCAACTCCACCCTGTGTGAAGGAAAGTATTGGTGTTGCAGGGCGGGGGCAGAGCGGAAAGAGATGGTAGTCTTTGCCAACTGTGATTAAAGTTTCTTTCTTTTGCAAATTTTGTAAAAACTTTTGATCATATGAACACATTGCCAGCATCCCTCTCTGGGCCTTAGAAAGGGCTCTGCTACTTATTATGCTTCATTAGCATCCCAGTAAATCCACATCTTGCAGCCCTCTTGGAAAAGGAAGAGAGAATAAAGGGGTGTAGATTCCCTTAGGAAGTTGTTGAGGGCAGGGAGAGGCCTTTTACACATGTTAGTTCTGAAAAAAAAAAATACACACAGAAGCAACTACTATTTGGTATAAGTCATCTTCCGTGCATCTGACACCCCCAGTCACTGATCACTCCCTGTCAGAGCTGGGCTCCAACCACAGGACACTCTGATGCACACACAGGGCACAGACACACTTGATTTCTCTGAGAACTTGTCACCCAAAGCAGGGAGCTGAATGACAAGAATAAACAAGCAACGTTATTGGATTTTATTAAGGAAAATGAATTTCATGTGTTGAAAGCATGGCATATCACATATGTCACAACTGCTTTTAAATACTCAGAAAGAAAAATAGAGGGAAATACACTCAAATGTTAACAGTGGTTCTCTTTGGGTGTTAAAATTATGAATAATTATTTTTTTTTAACTTCCCCCTCCACATTTTCTTTAAAAAGCATGTAGTTCCTCTAAAACAGAAAATGAACTCCAAAAAGTGTTTAGAAAAAATGTGTTAGCTTTATATATATGTCTATATACATAAATATATGTATTCATTAATGCATGCAATGTACAGGGAACTAAAGAGATTTAAAACTTCCCAAGATACTCAGAAAGAATATTTCACATGGCAGATATTACCAGAGTGATGTGAGAATCAGAGAATCAGTGAATCTCAGGTTTGAAATGGCCCAAGTATTAGTCATCTATTGCTGCATAACAAATTATCCCAAACTTAGCAGCTTAACCCAAGAAACACTTATTATTTCACGGAGTTTCTATGGGTTAGGCATCTGGGTGTGACTCAGCTGAGAGTTCTAGCTCAGGGTCTGTCATGAGGCTGCAGACAAGCTGTCACCAGGGCCTGCAGTCATCTGAAGGCTTAGGCAGGCCCAGAGGATCGACTTCCAAGATGGCTCGTTCATATGGCTGCAGGCAGGAGGCCTCAGCACCTTGCCATATGATGACTCACAGGGCCGCCTGAGTGTCCTCACAAGGCAACAGCTTGTGTCCCTCAGAAGGAGCGACCAGAGAGAGAGAGAGAAAGAGATCGAGAGGCAGAAGCCAGAATGTCCTTTATGATCTTGCCCAGGGAAGGACATACCATCACTTCTGCTAGATCCTGTTACAGCATGGGAGGGGAATACGGGGGGCATAAATACCTGGAGACAGAGAACACTAGGGGCCCTTTGTCCCCTCCCCATGGCATCTTTGAGAGATAGAAATGTCCAACACAATGAGAAATATCAAAACTGTTAAAGTAGTTTAAGCCCTTCAAGGAAATAAGTGTTTTTCAGTCGCTCGATCGTGTCTGACTCTTTGCTTCTCCGTGGACTGCAGCACACCAGGATTCTCTGCCCTTCACCATCTCCTGGAGCTCGTTCAAACTCATGTCCATTGAATCGGTGATGCCATTCAACCATCTCCTCCTTTGTCGTCCCCTTCTCCTCCTGTCTTCTATCTTTTGCAGCGTCGGGGTCTTTCAGGGTCTGATCAGAAATGGCTCTATTAGGACTTCCGTGGTGGTCCAATGGTTAGGAGCCCGTCTGCCAATGCTGGGGACATGGGTTTGATCCCTGGTCCAGAAAGATTCTACATGAAGGGACACCTAAGCCTGCATGCCACAACTACTGAAGCCTGCATGTTCTGCAACAAGAGAAGCCACCACAATGAGCAGCCTGTGTACCATAGCTAGAGAGTAGCCCCCACTCCCAACAACTAGAGAAAGCCCACACTCAGCAATGAGGACCCAGTGCAGCCAAAAATAAATTGAAAAAAAGAGAAATGGCTCTTCTAAAAACTTACTGTATTACTGGTAATAAGAGTAATGTGATTTTTAAACTTTTCATTGGCTTTCACTTCCTGGAAAGTTACAGAAGTTTTTCCTTCTCTCTTCAGAGAAGACTGGGTAGGACAAAATTGAGTTTTTTTTTTCCAAAAAAAATTTCTTTTGGTTGTATGGCTGTTAGTTAATTTTCTCAGAGGCAAAACCAACCAAACAAAAACCCTATTGTGGTTTTTTTTTTTTTTTTTTTTTTTTAAGACTGTCTAGATGCCTGTGTGCATGAGTGCTCAGTCCCTTCAGTCATGTCTGACTCTTTACAACCCTATGGACTATAACTCCTCTGTCCCTGGGATTCTCCAAGCAAGAATACTGGAGTGGATTGCCATTTCCTTCTCCAGGGGATCTTTCGAACCCAGGGATCGAACTCAAGTCTCCTGCATTGCAGGCAGATTCTGAGCCACTGAGCCACCAGAGAAGCCCCATCTAGATGCCTAACTGATAAAAAATAATACATCTACCTCAGCAGATCAAATTTCTAATACTATACATGGATTCCAACATGGAGGCTCATGAAATCAACACAGAAACCATATTGCTATCAAACAACAATCAGAATGAAAGGTCTGTGACTTGGGGTTTTCTTTTCTAATTCATTTAGGTGAAAAAGTCTTATGAATAGCATAAAATTAAACCCCCTTGCCTACATTTAATGAACCACTTTTATTTAAAAGAGTAAAATGCTGTGGAATGAAAAATGCCTTGAAATTAGAGACATAAGGTTACAGAAACACGGGGCAGCACATCCCTCCTTTAGAACTGCTCCTCCTAATGGGAATGGTTACCTTTGGTCAGTATTTGAAATTACATTCACACTTCTTAAGAGGAGGAATTCTCCTGAATTCATCTTCAAATCCCAAATGCTCAGTAAAATGTCAGGCATAGAGAAGTCTTAAAGTACTCGCTGAATGAATGAAGAAGGAAAAGCAATAAATGTTTGGGGGAAATGATAAAACTACAAAGCCAGTTCTCACCCTAATTCTCATTCCCTGCTTTGCCCCCTGTGTTCCCAATATCCCCTGACTTCAAAGAGAGTTCCCAGAAAGAGAACTGACGTTGGCATCAGTAAATCACCAGGTTCCCTGATGACTCCTGACTCAGCATTCCACCAAGTCCAGTGAATTCCCTGTTGAAACTGATATTTTAAATCCTCACCCACAGTACTAAAGGAAAATGAATCTTCCCAACTTCTTGTTTTGGCATCTATTTTCATCACCATCCCATAATGTTCTCTGCATTTACTCTCTTCTGCTAGTATGAGAATGGAACATGGGTTCTTGAGTTGATGGATTCTGTTTCTTGCTTTTGTGTCCAGCTGGAAAGCTACTTAGTTCATCTTCTTTTAGTAACAGATTTTCTCCCAGGACTAAACTTCCCAGCAAGTTCAAAGGCGCTCTCAGCTCCCCCAGATTTGCCAGTTAACTAACTGCAGCTACATAGTACTGCCTTTGATAATTCAGCCTTGCTCAGAGTCAGGCTTTTCTCTATCTCAGGATAAAATAAGGTTTTATCAAGCTGTCACAGCCCTGGATTTTGGCATTGTTTCCAAAAGGGTGTTAAAACATTCCCAAAGGATGAACCCTCTTGAACTAAGGAATCACTGAGGGGAAAGGAATGCAAGCAGGTTTGACGGGCTCTGCAGCTCTCCCCTGATTTATTGCACATTGCTTTATAGGGACAAAATGTTCATTCTGCTGAGTTCAGTAAAGATGAGACACTCTCTGTGAATTGAGGGTTTCACCACGTGCAACTGGGTCATGTTTATCAAAACTCAGGTGTGCTCATCACTGAGTTAGTAGTCTCATTATTCACTTGCCTTCAGAATGTTTATCCCAGCACGTACTGTACCACTCCAGTGTTTTTTTCTTTTTAAAGCTGAGATTTTTATCAGCATTACATTTTCTGATGAGCTCTTTAGAGTTTAAAGTACATATTTTTTAAAAGTCAGAGCTCTACATCTGCAAGTACAAGCTGGTCCAGGATAAATCAGAACCATTCAAAATACAAGGATTATGGTTAGTCTTTTTGTTATCGTTGTTGTTAGAAAAGTAGTTTCCCAAATTGCAGAAAGAAAAAAGAAGAAGAAGAAAAAAACAACAAATTATTCTAGGCTGTTCTTTTGGTGTGTTTCTTTTTAGTCTTTTTTTTTTTTTATAAATAACGTTTTGAATTTTTTATTTACCTGTGATAAGTGTGCCCCCATTTTGTTACAGAATTGACTTTATTTATAACCATAGGTTTTATACAGGTAGCTTTTGACAAGGACAGGTTTTAATGAACAAAATTAGGCTAGGAATTACAAAAGAAGTAAAGAAAGAAATCCAGGTCATCACACATTTTTCATTACATTATTTTTCATCATTATAGTTCATCACCAAATTATTTTTCAAATGTATTTTAGAGTATTGCAGTTTCAAGTAACATTTGTTAGTATATTGTGTATATTTGAAGGGAAATCCTGAACTTGTTTTAAAGTTTATTTATTCAGCCAAGTTTCAATGACTCTACCTTTTTACTTAAAAACTAAAGAATCCAGCGACATCGAGAAGGGTGAACTCCCAGAATTCTGAGTTCTATGGGAAACTAGTTGGTTGGAATGTGTTCCCCAAGGTATACAAACATTTGGCCAGTCCCAAATTTTGTTTATTAAGATATAGTTGACTTACAATATTATATGTTTCAGATGTATACCATAGTGAATCACAATTTTTAAAGGTTAACTCTATTTATAGTTATTATAAAATATTGGCTATATTCCCTGTACTGGACAATACATCCTTGTAGCTTATTTATTTTATACATAGTAGTTTGTATCTCTTAATCCCCTACCCCTAACTTGCCCCTCCTTGCTTCCCTCTCCCCATGTTGGTAACCACTAGTTTGTTCTCTATATCTGTGAGTCTGTTTCTTTTTTGTTATATTCACTAATTTGTTTTATTTGTTAGATTCCACATATAAGGGGTATCATATAGTATTTGTCTTTTTCTGGCTAACCTATTTCACTGAGCATAATACTCTCCATGATGTTGCAAGTATCAAAATTTCATTCTTTTTTACTGCTGAGTAGCACTCCATTGTCTGTGTGTGTACGTGTGTGTGTTTGTGTGTGTGTGTGTGTGTGTGTATTCCACATCTTCTTTATCCATTCATCTGTTGATGGACATTTAGGTTGACTCCATATCTTGGCTATTATAAATAATACTGTTTTGAACATTGTGGTGCATGTATCTTGTTGGGATGTTTATATCTTTTCAAATGGATGTTTTCTTTCTTCAAATTTATGCCCAGGAGTGGAATTGCTAGATCATATAGTTCTATTTTTAGTTTTTTGTGGAACTTCCCTAATGTTTTCCACAGTGGCTGCACCACTTTAAATTCCCACCAACAGTGTAACAAGGGTTTTCTTTTTCCCACATTCTCAGAATAAGAAGATCTTATTAGAATCTAATGAATGACACAATGCAGATAGCCTGTCCCAAGTCCCTTGTGCCCTCAAAATTCAAATGCAACATCCCACTTGCTCCACTTTAAAGTATAAAGAAGAAAAATAAGGTGATATATTGGAAGATTTGGGAAAGTGAGCAAAGATGAGAGGAGCGGTGTTTTATGTTTGTATTTCCTTTATATTTGATATCCTTCCATATTAAAGAGGGAAAGAAAATACACAAGAATACGCAGGGCAGTGTTTTTAATAAAACTTTGGCTGCTTTTCTGTAGGAATCAATGCAAGTAATTTTATCTCTTTGTGGGTCATTTTCAAAGCAAAAGGGAAGAAATAAGTTGACAGGATCCCATAAGGTACTTGGAAAATGCACTCTTATTGTGCTTTATTTAAGTCAGCTAGGAGAGAAAAAAAAACTGATTAAAAAGGCAAGATTCAACTCAGATCTAGTTCTACTTCCTATTACTTTTAGGAAAGAGGGAAGGAAGAAGAAAGGGAGGAAGGGAGGAGGGAGGTAGGGGGAAAAAAAACCCTCTCAAACCCCATACCCTGTATTATAGCATTCACAGTGGACTTCTAAAAGGCTAATGATATATCTTAGTATTTTTTCGACTAACATTTGACTAATTGTACAAATCTGAGTTTCAGGTTTCTTTAGTGAAGAAAATTGTAATTATACTTTTCTGACATGATTTGAAAACTTAAGTCAGCATGGAGACCCTGCTGTTAAGCTGGGCTGCCATTTGAGCTCACAAGGAAGGAAATCCTTGGAAAAGTATTTTATAGTCCTGCCCTCAGCAATTCAGCTGTGCTTCATTTCAAGACGCATTTCTGCCTTATGTGTCATAATAACCAGCTAAACTTCTTGCCCCTTGGAGGGGCACTTTTGGCAGATCAGTAGGAGAATGTACTTGGGCCACGTTCTCTCCCAGGACAGCTACAAGGCAACCTGCCATAGAAAAGGAAACAGGGCACATTTGACCGGTTCTGGGTTTCCTCCTGAAGGCAGGATGTAGACAGAGCTTTCTGAAAGGGTCACAGAAGTTTGCAAAATCCTCTCTACCCCTGGCTGATTGAGTGAAACAGAGCTCATTGCTCTGATTGGAAATCATGTGAAACTTATTTATGCCATTTTTTATTTTCTCTCTTTAAACTCCCTGTCAGACATTGAGCAGAGGTTGCATCTGAATCTGGAGCTAGTTATAATCATGCTGGAAGTAAAATTCAATAGAGGGTGAGAAGCCAGGTGAACCGAAGTAAACACAGGTTCTTTGTGAACCAAAGCACCACTGTACGCCCCTCTTTAAAGCCTATGAACTCCCGAGTAGTTCCCATAAATCCCAGCTGTGCTGAGAGGATTTGCGCCAAGCCTTCCACCAGTAGCTTGCATCCGCATGCATCGGATTCGGCTGTCTCTTAAATCTGCAAAACGTTATCTGCCCCACTGTGCACAAACTACTGTCCCGGACTGTATTCAATCCAGATGGGCCGCTTTACGACTTCCTGACTTCCCCTCTATTGCAAGTATGAATATTTTGAAACCAGGCAACTAGGAGACCAATATCCCAGCTGAATGGGAGGTGTATACTGTTCAGGGGAAGCTTTTTAAGTGGCCTCCTAAGAAATGAAATAATGCCCCCTTTTCCTCCTGGATGTCTGGAATTTTCAACCCCCCAGAATGTGCACCAGATCACATTTACAAAGTACACATTTTGGGTGTGTTCAGGGTCACACACACTTCTCAGGGAACCAGCTGGATCCCCATGCCTTTTGCTCTCACTCACAAAGGCAAATTAGAACGCAGATAAATTGTCACAGGAATAAGCTCCAATATTTTTTAAAACAATTTGCAAACACTGGCACATCACTGTTAGCAACAATAATTTACTTGTGATAGTTGATCAGGCTCAGAGATATTCCAACCCTAATCTAATCCACTCAGCCCACCACGACTCCCAGAAGAACCCCAACTGGGCACATACCAATCAAATATAAGATGCAACTGGTTTCTATGTCTACTTCGGCCCCAGGGATAGGGGCCAAGTCTTAACCATCACTTTGAACCGGTGGTAGTCTAGTGCCCAGGCTGTCGCAAAGATTCAGTAACAATTATGAAAACCAAAGGAAAGATACATTTATGCCTGGAATATCTCTAGAAAGATCCACACAAAAAAACTGATAATGGTTTTTTCCTAAGCAAAGGAACTGGGAGACTGGGGATGAGAAACTTGCTTGTCACTCTTTATATTATTTTATACTAATTGAAATTTTTACCTTGTATGTTGTATTTAATAGAGTAGATTCCAATAGATGTTTATTAAAGGAATAAACAATAGATGAATGAACAAGCTACAATCCAAGGTTGACGCCTGAGTATTTTCAGCTGCAGCAACTTAATGGCAATGGCTTTTCCTAGCCCTGAGTTTCAGATCCTTCCAGTGACTCATGGTAAGTTGTGTGCCAGGTCAAGAGAGTGCTGACACCCTGACTGACTCAGTGTCCAGACATTCTTGGCCGAGGAGGAGACAAAGAACTGTCACAAAGACTAGATTTCATTGGTCCCATTTTGATCCATTCAGCAGAAATGGAAATACTGTTTCTCTCAATATCAGATGTCCTTTGTCTGCAATGAGCCTCTATAGTTAGTTCTTTAAAATAAAACTCTAATCAAAGCTCAAGGAAACGTGGAATGCTTTAGGGAAGAGGCCCATTTGTTTCATGAGTTTGTGGCTCCTTTTAGCCCCACAGAGGCATTTTTTAAAACTTATTTATTTTATACTGGAGTTTAGCTGATTACAGAGCTTCCCTGGTGGCTCAGTGGTAAAGAAACTGCCTGCAGTGCAGAAGATCTGGGTTCGATCCCTGGGTGGTGAAGATTTCCTGGAGAAGGGCATGGAAACCCACTCCAGTATTCTTGCCTGGATAATCCATGGACAGAGGAGTCTGGAGAGTACAGTCCCTGGGGTCACAAAGAGTTGGACACAACTGAAGTGACTTCACACACATGCATAGCTGATTAACAATGTTTTGATAGTTTCAGGTGAACAGCAAAGGGATTTAGCCATAAGTATACATGTGTCCATTTTCCCTCTAAACTTCCATCCCATCCAGGTTGTCACATAACATGGAGGTAAGTTCCATGTGCTATACAGTAGGTCCTTGTTGGTTACCCATTTTAAATATAGCAGTCCCACAGAGGCACTTTAATATAGTCAATCCAAAAGCACTGGCTTTGAGATCAAGTAGAACTTTCCTAACTGCCCTGGGCTCCAGAATCCTCAGTTTTATAAAAACTGGGAGACAATGATATCTATCTGACCAACTTCCATTAGGCCTAAATTTGCTAATGTGTTTAAAATCTGGGGACATAGTGCTCCAAAAGTAGTCCCTATTATTTTTAATCCTCAAATAGTTCCATGTTCCCCATTCCCCTTAAACTGGCTGGGATGAACACCAGTCTTTGCTTTGAGACAAGCTCTGTGGCTCACCTCTGACGTCCAACGACACTACAAGTTGAAGAACAGATCACTCCTTCCTATAATGAACATACTGGGTCTTCCCAGGTGGTGCTAATAGTAAAGAACCCTCCTGCCAATGCAGGAGACATAAGAGACACGGGTTCCAACCCTGGGTCAGGAAGATCCCCTGGAGGAAGACACGGCAACTGACTCCATTATTCTTGCCTGGAGAATCCCATGGACAGAGGAGCTTGGCAGGCTACAGACCACAGGATCACAAAGAGTTGGACACAACTGAAGCGACTTAACATGCACACACATAATGAATACACAGGAGTTTCCCTGGTGGCTCAGATGGTAAAGAATCTGCCTGCAATTCAGGAGACCTGGGTTCGATCCTTGGGTAGGGAAGATCCAGGAGATAGCAAAGGACAGGGAAGCCTGGCACACTGCAGTCCATGGGGTCACAAAGAGTTAAACACAATTTAGTGACTGAACAACAATAACAACAATAATGAACATATGGGAAGCCTGGTGGCTCAGTGCTAAAGAATCTGACTGCAATCTAGGAGATGCAGGTTTGATCCCTGGGTCAGGAAGAGCCCCTGGCGGAGAAAATGGCAACCCACTCCAGTATTCTTGCTGGGAAAGTCCCATGGACAGAAGAGCTTGGAAGGCCGCAGTCCACTGTGTCTCAAGGAATCAGACATAAGTGAGCAACTGACCACATACACATAATGAATATATGGTGTGCGTGGTGTTTTTGACCTGTCACTGTTTTTTCCTTTGACTGCACGCTGCAGCATGTGGAATCTTAGTTCTCCCAACCAGGAATGGAACCCACACCCCCCACACACTCCTGCACTGGAAGATGGAGTCATAACCACCACTGGGAAAGTCCCTGACCTGTCACTTCTTTTGCCTAGAGTTGTAGAGGAGCAATAAGTCTGCTAGTTCTCATAACTCCCCGTGTTATCTGTCTGCTTATCATAATCTCCAATCAATCACCTTCCAGAGTGCCCCATTTTATTCAGCCGTGCCAAGATTATATAGTTTGGAAGGTGGAGCCAGCAGCAAAAAAAAACAAAACAGAATTATATAGTTTGATGGCTGCCCCAGTCCTGTTGGAAATTTGTCAGCTCTGCTGTTTGAAGGATGTTAGAAAGATGTCAGCATTGAATCAGACTTTCTAGCAGTCTGTCGTGCCAAGAGCATTTTTAATGAGGGTTTTGTTTTGGGGGGTTCTTTGGAGTTGGGGGATGAGAGAACCGAGACTAGACTTTTCGAAACCACAATCCCAAATTCCTGAATGTTTGGCAAGTTTGCCAGGAGGTATAAGCTCTGCTCGAGCCTGTCTGGCCGCTGCTGTCGTCCAGGCCATCCGATGACTGGCTGGGGCCGCCGGGGGCCCTGCCTTTTCCAGCATGTAAGTGTGCAGCGCTCCCCACACTCCCTTCCCTGACAATGCCAAGAATCAGAAACAAGGGCCCAGACTGTTAGCCGGCCCCGCGTGAGTGGCAGCTTAGAGGGCCTTCATTGTGCCTGGCGCACCGAGAGCAGATTGTTATTCTGCAGGCATGGATTAGAGCCTGGGCAAAAGGCGCCACGCTCGCTGGTACCCAGGGCTGGACTCTGTCCTGCTGCTTCTGGAGAGGGGAGGGGGCTGCTGTCCTACAGAAGTTTAGTGGGCCACGTTCCAAGAATTGTCTCTAGAGAGCCCATTGGAAGGGGGAAACATTTGTTTTCTGAATTCAAAACACCCTCCAATTCCATGAGTCTGTTGCTTTCCCCCACCTTCCCTATCTCCCCTGCTGCAAAATAGCATCAGCGAATTAACCCCTCTTTAGTATAGTTATAGGCTCACTACTCCGTTTATCATCACTTGAAACTTTATATTTTGCATGAAGCTTTATTAGATAAAGATTTCATTGGAAGCAGTTGTTCCCATTGTCTATTGAATCGTCATTGAGACAATACTCCCTGGAAGGTTAGCCCCTATAGATTTTAGCCCGGCTGCTGGAAGAATACGCATACTCTGTTTTTATAGTCCTTTTCCAGACTAGAGGATTCTGAGGCATCAGTCCATGAAATGACTCCCTCTTTCCTCCAGTTATTGAAATCCCTGGAGCAAATTTGAAAGCTCTCTGTTGCTTTCTTATTGGCCTGAACGCCTAACAACTAGATTTGTGCAAAACTTTGAAGTCAGCTACGAAGGTCTACTGCAAAGTTAAATGATCACTGTTTTTAAAAATCTTCCTGATTTCTCTGCCAGCAGAGATGTGCTAGAATCAGCATCACACTTTTGGTGATGAAGCGCTGAAAGGCTTTGCAGCAATGAAAAAATGAAGGAAAACATCTGGGCAAAGTGAATGGCAGGACATGGTGACCAAGGAGATTGCCAGAAGCTATTTTGGAAAAAAAAAATTGTAAAGGATTCAACATATCACATCCTCTAATTCACCTGCCCCCCACCCTTTACCCTCATCCCCCCAAAATGGAATTCATCTCATTCATTGAAGGAACAGAAACTTCAAGTGCAGAAGTGTTGTTCAGGATGGAGTCTGCAGAATTTTCCACTTCTCTTCTCCCACTCACCCCCTTCCATCCTGAGCCTGGAATATCAAAGATACCAAAGGTCTTAACACTCTTCTCCCATTGACTCAGTCTCACCATCGTGGGTGGGGACAGCAGGGGACTGTGCATGAATTTCTCTAAGCCCTTTTGCTGGTTCAAGCAAAAGGCAAAGGAAGTGGAGGAATCTGTCTGATGCACAGAGCACAGACTATGATTCTCCTCTAAGACATGTGCTCTCAAGTAGGTTATCATTATTTGAGGCAACTGCAAGTATAATTAAAAACCCTCCAGCACTCCAGTCATGTTTCCTGTCAGAAGGGCAAGATGCCACACTGAGAACTGATCAGACTTAACTCTGTAGACAGTGAAAGTCGTGGGGACATGGTATGAGCATACACCCTTGTACACATATGTGTGTCAGCCAAAATGAACGCGCTTCAACCATTCTTGAAAACTATTACATTTTGTTCAAATAATTTTTACAAGGAACAGAATTAGAGAGATGTAGAAACCTTTCATTCATGCACTCACAATAAATATTTTTGACATATAGAAAAGAAGGTGCCTACTATTGACTAAATGAAATAAAGATTTCTAGAACTCATCAACTTTAGTCCTGAACTCATATACTTCAGTGGCACATTATTTGAGAGTGGCATTGAAAATCAGTCTCAGTTAAAGAGAATGTAATAACAAGGGGGTAGGAAATGTAATCTCTAGGTAGGAGATTTTATTATTGTTCCCCTACTTAGCACAAGAAAAATTAACATGGATTAATAAAATAATAAAAATTAATATGAAGACTAGGGAAAAAAACTGTTCACTTCATGAAGCTTTTGCCTGGGAAGTCTGATGCCTGTTGTGGATGGTCTTCCCTCCAAAATAAGTTTGATAAAGGTACACACTTCTGAGAAAAGTCACTTTCTGGAGTTCTGATGCCTGAGCTTTTAAAAGGAGAACACATCAGATGGAAGAGAATAGAAGAATGTGAGTAGGGGCACCAAGAGTTCCAAAGCCCCTCTCCCCTTCTGCCAGTCTGGAATTCAACTCAAGACCAGCATGCATGGGCCCAACGTGTCTTCTCTTCAAAATATCAAAGTAAGGTCTAGGAAATCTAGTTTTAAAAGCAAATGAACTAATCACAGGTGAGATTTATTTATCCATCTCCAAAGTAAGAGGTCACAACAGTTCATTCCTCCAGAGTATGAAAAAGTGCATACAATTAAAAAATGCCTCTTAGTTACCTCTTTTGTACTTCATCTAATTATTAATTCCAAAACTTGTTAAATCTGGTAGTAATGACTACTACCAGTAATGTTCACTGAACATTCAGTATTTTGCTAGCTGGAAGTGGGAGTTTTTAATTGAAATACAGCTGATTTACAATGTTGTGTTGGTTTCTGATGTACAGCAAAGTGATTCAGATACACAGGTAATATATCCTTTTTTCCATTATAGTTTATTATAGAATATTGAGTATAGTTCCTGAACTATACTGTAGGTCCTTATTATTTATTTTATATATAGTGGTGTGTATCTGCCAATTCCAAACTCCTAATTTATCCCTCCTTCACTCCCTTTCTCCTTTGGTAACAATGCATTTGCTTTCTATGTGTGTGAGTCTGCTTGTATCTTGTAAATAAGTTCGTTTGTGTCACATTTTTAGATTCCACATCTAAGTGACAGCATGTGGTATTTGTCTCCTTCTGACTCACATCACTTAGCATGGTAATCTCTAGGTCCATCCATGTTGCTGCAAATGGCATTAGGAAATAGCATTTTCAAAGCATGGCATCCACCTTGAGGAAGTTCACCTAATCAGGAAGAAAAAAATTTTGTTTGCTGTCTAGATGTGTGATTAATTAGAATGACTCGCTCTTCTATTTTGAGCTCTGCCAGTTCACCCTAGGCAGCCCTGGGCAAATCACTTAAATCTCTCCATTCATCAGTCTTCTTATCTGTAAAATAGAACTAAGAATACCAGTCTTCCACAGCCATTCAATGAGAAGTAATTAATATATGAGATCTTTGGCTGAAAGACTCTCTGGATGTGCAGAGGGCTATTACACAAACAATAAAATTGCACCTATACACAGCTGGGCTTTATTCAAGTGAGAAGAGACAAATTTCTGTAAGTTCTACATCCTGTCAAGACCAGGATATATATCTATCTCTTGATGGTATAGGGCTTGCTTAAACTCTGTCCAGCAGAAATATGTGACCCACGTATGTAATTTTAGGTTTTCTAGTTGCCAAATTAAAAACAGAAAATGGAATAAATAAAAATAATTGTAATAATTTATTTGATTTCCCTTAATATATCCAAAATATCATTTCAACCTGTAATCCACCATGAGCAAGTGCTAATGAGCTCTTTGACATACTTCTCCTTTTTTCCTAAGTCACTGAAATCTGATGTGTGTTTTGCACTCACAGCATATCTCAATTCAGATTAGCCCAGTTTCAAGTGCTCAACAGCCACATGTGGCCAGTGGCTCCCATACTGGAGAGTTCAAGTCTAAGAGCTGCTGAAGCCCCAAGTTGTAAGTAATGTCCACTGATCCATGTAACTTTGGTTTTTCTTAGGTTATAGGTCAACACAAATATACTCCACTTTCTTCCTCTGTACTATTGGGCTTCAGAGAGGTTGATGCTAGAAAATCCCTTCTTGTATCACTCAGGAGATTAGCAAGATGCTAATCTTGGTAGTGGAAGATGCTAGAGAAAAAGATAAATCCTTCCCACTTCTCCCATCCTCATAGAGAATTGTCTTAAGACATTTGGGGGGCAAGTTTCTTGTGTTTTCTATCATGACCTCCAAAATCATGGCATCCCATAGACTCACAACATCATCTTCCCACCTCCAGTCTCAAAAGAACATTTAGAAACGATTCCTAGGGAACATTGGGAATCATTTCTAAAACTGAAATGATTCCCAGCAAAGTTGATGAGAAGTTGAAGTGCAAAAATCAAAATCTGTTTTATTTTTGTTGTTGTTGTTTCACCTATTTGGAGGGAAATGACTGTTGGATCTTTGGTTTCTTTGGTTCATATATATAAGAACAATCGACTAACCAAAGAAAGATACAAACTAATTAACCAAAGAGAGAGAGAGAATTGCATCAAATGATTAGGGACCTAAATCATTATTGATTTGAAAATTGAAACACATTTTTTAGATAAGTTCTAACTCAAAGGATTTTTCAGTCAATTTGAAACAACCAATTCACAATGTAATACTACATAATGGCTTGCATAGTGCAAAATGCTCAAGAAAAAAATATGCAGTTGACACCACCCTTATGGCAGATAGTGAAGAGGAACTAAAAAGCCTCTTGATGAAAGTGAAAAAGGAGAGTGAAAAAGTTGGCTTAAAGCTCAACATTCAGAAAACTAAGATCATGGCATCCAGTCCCATCACTTCATGGCAAATAGATGGGGAAACAGTGGAAAGAGTCTCAAACTTTATTTTGGGGGGCTCCAAAATCACTGCAGATGGTGACTGCAGCCATGAAATTAAAAGACGCTTACTCCTTGGAAGGAAGGTTATGACCAACTAAGATGCATATTGAAAAGCAGAGACATTACTTAGCCAAAAAGGTCTGCATAGTCAAGTCTATGGTTTTTCCAGTAGTCATATATGGATGTCAGAGTTGGATGGTGAAGAAAGCTGAGTGCTGAAGAATTGATGCTTTTGAACTGTGGTGCTGGAGAAGACTCTTGAGAGTCCCTTTGGCTGCAAGGAGATCCAACCAGTCCATCCTAAAGGAGATCAGTCCTGGGTGTTCACTGGAAGGACTGATGTTGAAGCTGAAACTCCAATACTTTGGTCACCTGATGCAAAGAGCTGACTCATCGGAAAAGACCCTAATGCTGGGAAGGATTCGGGGCAGGAAGAGAAGGGGATGACAGAGGATGAGATGGCTGGATGGCATCATCGACCCGATGGACATGGGCTTGGGTAGATTCTGGGAGTTGGTGATGGACAGAGAGGCCTGGCTTGCTGCAGTTCACGGGGTCACAAAGAGTCGGACATAACTGAGTGACTGAACTGAATTGAATGTGGACATGTTAACCATTTCACTCTTCCACTGAAAGGCAATGCCAATGAATGTTCAAACTACTGCACAATTGCACTCATCTCACACACTAGTGAACTAAGGCTCAAAATTCTCCAAGCCAGGCTTCAGCAAATATGTGAACCGTGAACTTCCAGATATTCGAGCTGGATTTAGAAAAGGCAGAGGAACCAGAGCTCAAATTGCCAACATTTGTTGGATCATTGAAAAATCAAGAGAGTTCCAGAAAAACATCTATTTCTGCTTTATTGACTATGCCAAAGCCTTTGACTGGGTGGATCACAATAAACTGTGGAAAATTCTGAAAGAGATGGGAACACCAGACCACCTGACCTGCCTCTTGAGAAACCTGTATGCAGGTCAGGAAGCAACAGTTAGAACTGGACATGGAACAACAGACGGGTTCCAAATAGGAAAAGGAGTACGTCAAGGCTGTATATTGTCATCCTGCTTATTTAACTTATATGCAGAGTACATCATGAGAAATGCTGAGCTGGAGGAAGCACAAGCTGGAATCAAGATTGCTGGGAGAAACATCAATAACCTCAGATATGCAGATGACACCATCCTTATGGCAGAAAGTGAAGAAGAACTAGCGAGCCTGTTGATGAAAGTCAAAGAGGAGAGTGAAAAAGTTGGCTTAAAGCTCAACATTCAGAAAACTAAGATCATGGCATCCAGTCCATTCACTTCATGACAAATAGATGGGGAAACAGTGGAAACAGTGGCTGACTTTATTTTTGGGGCTCCAAAATCACTGCAGATGGTGATTGCAGCCATGAAATTAAAAGACGCTTACTCCTTGGAAGGAAAGTTATGACCAACCTAGGCAGCATATTAAAAAGCAGAGACATTACTTTGCCAAGAATGGTCCATCTAGTTAAGGCTATGGTTTTTCCAGTGGTCATGTATGGATGTGAGAGTTGGATGGTGAAGAAAGCTGAATACCAAATAATTAATGCTTTTGAACTGTGGTGTTGGAGAAGACACTTGAGAGTCCCTTGGACTGCAAGGAGATCCAACCAGTCCATCCTAAAGGAAATCAGTCCTGGGTGTTCATTGGAAGGACTGATGTTGAAGTTGAAACCCCATTACTTTTGCCACCTGATGCAAAGAGCTGACTCATTGGAAAAGACCCTGATGTTGGGAAAGATTGAAGGCAGGAGGAGAAGGAGACGACAGAGGATGAGATGGTTGGATGGCATCACTGATTCAATGGACATGAGTTTGGGTAAACTCCGGGAGTTGGTAATGCACAGGGAGGCCTGGCATGCTGCGGTTCATGGGATCGCAAAGAGTCAGACACGACTGAGCGACTGAACTGAACTGAACTGAATCTTTGGGAAGCACTATCTTTTCTTTCTTATCTCCAAATATCATATTGAAACCTTTAGTTTCACCTAAACTCCAGTCTTGAATTTGCCCCAGGATTCTCCTTAGTACCTTGACCTAAGCCCATTCTCTGTGACCCTCTTCATGCAAATTGCTGCCTGATCTTGAGTCTTCCAAACTGACCTCAAGTCATTAGATGTTTGTTGAACATCTACCAGGAGTAAAACCCTGTGCAGGGCACTGCAGGGACCATAAATATGACAAAGGACTTACTCAAGCTGCATATATCTAAAAGAAGTACTATAAAACATACATTATTTCACCCATAGGAGAAATACAAAGAATCCTTTATACAAAAGTAATCAGCTCAGGCTGCATAACAAAATAGACTTGGTGGCTTCAACATCAAAAGTTTACTTTCTCACAATTCTAGAAGCTCTAAGTCCCAGATCAAGGTCCAGCAGGGTTGGTTTCTGGTGAGAGCTCTCTTTTTGGCTTGTAGACAGCTGTCTTGGCTCCCATGGCCTTTCCTGAGTACATGTGGAGACAGACAGCAAGCTACCGGGTGTCTTTTCTTATTATGGCACCAATTCCTCAGACCAGCACCCCACCCTCATGACCTCATCTAATCTTAATTACCTCTCAAAGGCCCTATCTGTAATACCATCACACTAAGGGGTTAGGACATCTAGATATGAATATTGAGGAGACATAAACATTCACTCCATAACAAGGGGTCTCAGAGTAAATCAACTACCCAGTGGGTTGATCAGAAAAAGATTTTATATGGAAGTTGCACCTGACATAGCTATCAAGGTGCCCTCCCTTCTGGGCACTAAAAAGTCATGCATCAAGGGTCAAGTGAATGAAATATCTTTTGTACATCAGTGCAGATATTTCTGGTTCATGAGTCTGTCACCCTGGATTCAGTTCATGTGGCTTTCACCCCACCTTCTTGAGCTCCAACCCTGTGTGTCCCTCTATCTTCTAGACATTTCTACCTTCTTAACCCATAAGTATCTAAAACTCAACATCACCAAAACCATATTCATTATCTTCTACCACCCAACTTGTCCCTGCTCCTACCTTCCCCTACATTTTGGTTCCAACACCCTCCATTATGTCATTCAGCTGGCAATCTCCTCTTTTCTTAGCTAAACTGTCAAATCCACTCTTCACCCTTCTCATCTCCAGCCCCTCCTCACAATTTCCACTGCCTATACTTTGGTTCAGACCATCATCATCTTTCTTATAAACTACTGAAGGACTGTCATTGTAATATTTTAATAATAATAGCTGCCATGAAGCAAGAGCTGTGCTTGACCTGCTTTGCTAGGCATCACCACGTGGTGAGCGGGCAGCCAGGGCAGATGGCTTTGTATGTGCTATTCATGACTGTAATTGTAAAGTCTGGAGCTCTATCCAATACACAATAAAAACTCGACAAATATTTATTGAGGCCAAGAAAATAATAGCTGCCATGTATTGAGAGCTTTCTAGATGGCAGCTTCTGCCCTGAGTACTTTATAGGTGTTGTTTCCTTTAAACTTCACAGCTATCACAATTTGCGTTTTACAGATGAGGAAACCAGGTCAACAGAGAGGCCAAAAAAGCTTGCCTAAACACACAGCTGCTAAGATAGACATGCAGGTGCTGGATCGCAGCAGTCTGAATCCAGAATTCATAACTCTAACGTATTAACATTCTACCTTCTCAGCAGTGGACTCCCTCCTTCCAGACTCTACACATGTGCTAAGTTGCTTCAGTCGTGTCCAACTGTTTGCAATCCTATGCACCATAGCCCACCAGGCTTCTCTGTCCCTGAGATTCTCCAGGCAAGAATACTGGAGTGTGTTGCCACGCCCTCCTCCAGAGGATCTTCCCAACCCAGGGATCGAACTTGTGTTTCTTATGTCACCAGCATTGGCAGGTGGGTTCTTTACCATTAGCGCCACCTGGGAAGCCCCACCATCCATTCTTCCTCTGTTGCCATAATGATCTGTCTAAAATGCAAATCTAATGTTCTCATTCCTGGCTTCAAACCATTCAACAGCTTCTGTTTCCTATATGATAAAACTCCATGGAAACCCGAGGCTACAAAGCCCTCCAGACAGCGGCTCTTTTTTCCTCTCCAGCTTTGTCCACTCTTGCTTCCCCACCTCACTTCTAAATACTTACATTCTCAGAAGATGTCTTTCCAATGCATGCCTCCAAGAGGTCCCATGTGCTTCTCCGCCTTCACAGAATATCTTTTTTCATCAATTCTCCAAGTTCCTTCACTCCTATGCATTCTTAATTTCTCATTTCTCTTCATTCTTCATTTCTATTCAGGCTTCACTGAATACAGCTTCGCCTCAAGGAAGCAAGCCAGTTAGTTAGAAAGCATTTGCCAAAAGGGAATTCCTGAATGATTACTGTGTCAAGTGACCAATTGACCAAATTTAACAAAAAATTTAAACTATTTAGAAAGTTTACAACAATTTTATCTTGGATGGAATGGATTCTACACTTTAGAAGATTTCTGTGGAGTTATAGTTAGCCAGGTTAATTAACTGATCCCAAGACTCTGGCCTGAAGTTTTTTTTTTTCTTGTGTTGACTGATGCATGTTTTTATGTTTGAGATCCCAGGAGACTGTGAGTGCATAGGGTCTGGCTATGTGTCTTTATCTTTTATCCCTTGTCCTTGTATCTAGTGGAGTGTGGAATATGCTAATGCTTTAATAAATACCATACTAAGCTGAATCTTATGTCATCAATAAGTGAGCACTTATAGGTACTACAACCATTAATCCATCAGAAAAAGGTAATTGCTAAACAAAACAAATATACATCCTAGAAACTTTGAAGTCATAGCATATGTATATTCAGAACTTTTCTTAATACATGTGGGACCCACCTTGAGTACAAATGGAAGGCCACATACCTACCATATGCAGAATATTTTGATGTTATAAAAGCAAACACAAATATTAAATTAAATGTATTCTCTTTACCTAGAAAAAGGTAGCTTAAAAATTGTTTGGAACTCAGGGTTGAATTCGGATTTGAATTCATATCCTTCCCATACCACTGATTGTCATTGGTAGTGTGGGAATATCCAACCCCAAATCCTTGCCCTTGGTCCCTAGCCTCTGACCTGTGATCCATACCTCTTTCTGCTCTCAGCTCAGTTTTACACTGTGAAGTCTCACACACATACACACACACACACACACACACACACACACTCACATGGACATCCAGCCACCTAAAACAACTGGCTCTGTGTCTACCTTATGATACCACAGTGGTGCAGCCCACTGCCCTCAGGAGATGAGTCCCTGGAGTGAGCTGATGTCATTGGGGCAAGAAATTCCCAGGCCCATGGAGTTAGAATCCCCTTAGCTCACCACTTTTAAATATTATGTTGGAAATGGAAATGTATCTGTGGTATATTAAATTTTAAAAGTGGGGTTTGAAGCTTTTAAGACATCTGCTTGATAATTTATTTTTATAAAAATTATATATGTATATAAAGGCATAGTACAAAAAAAATCTAAAGAAGCATACATCAAATTTATTATGGTTATTATTATCTCCAGATGCTGGGATCATATGATATTTTTTTATTATTGCTTACTTAGATTTTATGTTTTCACTATGAATATGCATGACATATGTCACTTTTTTAAATAATAAAAGTTAAAATAAAAAAACATTAAAAAATATGTTTTAATATCCTACTTAACTCTGGGAACATTCCTATGCTATTTAAGTGAAACATGGTATTTTTCAAAACCTCAGAAATTTCGTACTTCCTATCCAGTAATAGTAGAGGATTTATAAAACATACTGGAGAACTCACTGGCTGGTGAGCAAAAGGCATGAGGCTATTGAGGGCCTCCTATTTACAGACATGCGTTCATGAGGCTATGAATATATACATTTATACTAAGTCATAGAAAAATACTCAGAGTATACAGTGCATAGGTGTCCATCCTGGTACCCAGAATTCTTCGAACAGAGAAGTACTCTGTTCTCCATAGAGCCTGTCACTAACTCGCTGTCTGAATGTGGGCAAACTGCTGTGGGCCCCAAACAGTGGAGTCAAGATATAAAACCAGTCATTAGCAAGATGCTTGCATCATCTCATGGAATGACCATCCACCTGATTAATATTACTGCACTAACATGGAAGGGAAGGATATCATTTGTTAATAATCCAAATAATTTTAGGGAATGTTGTGTGTGTGTGTGTGTGTGTTTGCACCGGCACACAAGCATGCATGCCTCATATCCCATATACGTATACAAACTTTAAAAGGAGCCTGGATGCTTATATGCATGGCATTTCAGTAACCTTAGATATTGTTGGGTATTTTTTCCATTGAAAGTAACCTTTTGCCTAGAGATGGAATCAGAATAATCATATACATTTTCAACAGTTTCAGTGAATACAAATTGACCCAAATATTCCCTCAAAGTGTTTAAGCTATAAATTAATTCTAAACTAAGCTTCTCTGAACTTATTTTTAAGAGTTAGTTTAAATTAGCATTCCCTGCCATTTGTAATGAAAAAAGGTGTCATATGTAAACAAGAATATGACAACATTTCTATTTTCAGGAGATTCTATCTAGACCAAAAATATTCACTTCAGGGTAAACACCTGATGGGGAAAAAGTCCATTTCCAAAAGAACTGTTTTATTCTTTTCCTATTCTAAAAAATTGATCTATACAAAAATAAGAAAGTACTATACATTCAGAAGTTTTATGATTTTATTTCTCACAGTACTAAAGTGGGGATGTAATTGCTTTCTTGAGCTACACTGGTAGCAAGTGAGAAATTTAAAAAAAAAATTCTATGGTGAAATAAAATGAAAAACATTGAACATATTGCCATAACAGGCCACATTCACAGTCAAAATCTTCTATCTATTCATTGTATTTACTTGTCTAGGCAGCTCTCTGCTGATTGGAACGATGCATCTCTGAAGCTGGGCATTTGGGCTTTATGAAATATGTGTGTGTGTGTGTGTGTGTGCACGCGTGCGTGCATGCACATGGGTTCAATATTAAGGTTGGTACTCGGGTTTACAAGATAGCCTCAGAAGCCTATACCTAATCTACAACAAAATAGGCTAGTCTTGGAAATGCATCATGATTTATAACATTATTACCATGAGGAAATGAATTCTAAAGCATAGCTCAGGAAATCATTTAACCATCCTCCTTCTCCACTTGCTTGCACTTTCAGACACAAGAAGAAAGAAGCACAGTGGCTGAGAATTGCTTCTGGCACCTCAGGATTAGAGGTGGTCTGTGTCTCTGTTTGCTATTTGTTTATTAACTGTGTTTTGTTCTAATTATAAAAGAAATGTAGTCCATTATAAAAATTAACAAGGTGGAATATAGAACTTAAGAAACGAACGTCCTATTTCTCAGCTATACCCACACTATCAGTTTGGTGTAGTCTTGTGTTTTTCATATAATTGTTTATGAGTGGTGATATCTCACATTTTTAAAAAATTTATTATATCATACATAGTATTCTGCCAATAGGCCTGTGAAAAGATATTCAACATCATTAGCCATTAAGAAACTGCAAGTCAAAATTACAGTGAAATACCACTTCACACTTTTGAGTATAGCTATTACCAAAAAGACATAATAACAAGTAACATACTAATACGGATGCAGAGAAGGTAGAACCCTTATACGCTGTTAGATGGAAGGCACATCCGCTGTGGAAGATAGTCCAGCAATTTCTCTAGGGGTTGAAGTAGGGTTCTCAGATGACATAGACATCTGTCTTACTGATAATCCCATTTATATGAAACATCCAGAATAGGCAAATCCAGATGGAAAGAAAGTAGAGATTAGCTGGGTCAAGGAGGAATGAGGAGCGGAAAGTAATATGTACTGAATTTCTTTTGGGAATGATGAAAAGGATCTAAAATTAAACAGTAGAAGTTTACGACTCTGTGAATATACTAAAAACTACTAAACTAAGTGCTTTAAAAAGCACACAAGTTTTAATGAATTTTATGCTGTGTGAATTATATATCAATAAAGTATTATTAAACCATATATATTAGATGTGTGACCTTATTTAATCTCTGAGTCTTAATTTCTTCTCTGTGTAGGGTTTTGTGAGGGTTTTATAGATATATAATTTACATATAATGTGATAAATATTTGTATGTAATCATTCTTATATATGTAATTTGATGTTTATGTATATGTATGGGTTTCTCTGATGGCTCAGTGGGTAAAGAATCTGTCTGCAATGCAGGACACAGGAGACACAGGTTCGATCCTTGGATCGGGAAGATTCCTCAGAGTAGGAAATGGCAACCCACTCAAGTATTCTTGCCTGGGAAATCCCATGAACAGAGGAGCCTAGTGGGCTACAGTCCATGGGGTTGCAAAGAGTCACACAATTGAGGAACTAAGAACTCACTTACTCAAACATATATAAATACTATTTTAAGTTATATATATATATATATATATATAAAAGTGTATATGTATACATTTTATATATGCTTATATATATACATACATATAAATGTATATACATAGCTATCCATCACTTAACACCTTGCTGGGCACAGAGCAGCCCCTCTGATAACGATAGTTGTTACAGTAAATTCTTTATGCTACAGCAAATCTCCTTTCTAACATCAACTTTATGCAGTTTTTCAATGTAGAATAGTTATCCATTCTCCATATGATTTCTTCATCTTATATTTGAAAATCCAAATTATTAAGCTACTCCTCAGTTCACCTCTCTTCTCAATGAGTAAATCTAGATTTATAACACTTACCTGACTGGTGATTTTACATTTATCTGCTTGATTTCATTAAAGTGTGTCTTGTACTAAACCATTCCAAAAAGGCAGGGCCCATGCATGTTTTTGTTCAATCCTGAATCATCATCTAGCCCAGGGCCAGACACATGTTAGAGCTTAAGAAATAGTTGTTGAATGAATGAATGGCTGGCTGGCTGGGTAGATATTATATCTGCTTAGTGAGTGGCCTTCCTGGAAATGGGTGGTTCTCAGCAAGAGTTGGGGTGTGGAAAGAAGGCAGGTTGTCATACAGGATACAGGTTGTCATATCTGAATCACCTGGGGTGATTTTTTTGAAGTTACTGGCAGCTTCTGCCCAAGACATACCATATCAGAGCTTACTGCGTGCTACTTCAGGGGCAGGAAGACCCACTCCACCCAAAATACACCTCATACAGCCAGTCACCGGTGACAGAAATTTCTTTCATAGGATACAAAACCTTTCATTCATAATCAGAGATAAAGGTTAAGGTACCAACACCTTTGGCCTCTGTGGTATGATAGAAATACCACTGATTAGACATAAACACATCTGGTCTTAGGTTTGACTTGACTTTGGATATGAATATATGACAAGAAGGGCTTCTCAGGTGGCTCAGTGATAAAGAATTAGCCTGCCAATGCAGGAGACGCAGGCTCAGTCCCTGGGTTGGCAAGATCCCCTGAAGAAGGAAATGGCAACCCACTTCAGAATCGCATGGAGAGAGGAACCTGGTGGACTACAGTACGCAGGGTCACAAAAGAGTCGGACACAAACAACAATATAATGCACAAGTGTAAGACCTGATTTGGCATCACCCAGGGATGCTTCTACACATAAGCAAGAACAGTTTCTTGTCTACTTCATTCTTATTTTCCAACATGTGTTCATTGTTTTTAACAGAGCCCTAGTTGCTAGTTCATATTCACCTTTGATGCAGCTGAATTCCTAAGATCCTCTGCTGTACTCAAACTCTGTTTTTACCCTTTTTAATTGTAAAATATAGCACTTATTTTGCATAGAACACAAATGTTCAGTTTAATGGATTATTATAAAGTCAGCCTCTGTGTAACTAAGTTTATGTTGTACATTATTTCCATATATACATTATGAATATGTAAAGTGTTGCATTAATTTCATTAAATGTGAGTTAAACCTCAATAAGAATGATTTTTAAAGGAAAAATTAAAAGAAATAATATACTATGAACACCTCAGAAAATCCCCACCCGTGATTCTTTTCTAATCACAACTCTTATATTCTTCACTAAAGAAACTATTATTCTGACTCCTAAGGTATTTACTTTTCTTGCTTTTCTTAATGGATTTATCACTTAAATATGCACTCTTAAAAACAGTTTAGAGGGAGGGGGGTTCTGGAGGGGGAGCATATGTAAACCCATGGCGATTTCATGTCATTGTATGGCAAAACCAATTTAAAAAAAAAGAAAGAAAGAAAAGAAAAGAAAAAAAAAAACAGTTTAATTTTATCTACTTTTGAACTCACCATTAATAGACTCATATAATCTATGCTCTTTTATGCTGGATCTCTTCCACTAGACATTGTTTTTTGGATTCAGTCACATTATTGCCTGTAGCTATAGTTTTTTATTTTTATTTATATCTAGTATTCTAGTGAATGAATGATCCATACTTTGTTTATATATTCTACTATGAATGGATACTTGGGTTGTTTCCAGTTTCAGGCTATTGTGAGTAATACTGATATTAACATTCTTGTACATGTCTTTCAGTGTCCATGTGCACCTATATCTGTTACATATATGTCTAGGAGTGGGGTTATGATAACTTATCTGGTGGTATGTATATCTTTACCTGTATTATATAATATCAAACTACCTTCTGAAATGACTATCGATGTACTTTCTGACCAACAGTGTTTAATCCCCAATACCTGACATTGTCGACTTTTAAATTTTAGCTGATCTGAAGAGTGGTAGGCTCTCATTCCTATCCCATTTTGAGGGTATACTTTCCTTCCTAGTAATTACTCTTAACATTTTCTAATGATTTCTTTCCTATCTACAAGCATGAATTCATCATTTACTCCTGTGTAGCAAATTACACCCGCAATTAGCGGCTTAAAACAAATCAACTATCTCACACACTCATTTGCATAGCTCAGGAATGCAAGAGGGCCTTAGGATCTGACTTAGGGTCTCTCCTGGGGTGTAGTCAAGAGGTCTACCAGAGCTACAGTCATCTGAAGGCTTATCTGGGACTGGAGGATTCACTTCTAGGGTGCTCACTCATACTCCTTCCAGGTTAGTGAGGGCCATTGCAGAGGGGCTTAGCTCCTCTCCACGTGGAGCCTCAGCAGGGCAGCCTGCATGCTTCATGACATGGCAGCTCATCTCCCCCAAAGCAAGTGATTCAAGAGAGGGAGAGCAGAGAGGAAATCACAGTGCATTTTACAAATTAGCTTTGGAAATCACCTCTGCCATTTTGTATTCATTGGAAGAGAGGTGCTAAGAATAGCCTATATACAAGAAGAGGGGAAGCAGGATCCATTTCTCAAAGGATGAAACACCAAAGATCTTGTGGACAAGTTTTAAAACCACCACACAACACAATCTAAAAGCTCTTGACTGTCACCATTTGGCAAGCACTTTTCAGTTGGAAAAGACTCTGCCTGTGATGCAGGAGACTTGGGTTCAATCCCTGGATCAGGAAGATCCCCTGGAGAAGGAAATGGCATCCCGCTCCAGTATTCTTGCCTGGGAAATCCCATGGACATAAGAACCTGGTGGGCTACAGTCTGTGGGGTCATAAGAGTCAGACACGACTTATCAACTAAACCACCACCAAAGTTATTTGTTATTTCAGGCACCAAAAAATGTTAAAATAACTGAAAGTATGATTAAGAAAACAAATAAGAGGGAGTTTCCTGGTGGTCTAGTGGTTTAGGATCTGGAACTTTCCCTGTCATGGCCCAGGTACAATCCCTGGTCAGGGAACTGAAATCCTGCAAGCTTTGTGGCATGGCAAAAAAAACAACAAAAAAGGAATATGTATAGTCTCAAAGTATCTTTTCATGAAACAACTTAATAATTACAAAGTGAATCAAAATAACTTACAGTAGAAAGACTTAGCAAACGTGACCTTGACCAAGTTATCAGCACTAACATCATCAATAATGAGTCTCAATATCATGAGACTTCCAATATGATGCACTTTGGGTGTTATTCTTGCCAAAAATGCATAACTTAGATTTAATAATGAGAGAACATCAGATAAGCTAAACCCAAGTTGGCAAACATTCTACAAAATAACTGGATAGTATTCTTCAGCAGTATCAAGGTCATTAAAGACAAAGAAGGGCTGAAAAATTGAAAGGAAACTAAGGAAACATAACAACTAAAAACAAGGTGTGATTTTGAACCAGAAAAAAAAAATACACTAACCAGACAACTGGTGAAATTTGAATAAAGTTGGTAGACTAGTGTAAAGTGTTAGGTCAATGTTAATATCCTAATTTTGATATTTGCACTGTGACTAAATAAAATGGCAACATTTGCAAAAGCAGGATGAAGAGTATGTAAGAATTCCTTGTATTCATTTTGCAAACTTTTGGTAAATCTGAAATACTTCAAAATGAAAATAAAAATTTTAAATTATTATGAGAAAATATATATCTAAAGGATCAGTGAAAAACAATATGAATGATATACTCAGTCAGAAGCTCACTAATCTTTAACAGGAGTAGCTACTGAAAAAGAACTAGTCATTTTCTTTATGGCCTCCATCTCTCCCTGATTCTAGTTTTACTATGCCCACCTGATGAAATCCTCAACAGCCACCTGTCTAAAACATATATCTGATCACATCAATTTCCTGCTTAAACTTTGTCAATAGCTTTTCATATCTTAGAATAAATCCATCTTTCCTAGCAAGGACTCCTTGCACAAATGCTTGGCCAAAACTGTATGGAACTGAACACACTCCCTATGACGTGACACAGGTCTCCCCACTCCAGGTCTTTGCATAGGCCATTCCCTTTTCTTTGCTAGAAAAGTCTTGATTTTTCTGGTATGTTAATCTCCAAATATCTGTTTGGAAAGCTTTTTGGACCAAATAGAGTTAATTGTTACATCTCCTCCTTCCTGTGGCGTTTGGGAAGGATCTCCCTTGCAGCATTGTTGTGTTGTAAGTGGATGCTTACATATCTGTTGTTGTTATTGGCATTGCTGTGTTGTTTTTCTGAGAACTATGAGCTTCTAGGGGGCAAAAATCTAAGCCATCTTCATTTCCTGGCACAGAAACAAATAAATGGTAGGCTTACTAGTTATTTACTATATAAAAAATGACTCTAAAAATTAGCATCTTAAAGCAACAGTTTCATTATAATTATACAGTTTCCAGGGGTCAGAAGTCCAAAAGCAGCTTAGGTGAGTGGGTTCTGCCTTAGGGTTTTAAAGGACTCAAATCTAGGTGTCAGGCAGGGCTGTAGTCATCCAGAGACTTGACTGAGGCTGTTGCATCTTCTTCTAAGACGGCTTATTCACAAAACCGTGGACAAAAGATCTCAATTCTTCTTCAGTTGTTGGCAGAGGGCCTCAATTCCTTACACAGTCCTCTCCATAGAGTACTAACTACCCTCATAACATGGCAACTGGCTTGCTTCAGAGAAAGTAGCCCAAGAGAGAAAGGAAGGCATATATCATAACTTTTTTATAATCTATCTCAGAAGTAACATATCATTACCGTAGCTGTAGTCTATCGGTCACAGAGAACAACCTTGGTAAATGTAGAAGAATACTGCACAGGGCATGAATACCAAGATGCAGGGATCACGGGGTTCCTTCCTAGAGGCTGACAGCCACGGTAGTACTTCCTCAATGTCTAAAGGGATGAATTGATGAATGAATGAAGTGACCTCCTCAAGTAATCGAAGAACCATTTATCTTAAGGCAGTCTTAGCTATAATAATGTCATCTTCAGATACTGACTAGAACCACAAAGAGCACTTAAAAAAGGCCCCCATGTGTAATTCACCCACTCTTTGACTAGCAGGACCTTGTCATATTTCAGGAAAATTAACTCAGACCACAGAAGATGGGGTGATTGACCTGAGGTCACTGAGAAGAGACTCCTTGTCTACTGAGAATAACCAGCGTGAGTTTTAGAGGCTCACACATCTGAGTGCTGTCCAATTGTTTAGAATGCTGTTGTTCTCTCTTCATTCAAAGGTGATTCATGGGTCCAAGAAATGGCCAACTCACAACACATCAATATGTTAAATTTTTCCTGTTCTAATTTTGTTATGAGACATACTTTCCCACTAAATCCTAATCTTTGGTATAAAATCTGCCATCTCTACAGATTTTTATAGAAGATTCTCACATTACTTAGAAGCTGTGTACCCTGAAGAAGGTTTCATGACCTTTTACCTTCATCTTATCCTTTTGTGTCACACCAGTTCCCTGTATGGACTGTCTTTTCTTCAAATTCTCATATAAACTGTAATTCTACCAGTTCTTCCAGTTCCAGCCAAAACCCTGCTCCTTCAAGAGGTTTCCCTGATTATTCTCATCTAGAGACTTCACTTCCTTATTGCACCAACCCTACCTGATAGTTTGTTTCACTATATGGCATTTGAGTTGGTTTTATAAGTATTTAGATGCAGGCAGGACATGTCACACATGCTGTTGTTTGATGCACAGACTTGATTTCCTTTAATAGAATATCATTTTAAAGAAGCTCTTAACTCTTAACAACTCTAAGGTAAACATTTTTGCAGTATGCAAAGTTTTCCAAACTTCCATTGTTTTTTAAGTTGTTTGGTTTTTCTTTTTGTTGTGATTTCAGATTTTTTCAAGTTATTACACTCTTGAATGCAGGACAGGTTACACGTGTGCAGCGTTGATATGCTTCTCCTTTAACAAAATTGAACTCACTAATCACATTCATTTCTAAAGCCCTTTGAAAATGTGTGTCATGCTTATGAGTGGCCACATTCCAGAGAACTGAATATGTGCTGTGAAAGGAAAGGAGGCTGGGAGTGGGGAGGAAACCCTTACAAGGCAAGAGAACTGAGCATGTGCAAAGCTCCGCACAAAGAGGAGGGCAGAGAAGTGCAGTTTTGGAAATATTGAGTCTCATGGAAAGAGAAAGGGAATTTAAGGGAGAGAGGAGAGTTTGGCCACATTCAGGAGATCCCTCAGAAGCCCCAGATTTGAGAGAGTGCATTCAAGGAAGGGTACCTCTGACTGCCAGGCCCTTTCTGGCATCTCTTTATCAGCTCCCACCCATTGGGGATGCTCAGGCCCAGCTCTGGCTCCTTCCTCACACACAGTGACTTCTAAGATTCCAGCCCTTTCCCTGACATGTGATCTGTCACCCTGCATCAGACTTGCAGGTCTGAGTTTTGAGAGGTAGTGTGGGTTCTACCTTAAGGTCTCATGGAATTCAATGGACTTGGAAAACTCCTAGCTCTGCTACTTAGAAGCTGACAAGTTATGCAATCTCTTGTAGACTCAATTTCCTCATCTATAAACTGGGGATAATAATACCTACAATACAAGTATTATTGTGGATCACAGGTATTGCAGGATTGTTGTGAAAATCACACATTAGTAGATAAATAGCAACAATGAAAAGCAATGTATCTTGGTGGTTAAAAGCTTGAAATTTGGATCTAGACTGTCTGGGTTTGAATTCTTGTTTCATTACCTACTCTCAGTGTGATTTGTTTTCTCTATGCCTCACTTAACAAATCTGTCAAATGGGAATAATTAGGTATAGTTACTATCTCACAGAGATGATGAAAGGGTATGGATGGTTATAATACAGTGCCTGTCACATCAAAAACATTCAGTTGATGGAAACAGTAGGAGCAGTTGTTTTGTTGTTGTTATTATTATTATAAAAGATGTAGTGGAGGGCAACAGTTAAGACTGTGTCCTCTAGTGTTGAACGACCTGGGTTCAGATCATCATTCTGCTATTTACCAGCCGTACAATTCCATAGCCTTCATTCCCTCATCTGTAATTTGGGAATAATAACAGTATCTACTTCATAAGATGAAATAAATTCCTATATGCAAAATATGTTGTGCTGATGCACCATAAAGAATAAATGTGAGCCATCATTAGCATAAATTCCAATAAGCCATAGCTCCAGTTTTTATGCATGTCTGTGGGTAATATTAAAGCTGGATATGTATGCAATTAAATAGACTTAAAGTTTATGTGTTCTGTGGCGATTAACCTGAACTACTAGTTCCTTTGGAAATAAGCCAGGCTTTTCACCATCAAAGGTTTTCAACTGGATCCCAGCTGACCATCTTTTCAGAGTCTATGTGTATAGCAGATGGTGAACTGCATTTCTTTCAACTATTCCTCCCAAAGAGAAGACTGTAAAGTTCTCAGAAAAATTAAATGCCCTCATGACAAAAGCATGCCATGGTCTCAGGCCTCTCATTCCACTCTTTAGTGACTGGCACTGTGGAGTCTCATAATTAGCCTCGTTGGAGTCTAATACGAGGAGAGTCTCCTCGTATGCTGCAGGCTGTGCTTTTCAAAGAGACACCAAAAGCCTGCCACTTCAACTCACACTGTTTCTTTGCTCTCTGGCTGTACTGCGGTCACAGCACAAGTTGTTCGTGCAGATACCGGAAAGGCTGACAGTCCAGGAAACTTTTTTTTTTTACTCCTTCAGCCAATAATCTTGTAACCTGGTGATGTCACTCAACAATTATGCAATATGACTTAACTGCTGGATAGGTGACAGGAATTCCACTGACACCAAGATCACAATGAAACTGCTTAGCTACTAAGTTAGTCACATTGTATATTACCGATAAATCACTTTTAAACTGTGATTAACAGCCAGTTCAAACAGCACCATTGTCTAATGACGGAAGTCAGGAGCCTATCACTCATAGTTTCAATGATCACATCCATTTATTCCAGCGTCTGAACAATGCAAATGAGGTGGTTATTGCCTCCACAACTTCAGAGGCCACTTAAAAAGGAACATGTAAAAAGAAAACACTTTTTATCCCTCTATTTTGGGGGGAAAATTTGTGTAATATTTCCTCGACTGTACTCTAAAATTAGTCATTTCAATCTCTTGATTTCCCCAATCCAAATAAGATGAGAATAGGATCCTGTTCTTCAATGAAGACAGGAATTATTTAGTGTTGTTCTCTGTTCTAACACAACTTGGCTTCTGTCCTACAATTCAGCTACACTATAAAAGCAGATTTTTTAATGACCACAAGCCACAAGGTAGGCATCAGTTATTCTACAATATCAGTTGTTAAAATAATTTTAACAACTTTAAATTGTTAAATTTAATTTAATTTTCTCATTCAAAAAGTAGTAGATGTGAGTTAGGAAAAGTTTAGGAAATACTGAAAAGTATAAAAGAAAGAAGACCCCACAGTCTCACCCTCCCCCTAAAAAAACCATGACTAAAACTCTGTAAATTTCTTCCGGTCTCAATAAAGAATGAATACAACAACCTAATGAACTCCTTGCCTGGCAGTGCAGTAGATGCTGAGTGAGGAATGAAACGTAAGATTCAATCCTTCTCCTTTAAGGGCACACAATTTAATGTAATGAAGTATCTGAACACAAAAGAGGCATTGAGTGCAAGCTGGAGAGAACAGAATGTGGAGTAGAGGAGATGGAAGGGACTATCAGAACAGATTAGAAAAATTCTAGAGCAGAGCTACTCAAAGTGTCATCCACAAGGTAACACCAGATCTTACAAGCTACTTACAGAAAATGAGAGAAAGCATGTGAAACTTTTAGAGCAATTTGACAGAGTGATTGTTTTTTAATCTAATAATAGTTTTTTAAATTGGACCTGTATTTTGTAGGTATTTTTTATTTCACTTCTGTTGTATTTATCTTTGTTATACTTTTTAAAAATCAGTCCCTACAATAGATAAGAAATTAAAAATGTATATCTCCTCTGTGACTATAAATAGGTTGAAAACCACTGTTCCCAGGGACACAATAGCTTAGCTAAGTATAGGGTAACCAACTGTCCTGGTTTGCACTAAACTTGGCAAAGCCCCAGGCATACCAGGATGAGTTTGCCACCTTACAAGGGTTTAATTCCAAAAGTTAGCTCATGAGAGAATAGATGAAGGGGAAGCAATCATCAAAGAAACAAAAGAAGAAAATTTCTCTGGGGTGAGAGAGATTTTAGTCTTCAGGTCCAGAGGGTTCACTAATAGCCAGGTAAGATTATTGAAAATAGAATCACACTTAGCTACATCCTGTCACACTTTCTAAATTCCAAGGATCACAAGAAAAATCCTACAAGATTACATACACACAGCAAATTGAAATGAACAAAATAAATTAGTAAGGTGGTAAAACACAATATTTATATTACATTCCTTTAACAAAAAGATATATGCTTTAACTCCCTGAGCTAAAGAGACAAAAGAAAGAATTTTCCTTTAAATACAAATATAACCCAAGGGTCATAAAATGGAAATAGAAAACAATACCACAAAAGAGGAAAATGCAAACATGTTGACGTTATTAACATAATTTATTTGATTTGGCATCAAATTTGACTCTAAACTTCCTGGTTGGTGATGAGAAGGTCAGGAATTACAATCATTCAAATTGTTGTTATGATGATGAAGGAAGAAGCATATGAGTTTCTCAGCAAGACATTTTTTCCTGGAGCTGAAGCCTAAAACAAATTCTCTCAAAGAGTTTAATATTGGAAGTATGAAGTAGGGTGGTAGACTGTACTCGACACTCAAGGACATTACTACAGCAAAAATAGGAGTGAATTTCACATACATGCTTCTTATAGGAATTCCCATTAAAGTCAATGAAAGACTTCAAGATATATAAATAGGGAATTTCCCTAGTGGTCCACTGGTTAAGACTCCACACTCTTGACACAGGGGGGACATGTGTTCAGTCCGTGGTTGGAGAACTGAAATCCCACAAGCTGCACACTGCAGCAAAAAAATAAAAAAAGAAGAGCTACATAAATACATTATAGCCTAAAGCTATTATTTGATCCAAAGATAGAACTTTGAGTACTCTAGAGGAGAAGATGAATAGTATATTACTTAGTGTTCTCTGAATATTATTTTTCTCAGCCAGACTAATGTAATAACATAATTTGAGGTCTCATAATGCCTGAAAAGAACTTAACTCTTGTGCTCTTCATTGCTGATTGAAGGTGTATAAAAATTGTAGTTTCAAAGGAAACATAGTTAGTTTTGTATACCCAGTCCTTTCAGCACTGGTATTAGCATTGGGTATCACATTTGTGTGAGATTAGGCTATTGTGCTTCACATAATGAATGTTATTTCAGTGGATATAAATAGCATTAACACTCATTCATTTTACTTCTCCTCTGTCAGTCTTAATAAACTGAACTAATATTATAACACTTTCATTAATGCAAATAGAGTTGTTGATCAAAATATTGTTATAATAACCAGTCCTAATAATTTTAAGATAAAGAAACTTCTTTCACATGCCATCTGTTGAGAGAGCAAAAATCAGTTTGCAAACTATGTACATTATGATCACTTTTAATAAAATGTCCATTTGTACAAATATAATATTTATAAATGTAACTGCCCCTTGAACAACACTGCTTTGAATTGTGTGGGCCCACTTATATGCAGATTTTTTTCAATAGTAAATACTACAGTACTATACAAACCCAGGTTGTTTGAATCTATAGATGCAGAAGTTTCCATTGGGAGGGTGGACTGTCAAGTTACACATGGATTTTCAACTGCTCTGAGGGACGGGCCCCTAACCCCCAAGTTGTTCAAGGGTTAGCTATACATAAACACACAAAAAATGCATTAGAGAGATGAAAATATTAACTCTGTTAATCTCTGGGTTGCAGGATTTGGATAACCTTTTTTTTTGTCCACGCCACTTAGCATGTGTGATCCTAGTTCCCCAACCAGGGATGGAACCTGAGCTCCCTGCACTGGAAGCTCAGAGTCTTAACTCCTGCACTGCCAGGAAAGTTCCTGGGTGACTTTTGTTTTCTTCTTTTTATTTTTCCATAGATATGAATAACTTGTATTATCTTTGCAAGCAGAACAACAGCAACAGCAAAACAGTTGCTGTACTTAAGGCCATGTAGTGGAAGAGCAAGTGATGTTTCTACTGACCCTTAAAGCACATCAGCCAGGTGACCTTCCTGTACCACCATCTACATCTTGATTCATTAAAGTTTCCCTTTAAGGACTTATATGATGATTTCTAGGGTTGGCTAGTTTAAGAAGGGCTTCCCCAGTGGCTCAGTGGTACAGAATCTGCCTGCAATGCAGGAGACACAGGTTCGATTCCTGGGTTGGGAAGATACCAGGAGGAGGTAATGGTAACCCACTCCAGTATTCTTGCCTGGAAAAACCCATGGACAGAGAAGCCTGGTGGGCTACAGATCATGGGGTTGCAAAGAGTCGGAAAGGGCTGAAGTGACTGAGTGCAATGTAATTTCTTAAACACAGTTTAAGAAAGAGTGCAATTTGTATTAGAAACAATCTCACACTTTACATCATAAACAGCTATGTGATTTGGGGCAAATTTTCACACTTTTGATTCTCCGGTTCCTCACCTTCAAAAGGGAGACTGGACTGTTGTGAGCACAAAATAAAATCACTGGGACATAGTAAAGTGCCTGGAACAAAATAGGTGCTCAATAAATACTATATGCTAATTTGCTTGCCTCAGCCCTCAGAGAATTTATCCTGTTTCTACAGACACTAGTTCTCTTCTCTGCAGTAATTTCACACAAACCTAATTTCAGTTTGATAAAAGTGTTGGAAGAGTGAGGAAGTCTCTCTTTTCTCATGTTCACTAGTTGCTCAGATGCTCAGTCGTGTCTGACTCTTTTGCAACCCCATAGATTGTAGTCCGCCAGGCTCCTCTGCCCATGGGGTTTTCCAGGCAGGAATACTGGAGTGGGTTGCATTTGCTACTCTAGTTAACTAGTTAGGAATAGAGAAAATGAGAAAAAGGAAGACTTACTGAGGATCTACTGAGAATCAGGCACTATGTTGTCTGTGTTCCTTTGCTTAAGGAAGCCTCCATATTTTCCTAAATACTTGAACATCTGTGAAGTCTCAAGTTTCTCCCTTATTATTAATGCATTTGCCTCTTGAGAACTACTTATGTTATATCATCATTTACCCTAAAACAGTCTCTGCATTCCTATTTTAATCTTCCAGACTTCTAGTTGTGACACAGAACTTTGGTTGGCCACATTGTTATGACAGATCATATTTTCAGAACATTTCATAGCATTTAGGATTCTAGAATTGTAAGTGATAATTTTCCATCATTTCATCTATGTGTCAAAATATCTCCAATTTTTATTTTTTACATTCATCAGTTTGTCAGCAGCTCCTCTACTACACGTGTAGCATATCTTATTTAAATGAGCCCTATTCTGTATGGCAGGGGTCCCCAACCCCTGGGTCATGGACTAGTACTGGTCAGTGGCATTTTAGGAACCAGGCCGCCCAGCAGGTGAGTGGCAGGTGAACGAGCAAAGCTTCATCTAATACTTATCTCCTCTCTCCACTGCTTGCATTTGCCTCCATGGAAAAACTGTCTTCCTCAAAACTGGTCCCTGGTGCTAAAAAAGTTGGGGACCACCACTACATGGAGAAAACAAGACCAAAAAGTAATGGAATGCATGCACAGTTGTTTCAGTCATGTCTGACTCTTTGTGACCCTATGCATTGTAGCCCGTCATGCTCCTCTGTCCATGGGATTCTCCAGGCAAGAATCCTGGAGTGAGTTGCCATTTCCTCCTCCAGGCGATCTTCCCCACCCAGGGGAAGAGTATCTCTAATCATCAGGCCCCAATACTGAAAGTTTGATTAGCTTTATTCTTCTAAAAAGAACTGAATCTCATTACATTTTCAATGTAGAAGATTCCAGAACAAGAATATGTCTGGGTCTATGACAACTTGTTCTCTTCAACAAGAGAACTTTTCTTCAATATTTCAGACAGAGATAGACAGTTAAGCAATTGTAGAGAGGCCAGCAAGACTCGGGAATGGAGCCTCCTCCTAATGATCTATTGCAGTTGTATTACCCAGGGATTGCACAATAAAGATTTCTATTTTCCTACTTGTTTTCTTTATCACATGCCAATTAAGCCTTCCTCCTCCCCCACTTCACTCCCTTAAAGCCTCACCCTTTCTCATCTTTTACACTTCTGTTTTCCCTGATGCGAAAACTCTATAAAGGCAAATTGTTAATTGCATTCCTTAAAAAATCCAAATACAGGTAACGAGCCAGGCAAACATGACCTGCATCTTTTCCCTGGCCACTGATCTACTAAAAACTCAGGTTTTCTCCAAGCACATTTCCTAGGAAATGTCCCCAAATGGCATGTGATCTTTTCATTTTGGACAAGCTGCCTTGATCAGGTGTCACCCAGCTGACCGGCTTTTCTCCACCTTTATTCTCAACACAATGTTGTTTCAACAGATGATCCACTAAGTCCTGGTTTTTCTCCACTGAATTCCATTCTTACTCCTCTCCCTCCACCACACCTGCCACATGTGCTAGTTGCTAACATACCTTTGGTTATTCCCTCATGATTCTCACAGGGCCTCTGAGCAACCTTGACATTTTGTAACCATTTCCCCATTGTTTTCCTCCAATCTTTGGCCTGTATGGGCCTGACTTCAGGTTTTCATCTCAATTCTTTTTTTTTTGTTTCCAATTGGTTGGGAGCCAGCCCTCTGCTCTCTATCCTATGCTCATCTTGCAAGCTACCTATCCAGGTCATCTTTAATCATATTTTTTCATTTTTACCTATTTTTTGCCCATGCTGGGTCTTCACTGCAGCACGAGGGCTCCTCTACTTGTGGTGCTTGGCCTTCCCTTGTTGCAAAGCATGGACTCTAGAGCACGCAGGCTCAGTAGTTGAAGTTCAAGGGCTCTCTTGTTTTGGCACTCAGGCTTATATACTCCACACCATGTGAGATCTTAGTTCCCCAACCAGGGATTGAACCCACATCCTTACACTGGAAGGTGGATTCTTAAGCACTGGACCACCAGGGAAGTCCTCATATTTCTTTCACTACTCAAAGGAGTAAATCCAACTCAAAGTGGTAAAGCTGAGTGAAAGAGAAGAAATCAGTGGGTGCTCCAGGATGCCCATAGATCACAGATGATAGAGCGGAAGGGACTACAGATGTCGTCCAGTCCAATTCTGCCATTTCACAAGTGACAGATCTGGGACCTCGGAGTCTAAAGTCACAGATCATTCAAATGAATCACTACCAGAGCTGCTGGGAAGAGCATTTCCAAGTGGCTAAATTTGTTGAATTTGGAATCATATGGATCTGGGTTCAAGTCCCAAGCCATGTGGCCTTGTACAATTAATTTAAACACTCTAATCCACAGTATCTTTACAATTAACATGGGGATGATAACACCTATTTCATTGGATTGTTGAGCTGGATATATGGTAACTATTAATTTTTAACTATAATCCAGCTCTGTTGACTTTTAGTCTAATATTCCTTATAAGATAATGCTATTATGTTTCTAGTCTCAATCTTCCAAGATCCCACTTTTAATCTTGACTAATAGTGGTCTGACTTTGAACACCTTATTTAAAAAGCTGTACTTCAGTTCATTAATCCATAATGTAAAGCTAATCATAATGCCTAGTGTACAGGTGGTTGTGTGGATTAAATAGATAATTCTTATAAATATAGCATTTCACACAGTATCTTCCATGTAGAAAACAATGAAATATTGAATGGGTCTATATAGTCCTAAATGCCCAGAACACCTGCATGAGTGATCAGGATGATCTCTTGCCATGTGCCCTCAGGAACAAATTCAGGGTTATATAGTTGGTTTTCTTTGGCCCACAGTGTCAATATTCATTCATTCAAACTGAGCATTGAACAATAGGTAGCCTTAGATGTTGATGTATGGCAGAAATCAAACCAATATTATAAAGCAATTATTCTTCAAATAAAAATTTTAAAAAATGTGACGATAAAAGAAAAGATGTTTTCCACCAAAGCAATAGCTATGAACAGAAGAAGGAAAGGACCACCTGTGTAGTGGGTCTCAAGTACTAATTAATTCTATTTGGTTTCTTTTATATATACATATATATATTTAAATATATATTTATTTATTTACTTATTTATTTGATTGCATCAGGTCTTAGTTGCATCATGTGGGATCTTTGTTGTGGCTCGTGGGCTCAGTACTTGTGGCTCTAGGGTTTAGTTGCTCCAGTTTGTGAGATCTTAGTTCGTCAACCAGGGATTGCATCCACGTTCCCTGCATTGCAAGGCAAATTCTTAACCATAAGACCACTAGGGAAGTCCTTCTATTTGGTTTCAAAGGGTTCCAATTGACCTCCCACCTGTGGCTTCATGCCTTCCTATCTACCAACCTTGCTGCTGCCAGAAATAAAACATTCATTCAAGCTTGATTATAATCTTTCCAATTTCACTGCTGCTGCTGCTAAGTCGCTTCAGTCATGTCTGGCTCTGTGCAACCCCATAGACAGAAGCCCACCAGGCTCCCCCGTCCCTGGGATTCTCCAGGCAAGAACATTGGAGTGGGTTGCCATATCCTTCTTCAATGCATGAAAGTGAAAATTGAAAGTGAAGCTGCTCAGTTGTGTCCAACTCTCAGCCACCCCAGGGACTGCAGCCCACCAGGCTCCTCTGTCCATGGGATTTTCCAAGCAAGAGTACTGGAGTGGGGTACCATTGCCCTCTCCAATTTCACTGCTGCACATCAAATTCAGAATAAAGACCCAACTCCTTAGCCCAGTTTTCCAGTCCTGTCGCCACTTCTTCCTGCCATCTTTGCCAGCCTCAGTTCCCCCACTCTGCCAGTGGCCCTCCCTCAAACACTCACACTTATCTAAATCATCTAACTCGCTTTTGGCCCTTTGCATGGGCTGTTTCCTTGGCTCAAAACAGAAATATATCCTAGTTGGCCCTTAAGATTCAGCTTAGCTGTTGCCTGTAAGAAGTCTTCTATGGCATGCTTTGCCCCTCTCACCACTGCTATCCAAGAGCAGAATTCCTTTTTAGAGGTCCTAGATCAGCCTACGTTTACCTCAAGCATGGTTGGTAGCATATGGGATTCCATACTTTCCCAACTTTTTCTTTAGAATGGGTTTTCCCTGACCTTGGGAAGAGGTCAGACCCTTTCCAGGGTCCACTGTATATCAGGCACAATTGTAGGAACTGGAAACATCACAAACAAGAGAGAGAAAGTCCCTGATGTCTTGGGACTCCTGGTCCAGTGAGGTAAATCAAACAGTTCACGAATACATCGGGTGTTCCCTGACAGCCCGGAGGTTAGGACTCCACACTTGCGGTGCTGAGGGTGTGGGCACCATCCCTTCTCAGGGGACTACAGCCTGCAAGGGGTGCAGCATGGCCAAAAAGTAATTCACATAAATGCATAAGTGTTTTCAGATAATGACAGGTGCTATGAGGCCTATGAAATGGCCTAATGTGCTGCAGAGAGAGGAGGGAAGGGAAAGACAACATAAGATAAAGTGGTCTAGTCATGGTATTGGTGCAAAAAAGCTGATGAGGATCCAGTCATTCCTGGGAATATTGAGGGTAAGATTGTTCCAGGCAGAGGGAAGAGTAAGAGCTGATAAATGTTTGTAGAAGGAAAGAAGGGATTGGTAGGGATCCGTTTACCTCAAGGATGTAAAAAGGACTCAAATTCCTCCCGTATAGAAACCAGGATATACTAACTTTTTAGTACAGGAACAAAAGGCAAACAAAAGCACCAATATTATCAGATACAGCTTTGACAGGTGTTTTTGTTTTTGTTTTTTTTTGGTGCAGGAGTGGTAAGGGAGGAGTGATTAGGAGCTGGCTGAACGGGTGACCCTAGCATAAAGTAGGTCTCTATAAATCAATATTTCTGAAGAATGTTCCAGAAACATTGGACTAGACACCTAGAGTCACGCTGAAGTCTCCAGTTTGGAAAACACTTCTCTTACACTGCTTCTCCCCACTCTCTACACCCCTACCACCTGGGCACTCCCAATGTATGTTAGTACATTAAAGGCTTTTTAAAGCTCAGCATTTGGAAAAGTTGGTAAACTTCTGTTTCTCAAATTAATTTAACCACTGTATCTGTTTTGTTGCTTTGTTTTAAGACAATTCCAGTTAAATCCTGTGGACAAGTATTTTTTAAAACACATCTGAGAAGCTCTGGTCTAAATCATTCTCCACAACCCACAACCCACAAGCCTTGCCGTGGTCATTCCTAGCTTCCAGTTTCATCCTGTTCAGTGGAAGCAGTAAATAAATACAGGGATGTGATTTTTGAAAAGATACAACAGATAGTTCAGTTTGCAAGTGTGAAAGTAAAAAATGCAAAAGTCTCAATCTAACTTTACTACATTTATTACCTTAAAATAATTTCAACAGAATTAAAAATAGCTAAAACATATAAGTATGTGTAAATATATACTAATATAAGTTTTATGAAAAATAAGAAGTTTAATTACTAAAGGTTAAAATCTGATGTGAATGCTCATTTATGCCCTGAGGCTTAGTTAGACATTTTAAATTAAAATTAATTTCAAGACTTTTGAAATTGCTCAGCCAAGTGCAAAAAAAATTAAGCCTATTCATCACAAATCCATCTTCCTTATTTTGATTACAACCATTTTAAATGGCAGAATCATTAAGCATTGTAAGATTAATTTTTAAAAATCAAATACGTCAGACTTTATAATAATATAGATACTTAATAGAGGGGGGGAATTCCATATCAAAAGTTAATTAACTAACGATGCTGACACTCTCCTAGTGGCTAAAAATAAGACTAATAGCAAATTTCTCTAATATCAGGCTGTATTATATTATATTTAAAGTCCATTGGGGAAACTAAATTTATATTTCCTGATTAGATTTATTCTAGTAAATATAATTGTGTAAAATAATTGTTACAAACATATGAAAATGTTAAATTTCAATAATATATTTCACATATATATCATCAGAATATACAGAACCCACTTCCTAAATATTATGGTTATATTTGTCAAGTAGCTTTTCATTAAGTTACCATTTTGTAATACTTTTGAAATTATGAGCCATCTCAAATAAAACTGAGACTTCAAAATAAGTCACTGAGGGAATGAATGCTAATAGCATGATAACAATAAATATTAATAGTATAATTCCCTGGTGGCACAGTGGTAAAGAATCCACCTGCCAATGCAGGAGATGCAAAAGACATGGGTTCAATTGCTGGGTTGGGAAGATCCCCTGGAGTAGGAAAAGGCAACCCACTCCAGTATTATTGCCTGGGAAATTCCATGGACAGAGGAGCCTGGCGAGCTACAGTCCATGGGGTCACAAAGAATTGGACATGACTAATCACACACATACACACACACACATTCTCAAACTAAGTTTCCTCTGGTAAATATCAAATAATTTGTTACATTCCCAAAACTGGTCTTCAAAATGATAAAAGATAAGCTTAATTATTCAATATAAGATCAGTACATTTTTAACTAAAATTAACCCAAGCCCCCGAAAATACTGATTTATACAAGCAATCAAAATTCACTTTTTAAAGTTAACCTTTTATTTGGCTCATAATGGTCAATTCAAAATTATAACTAAGAGTTTTTTTAGCCCTATTTTAACAAATGTTTGGCTGTTTTCAGCATCTTGGTATTCTTTCTTTATAAGTACTCTAGCACTCACACCAGTAATTGTTTTTAAGTCACTCAAGTTAAATATCAAGGAAGAATATGCAAGAAAATGCTCGATCAAAATGCTCTCCAAAGTGGTTAAATGGCATATCTTGATATGGCAGGCATGCTAAGCCACTTCAGTCATGTCTGACTCTTTGCGAGCCGCCAGGCTCCTCTGTCCATGGGATTCTCTAGGCAAGAATACTCGAGTGGATTGACATTTCCTCCTTCAGAGGATCTTCCTGACCCAGAGACTGAACCCAGTTTTCTTATGACTCTTGCACTGACAGGCAGATTCTTTACCACTAGTGCCACCTGGGAAGTCCCTTGGCAGGCATGAACCCATGTAAAACTCACATTGTTTAGGGAAGGAATTGTACCTTCAATAAAGGACACTGGATAGATTAGATACATAGGTACCTAATTCTTTTTTAAAAGTGTTGATTCTCTACCTCGAACCACATGTAAAAATTGTAGATGTAAATGTAAAGGTACAATAATACAGCTTTTAGAAGAAAAGATAAGAGACTATCTTCATGACCTTAAAATAGGCCAAGATTTCTCAAACAGAACACAGAAAGTACTAACCATAAAAGAAAAGATTGACAAATCGGATTATATTAAAACTAAGGACTTCTATTCCTTAAAAAAAATCATCATTAAGAATGAAAAAACAAGTTACAGAGAAGATATTTGTAGGACATATCCAGCAAAGGACTCCTCCAAAGGTATAAGGAACTCCTAAAAGCCAAGATGAAAAAACAGACAACCCAAGAGAAAGATAGGCAAAAGACTTGACGATCATTTCACAAAAAACAAGGTATTCAAATGGCTGGTAAATATATGAAATTAAAATTAAAACTGCAGTAAGAGACTATTATCCACCCACCCAAGTGACCAAAATTAGCTTGGATTTCTTTAAATGAACACATTGCCATTGTAATAATAATAATAATAAAATACTTATTACTGTTATTGTTATTCAGTTGCTAAGTTGTGTCTGACTCTGTGACCCCATGGACTGCAACACACCAGGCTTCCCTGTCCTTCACTGTCTCCTGTAGTTTGCTCAAATTCATGTCCATTGAGTCAGTGATGCTATCTAACTATTTCAGCCTCTGTCTCCCTCTTCTCCTTTTGCTTTCAATCTTCCCAGCACCAGGGTCTTTTCCAATGAGTCGGCTCTTTGCATCAGGTGGCCAAAGTATTAGAACTTCAGCTTCAGCGTCAGTTTTTCTAATGAATATTCAGGGTTGATTTCCTTCAGGGTTGACTGGTTTGATCTCCTTGTCTTCAAGGGAGGAACTCTATATGATTCTGGAGAACATACACAAAAAGAACAAATATATAGGCCTTATCTGTCTAGGCAAAAGAAGAGTTTCTAGTAATTACCTTTGATGGCCTGGACTTTTTAAAATATCAAGTATTGGCAAGAATATGAAATAAGTGGACTCAGACATTACTGTTGAGAGTGAAAAATTGGAAGTGCCACTTTGGAAAACTGTTTGGCATTATCTAATAAAGCTAAACATATGCCTTATGCCTTACCTATAAACCACCAATCTATTTATTTTTTTGAGAGAAAAGAATGCATATGTCACCTGTAGCTGTATACAAAGATGTTCATAGCAACACTATTTATAATACCTCAGGAGGGGCAAATGCCCCTCAAAAATAGAATGGTTCAATAAATTGTGGTATAGGCATACAAGGCAATACTATACAACAGTTCAGACATGCAAACTACAGCCATACAGAAAAATGGAATAAATCTCACAAGCATAATGATAAGAAAAGCTAGACAAAAACAAAAGAAGTACATACTGCCGTTCTTATAAATACTTTAAATATACCATATATTTTATAAATATATCATTTGTATAAAGTTCAAAACTGGGAGGGGGTGGGGAAGCCTATGTTTTAGCGGTCAAGAGAGCAGTAACACTTGAGATGGAGCACAGTACTTGTAAGGGGGCATGAGGGAAAGCTTTGGGGTGCTGGTATCTTCTGTTTCTTGGGTGCCTGTTGTGTTCTGTTGGTTACATGGGTGTGTTCACTTTGTGAACATTCATCAAGCTGCACACTTACAATCTGTGAATTTTCTGCATGTTATACTGCAATAAAATTTATGCTTTAAAAATCTTATAGTGTACATAGTAATAGGTCTATGGTGTGTGTGTATGTGTGTATTTCTGTGTGCTTAGTCGTGTTCAACTCTTTGAGGCCTCATAAACTATAGTCCACCAGGCGCCTATGTCCATGGGATTTTCCAGGTAAGAATATTAGAGGAGGGTTGCCATTTTCTTTTCCAGGGGATATTCCTGACCCAAGGATCAAACCCATGTCTCCTACATTGGCAGGTGGGTTCTTTACCACTGATCCACCTGGGCTATGATGTAGTATTAAATAAAAAGAAGGGTTCAGAATAGAATGATCACCATGATCCCTACTGGGGAAGAAAAGAGAAAGAAATATGTGTGGATAGCAGCTGACTGGCTGGATAAGCACCAAATACTAAGCAATTTTCTCTGAGGGTTGGTCCTTTTGTTTTTATTTTTGGTAGTTTTTCTGAGTTTCCTTAAGTGAACATATCATCAATGCAATAAAAAAAAAAGAGATAAGTGTTATCTGTACACCCCTGCCTGGATTTATACAAAGAGAATAAATCAAATTTGTCAACACATAGACCTTGTCTGTATAGGCCAAAGCAGGAGTCTTAGGCAATCGCTATTAAAGGCTTGGAAAATTGAGTCAAAACATCAACCTGATGGGAAATGTGTATTATATGAAATATATTATCGAGGAGTTTGGAAGTAAATGTGGATAAACGTGGTCAACAAATGACTGTCTCTTCAAAGTCAGGAACTCTTCGTGTTAGGGAATATCTGAAAAATTGCCTCATTTTGCCATAAACTCCTAGTATATCAATAACTCCCCCACCATTTGGACATTTCAAATATTTCATCAGAGGTCCAGTAAAATGCATTTGTAATGCTGTAAGGCACAAGATAATTCAGCTTCATCCTAAAAGAAGAACTAAATGAAAGAGTAAATGTTTCCTCCTCCTCACCTTCTTCTTTCCCCTCCCCCGCTGTCTCTTCTCCCATGGCCTGCTCCCTCTCTTCTCACTTTCCTGGGACTGCCTTGCTCTGCCCTGGTGTCTCATCTCTTTCCTCCCTTTCCCAGTTTTGTCTCAGTCCTGGGGGTGCAACTGGGACTGACGGGTCCTAAGCTTTGTTACCCTAGTGTCCTTGAAACCCCAGCTGAGTGGGAGATTTGCCTCTCCTCACTCTAAAATTGGAAGTGCAAAGAGAGAAGAGAAAGTGAACAATTATCAGCTTCTTCTCCCTCTCCCAGCTCCAGCCCTTCCCCCTCAGTTCCCCAGCCCAGGCCCAGCTACAAGGGGAGACAAAGGCTGAGATGCTAGCTGTTCACACTGCCCAACATTTTTCACGTGGTAGGTCACGGGACATTAGAGGAAAGGGAAGTGGTGATGCAATATCCAATGGCCATGCTAGGGGTGGGGGACCAGAGAGTTGAGAAGGAAATAAGATGCAGACAGCGGGATGGAACGTATACTCCAGTGGCTGAGAGTGGCCCTTCTCAGTACAGCAACAGAAAGTGCATGCTACAAAAACAGAGAACAAAAAAATAAACAAAAGACAATAGACACTCGTACAAGTGAGATTACATATATCTAAGTTATTCAAAATCCCTCCAAATATCAGGGATTCAGTGATGAAGATAAATGCTTTAGGGACTTTCAGAGCAACTCATATATTTAAAAAGAATATAAAAGCACAGGAAAATAAATAGACATCCCAGAAATTCCCCCACCAGAAACTCTGAGAGCTGCCTCTAGACTTTCCATTTCACGGAGACAAGGAGTAGGGTGGTTTCCACTGGGCCTCAGAGAAAGGAACAGAAAGGTTGCCTCCTCCCAATCGTCTGAAATCCCCCCATGCAGGATTGTGATGTGAGGCTGGAAGACACAGAGCACACAGTATGAGACTTCGGACCACAGCCGAGAGATCAGGAATCTGCTCGCAGAAGACACGAGCTAGGCTGCCTATTGGCTCTGCCATCACCCCACCCGGGCAAGAACAGAAAAACGGTTGAGTGAGACTGTGCTGTGGCCAGGCTGCCTGGCAAAACTGTGGGGTGAGAAAATGACCTAAGGGCCCTGACTAGACTGGAGCATTTGATGTTTGAGGGGGACTTGGGGTGAGGCAGAGAACAAAGTGATTTGATAGGAAAATCCTGAAGGCAGATGACAAGGACAAGCTGGGCGTTAATGTTCTTTAGTCACTAAGTCCTGTCTGACTCTTTTGCGGCCCCATAGACTGTAGCCCACCAGGCTCCTCTGTCCACAGGATTTCCCAAGAAAGCATACTGGAGTGGATTGTCATTTCCTTCTTCAAGGGATCTTCCTGACCCAGGGATCAAACTCCCATCTTCTGCATTGGCAGGTGGATTCTCTACCACTGAGCCACCTTATTGTAGTTAAATATACTCTCATATTAGTTTAAAGCACATTCCATATACATTACATTGTTGTTCAGTCGCTAAGTTATGTCTGACTCTCTGAGACCTCGTGGACTGCAGCACACCAGGCTTCTCTGTCCTTCACCATTTCCCTGGCACTTGCTCAAACTCATGTCCATTGAGTTGATGATGCCCTCCAACCACCTCATCCTCTGTTGTCCCATTCTCCTTTTGCTTTCGATTTTTCCCAGCATCATGGTCTTTTCCAATGAGTTGGCTCTTCCTATCAGGTGGCCAAAGTATTGGAGCTTCAGATTCAGCATCACTCCTTCCAATGAATATTCAGGATTGATTTTTTTTAGGATTGACTTTAGGGCCTCTCAAGATTACATATGTATCTCTAAAAAACAAAGATTCTTTTTTACTCTTTTTAAATAACCACAATATCAATATTATATCTTAAAAACAATTCCCTAATATCAAGAGATATTTTGAAGGCATTTCTACATTAAAGTCTCTCCTGTTGCTGTATGTAAAGGCACTTGAGCATTTTAGAAGAGTTTAGAAGGCCAAGAACAAGTTTTACCACAAGAAGGGACCAGGAAATGAAGCTGTAGTGGGAACTCTGGAAAGAGCTAAGATCCATCAAGAGAAGACTGTGTTTGATAGGTTTTCATATAATACTGACCTTTCTAGGCTATGAAGTAGGAGACAAACATCTTGCAAGACTTCATACATAGCTCTAGAAAACTCTGCAGCAATTGATAGACACATAAAAAACCCAACATCTGAGCTGTTTCAGTGACCATAAAGAATCAAGAGACATAAGTAATAGGGAAATGGGTCTTTTCTGTTCTGCCTATTTCTAAGGTTGTGAAGAGTTTGATGATACATCCCCAGACTTAAAAAAAAAAAAAAGCTTATGTTGTATTAATATGTGCACCATAAAATATTTTAAAACAGATTTTGTTAGAGGATGAGATTCAAAAATAAAGATAGAAGTTCTCATGTTTTCCCCATAGCCTAAGAACTCATCCTGGACTCCTCTCTTCTAGACCACTGCACTTGACTATCAGTTTTCCCAGCAGCCATCCTTGAGCTGGTGATAGGGGAGTCAAGTTTAGCAGGTCGAAAATGAGCCTGCGGATACCTATACAAAGAAAAGTAGAAGTGAGTGGTCGCAACTCTGCTTACATTATTAGAGTGAGCCTGAGAGATGTTATGAAATGTGAACAGCCAGGCTGAACCCAATTCAGTAATTCTGGGGTGAAATTTGTGTTTTTTGTTTGTTCATTTGTTTTAAGTACTCCAGGTGATTCTCATGCACAGGCAGATCGAAAAACCACAGCTAAATATGTTTTTAAAAAGTTGCTTAATATGAAAATACTAACTCTGATTTTTAAGCATTCTGTTCATTACTTCCCATTTCAAAGTGGGGGAAATATTTTACTCTACATTAAAGAATGGGTTCAGAATAATGAGAAGAAAAGAAATTCAGAGAAATTTTAAAGTAAAAAACCATATCTAATAAAATAGCACTAAGTTTCTCTCAGAAAAGGCTGGTTTCTGCTTCCATATCCCAGATTCTAATTTATTACATCTTAAACTGCTCCAAATTTGACAGACCTTATTTTCATTTAGCCCAAAAAACACTCATCCTATTAGATTAATAAAATTATCTAATGATTATTTCAAATTACAATCACAGTTTTTCATATGTCAAAATTATTAATTCTGACTGCTTACATCTCTTCTGTTTAATCAAGTTTATCTCTCAATTGGGAAGGAAGAAAAAAAACCTCTGACCTTAAAAAAAGAAAGACATTTTCTATCTCAGAGGAACTGACTTCATCGAATTATCCTGGAGGGAAAAGCAAGTACAAAAATGTGAACTACAGGCAGCTGGAAAGCAGAATTGTGTACAATGAATGACACACCAAATCCTGCAGGGAAATATGTACCACAATACATATTTCCTGTGGCTTCCTGCCTGAGGAGCACTGAAGAACAGTAAAAATTCTTCTAGACTGTTTTTCCTCAGCTGTCTCATTGATGGATTTAGCATAGGTGTTTGGTCAAAATGTTAAATCATAGTCAAATCCAAATATGTATATTTACCAATGTTCATACATCTAATCACAAGGGCCACTTGGTTCCTTAAAATGAAGGCTAAACGAAACTTGAATTCCATTCTATCACAAGTCTGGAATGCTGCAACAAGGCCATAAATTCATTCATCTGAGTGAAAAGCTTATAAAATCACAGGCCTTAACTTTGACATCCTTAAATTTCACCATTTTACCAATTACAAACAAGTTATATAGACATGATCATATGTGCTAGAAGTAAAGTTAACTGCCTTCTGCAGGATCCTTAACAATCAAATGGGCAGTCTAAGTTTATCTTAGGATGTTTAAAGAGACTAAAACGAGCTGGTTCCACACATAGCTTCCATGATAAACTCAGGGGCGTCACGAGAGGACTGTTGGATGGTAGCACATACTTACTGTAGAAGGTATTGTGTATTAGATTGATCACAGGAAATCTTCATTTAACTAGGGATAGCTTGTCACAACACATTCCAAGTTAGGACAGATAATAAATACCAATAATTAATATCTTTTTATAATATGACATAGTGCTTTACATTTTTTAAAATGTATTTATTTATTTGGCTGTATCAGGTCTTGGTTGCAGCATGTGGAATCTTTCTGTGCAGCACACGGACCCTTTAGTTGTGGCATCCAGAGCTCCCTGGCTTCAAGTAATTGCAGCTCAGGGGCTTTGTTGTTCCAACCAGGGATCAAACCCATGTCCCCTGCATTGCAAGGGGGATATTCTTTATCACTGGTCCACCAGGGAAGTCCTAGTGCTTTACATTTTTAAATAACTTCTGATTCCTTACCATCCCCTCCTTGACAGATTTATTATCACACGTTCAAGAACTCTGTGTATCTCCCACTTGGGCAACCAACTACTCTCCTGCCTCACGCTAGCCCATTCTCATTGTCGTCAATGTTTTCTTGACAATCCATCTTGGAGCCTGTCACTCCTATTGCACACTGGGGAATGTCCTACTTCTTATTTCTCCACCTCCCATATTTACCTCCACCATCTACCATATTTACTCCTTACCCTAACCACAAGGAGTCTTATGCCATTCCCCAAACATACTGTTTGGTTCTCAACTCTATTCCTTTACCATATACCATTCTTTTGTCATCCTTCACAAATGTCTTTACCTGACTCGCAAACTCTCCCAAAGCTTTCAGGACTAAACCAGAACTTCACCTCATCTGTGGGAGACTTTCTGGAAAGTCCCAGAGTTAGTCTGACAATTAATAGCTTTTGTGCTATCTTAACCTCTGTATATAATTTTACTGTCATCATGGTCTATTTCCAAATCTAGGTTTCTCTGCCTCCACCATCATTCCTAAGTAGAAAATGAGATCCTCCAGGCCAGCTATCCTGCCACAGTCACATGATGTCCCCAAAGTGTAGCAGGTGGCTCAATTCAAGTGTGTCAGTTGCTCAGTCGTGTCCAACTCGTTGCTACCCCGTGGACTGTAGCCCACCAGGCTCCTCTGTCCACGGGATTTTCCAGGCAAGAATACTGGAGTGGGTTGCCATTTCCTTCTCCAGGGGATATTCCTGACTCAGGGATCAAACCCAGCTCTCCTGCATTGCAGGCAGATTCTTTACAGTCTGAGCTACCAGGGAAGAATGGCTCCCAATTCAAGGGACTGATGAATCTAACTGATGAACGGTTAAAAGGAATTTTCTTTCTGTTTGAGGTAGGGAAAATGAAATACTACAATATAGAAACTCAATAATACAAAGTAGAAACTCTTTCACCTATATTAAAGGGGAAAAATCTATTTTACTGTGAGTCAATTCTGTAAAAATTAAAATAATTACTGGCTAAATTTTTAAAATTTATACCTTTATTGAATGCAAGCATTTCAATTGTGAAAATAGGCACTCCTATCATAGGCAGTGAGCTGTCAATATCTGTTAAGAGCATATTTGAGAGGCAGCAACAAAGAGATGGCTTTTGTTGTCATTTTTTATTCTTTCAACTGGAAATCTATTTCAGGCGGAATCACAAAGCTGAGTAAGTGGCAAGTTGCTCTTCAATCAAGATCAGTTATTCTTGGCATCTTGATTATGGAGGACGGCAGTACCATGTGGTCCTTATTCCTTAGGAAGACTTTTCTTCAAAGGCTGACTTTTCTTTGCCATCCTCTCTCTGCAGTGGGCTTCTTCAGATTCTCTTTCTAAGGGGATTCTTCTCCACCCTCCCTCCCCTCTGCCCTTGTGAGCCAGGTGCTAGAGTTAATACTCAGCAAGGAAAAAGTAGTTGCTTTTTAGCTGCCTCACAAATAATAGCCTAAGGAAAACACCTGTGTCTATGAATAGTTGTTTATAAACTCTGATTCGCAGGGTCTCAAGGGGCTATACTGCAATTTGGGAGACTGGTTGGATGGGGCATGTTTTGACTATTCCATCACCTACAGGCTTTGAGCCTTTCTAAAGTCCTCTCACAGAACTAGGCCACATGCAACACATAAACATTCAAGTTGTATCTACAAGACATCAAAATGGGAACTTCCTCGGCAGTCCAGTGGTTAAGATTGTGCATCCAATGTGGGGGGTGCGACTTTCATCTGTGGTCGGGGAACTAAAATCCCACATGTCATGCAGAGTGACCAAAAACTTTTTTTTAATTTAAGGTATCAAAATATCTATCTAATCTGAGCAAATCAGTTGTTTGCAAAGCATATTCATTCAGAGTGGGAGAACTAGTTGTTTTACATTATGTTAAAAGGAAAACAAGCATATAGGCATAAAGGTAAAACAGAACACTGGCTTTGTAGGCACACAGACCAGCTCAATCCTATGTTATTTATGTGACCTCAGAAAAGTTACCTAACCTTTCTGAACTATAATTTCCTCATCTGTAAAATGGGGCTATGTGACCCACCTCAGCAGTGCTGAGTGATTAAATGAAATTATGTTTGTGAAGCACTTGGAAGATATTCAAAACATTTTAGTTCCTTCCTTTCAGAAGTAGTAATCTCCTCACAGATGCAGAGCAATAATAATTCGAATATTTGAGTGTGTGCATATATGTGTGTGTGTGTGTGTGTGTGTATATATATACACATATGCATATATATTTTTAAATTCTATTCTTGATTGTATGAGTTAAATAGATGCCATCATAATATGATTCAAATTATTATTGTTCTGTTCTTCACACCACACCTCTGCCAGAGGCCCACAGAGTTATAAGGAACGCAGGAGATGAGCCAAGGCAATGCAACTAGGACCTTACTCCATCACTGCATATAAGCCATGCCAGACTGTTGAGTGTGGATTGTTAGTCCCACGCAGCTCCAGGAAAGGAAATACCTCATTTGTTTAGAAACTCCTTTAAATCAACCCTTAGTAGAACAGAGTATTAGCCAAAATCCTAACTTCACAAATAGAGCAAGTAGTTACCACTTTGAGAAAACACTAATTTCCCGACATTTGGAAATATTATTAGGTAACTTCTTAACTATATTTTTATGTTAATGATTTTAATGTTAATTTGATTTATTTTTTGGTTTGTTTTAATCCTCCAGGCAAGAATACTGGAGTGGGTAGCCATGTCCTCCTCCAGGGGATCTCCCCAACCCAGGGATCAAACTCAGTTCTCTTGTATTGCAGGCAGATTCTTTACCATCTGAGCCACCAGGGAAGCCAATCAAAATGATTGTTGTTGTTCAGTTGTTGTGTCCAACTCTTTGTGACTCCATGGACTGCCATATGCCAGGCTTCCCATCCTTCACTATCTCCCAGAGTTTGCTCAAACTCACGTCCATTGAGTTGGTGATGCCCTCTAACTATCTCATCCTCTGTCGTCCTCTTCTCTTGCCTTCAATCTTTCCCAGCATCAGGGTCTTTTCCAATGAGTTGGCTCTTCTCATCAGGTGACCAAAGCATTGGAGCTCTAGATTCATCAACAGTTTGTCTAATGAATATATTCAGGGTTGATTTCCTTTAGGACTGACTGGTTTGATCTCCTTGATGTCTAAGGGACTCTCAAGAGTCTTCTCCAGCACCGCAATTTGAAACCATCAGTTCTTTGGCACTCAGCCTTCCTTATGGTCCAACTCTCACATCTGTACATGACTACTGGAAAAACTATAGCTTTGACTATGCCAACCTTTATTCACAAAGTAGTTTCTCTGCTTTTTAATAGGCTATCTAGGTTTGTCATAGCTTTCTTCCAAGGAGCAAGCATCTCTTAATTTCGTGGCTGCAGTCACTGTTCACAGTGATTTTTGTAGCCCAAGAAATAAAATCTGCCACTGTTTTCACTTTTTATCCATCCAGTTGTCATGAAGTGATGAGACTAGATGCCATGATCTTAGTTTTTTGAATGTTGAATTTTAAGCCAGTTTTCACTCTCCTCTTTTATCCTCACATGCACATAATTTAAAGAATCCAATTTATACAGCTTGCTGTGAAAAACAGCAGTCCTTTGTGTCTCCCATCAATACCTTTCTCCTTACACCATATTCAATATTTTTAGCTATTTTATTTTATTTGTTTGAATTCATTGGTTGGTTGATGTTTGTGGTATTTACTCCTACACTGTGGAGCTTCCCTAGTAGCTCAGTCGGTAAAGAATCTGCCTGCAATGCAGGAGACCAGGGCTCAATCCCTGGGTTGGGAAGATCCCCTGGAAAAGGAAATGGCAAGCCACTCCAGTATTCTTGCCTGGAAAATCCCATGGATAGAAGAGCCTGGAGGGCTACAGACCATGGGGTCACAAGAGTTGGACATGACTTAGCGACTAAAACCACTCCCACTACCCATAATTATAAGTATGTTATGATTGTCTATATGCAAATTTGATTTTTTGAAGTGCAGGATTATGCTAAGACTTCTTATTGTGGAATCTAACACAAAGCTTTCTCCGCTATCCTCTTCTTGCCCATCACACAGTCTGCTCCTCATCTCTTCATCCATCCACTCAATATCACCAGGTCATAATCTTGGTTAGATTAATACTTAGTATCTATGTTAGTATCAGTATATAAGTGTTATTTATACATAAGTTTTGTCATCTATATACTATGATTCTTTCTTTTTGGCTCCAATGTGTTTCCTTGGAGTTGGTTTTTGTGTGTTTTGTCAAATATTTTGTGTACTATCACAAATTGAACCCCAAACTCTCCAAAATTCTTTCATGTTTACCTTCTTAAAGAAGTCTTTCCTTCAACCTTGTAACCTGCATCAGTGAGAAGGATGGTCCTAGACCAAGCGCATACTGGCCACCCAGGCTGTCCCTTCCCTATCTCCTGGGCATTCCCTTTGCCCATGTCCTGAATCCACTGTCTTCTCCTACCTTGATTCATCCCTGCATTTTGGTGAAGCACATCTGGAGAAGCTTCTGAGAATGGGTGTAAGGATGATAAACATTTTTGAGAAATTACTTACATGACTAAAATTCAACTTATTTTCTGTTTTTACATTTCTCAATTTCTAGTCTTTTGTTATTTTCTGTATCCTCTGAGCCTCATCCACCTTGTTTAAAAAAAATCTCTTCAACTGGCAGGCCCAAGACTGATGGGAGTATTCCAGTAATGATCTGGAGAATGTAATGCAAGAATCACTTTGTGATTCCTGAATTTGTACTCTAAATTCCTTTCTGCCACAGGTGCACACTGCAGCTATTGTACATCTGTCTTTCCTACCTACATGTGTTCCTATTTAGGATTAACAACTCTCCATTTTGCCAAGGTCATTTTGAATTCCATTCTTATAATCTGAAGTGTTAATAACCCTGTTTCTTAACATCAGCTATAAACTGAGCTTCATAAACATCATCCATATTTATAATAAAGTACACATAGTATTTCTAGACCTTCAAACTTGTAGCCATCTCTTCTAATGGCTAATTCCAAAGGATATCTAAATAATTAGATTTGCCATCAAACAATGGCAAACTTGATACATAATTGTTTCTTCATAAAGAATATTTTGAGGGTTGAGTTTTAAATCTGTGGGATTTGTCTCGGTATTTTTGCAAGGGTATTCAGTTTCTGCTTTTCATAGGAAATCTTTTCCCTTATTTTAAATGTTTAGTGGTACATAATTATTTTTCCAGACCTGAAGCATTCATTCTGTTAATACTAAACAGATATAATTAAAGAGGTAGCAGGGCATAGTAAAAGAGTACTTAGTTGAGGGAGAGGACTAATGTTTCTCTACAATCCAATATTTGTTGGATATATTAATAATCCAATATCTATTCATCCATCTAATGTGTACTGAGTACCTATTATGTTCAGGTAGTATGGTAGGCACTGGAGCTGCAGAGTGAAAAGGACAGACAAGGTCCCAGCCTTTGTTAAACAGAACCACAGATACTGAGCAAATAACAAGTTGACCATCACAATGACTTAACCTCCTTGAAACTCAGTCTCCTCATGAGTAAAATAAAGAAAAATAATAGTACTACTTCATCAGTTCAAATGAGGTAATATAATAGAAAAACTTTATTAGCTCTCCTTTTCTCCAGACAAACTACAAATGTCTACTAGTTTTGATTTCCTGGGAGCAGGGAGTGAGTATATCTTACTCATCTACTCATCTCTGTAATGCTAGCAAGTAGGCAATGCTCGTTAAGTGGGCAGGAAATCAACAAGTGTGTGGAGCAAGCAACAACTCTGAAAGATGAATCTATATTTTCACACAACTTTAAGTCTTTTCATTTTCTTACCAAGGTTATCCACCCATTCATAAACTAACAAACTTTATGTCATTCAAAAGCAGAAGGTAATTTTATAGTAAAATGTTTCCATTTAGTATGTATTCATCATTAAGGTATATATATTTGAATAACTGAAACAGTATAACATTTAAATTTTCTCATCTATTCCACTTGATAGATGAAGCAATTTTCCTTAAAATAATTTCTGAAGGTGCAGTACAGTTTTGGGGGTGTTTGACAAAATTCTTTGAGATTTTAAAAGCACCTAAATAAGAGACTCAAAACAAGTCATTTACAGTTCAAAAGGAAATGTTAAAAAAAATTTTTTTTAATTTGACTCTATTCAGCCTACAGAAAAAAATGTTTAATTTCACTAAAACACATTCAAGTGAGTGTATGGAAATGTCAACTGACCTGCTTCCCAGCAAGTCTTCAGAATTAATGGACTTTAAATCTTTGGACACTAAAATTTGTATAGCAGACAGAGAGTTTTACCGAGGAAGGTAATTCCTTCCATGTTGCTTTATTCCCCCAAAGGGCCTAAGGGATAAACTGTGATTTCTGTTCTTTTCACGGAAACGCATGGAAGAAGCATCGGAAGGGGTTCTAAGAATTGCTCAGTTCAGCCTACTTATTTTTCACAGGAGGAAAAACAGAGGCCCAGAGAGGTAAGATGATTTGCCAGTTGCACAGCTGAGATTAGAACCAAAGTCTCCCCTTCTCTGGGACAGGAAGTAGCAGCAGCCTGCTGAAAACATTGCCTGGTATCCCGGGAATTTGCTTGTCTGCTGTGTGGGGATAGTCTGACCCTGAAGTTTAATTCCAAGACAGTTACACATACATTCCAGCTAAAGATGCATCTTCATTTTAATTGAAATAGAATGACAGACCAACACCTCCAGTTGCTTTGTTTAAGAATAGAAAAATAAAATTGTCTCATATCAGAAAAGCTCTACTCCTTAATATAACTGAACAGAAATAAGTCATCTAAGGAGCCTTATTCAACCTCAACATAGGTTCTCAACACATCAGCCTAACTGACTGGTGTACCCCAAAGCCTGTGCTGCTTCTTTCATTTGGAAAGGAGCTGCCTCCTTCCCACTTCCCTCCCCACTCAAGAACCTCACCAACAGCAATCCTTCTCCTTAAACTCATCCATAACAGATTTAACCATTTTCTCTTGGCCTCTTCTTTCACCACCCATTACGAGATCTCCAAACAAAACAAAAATCCAGAAAGTAGTTCCTCTTCACGAGTTTGGGAACATCTAATCTGGTGCTTGATAAATTGTCAAATGGAGCCATGGCAAGAACATGGACCTGAGGGGCACTCAGATCCAGTTCAAATGTGGCTCTGATTCTAAACCCCTGAGGAAATCCTCAATCTCTCTCAGGCTCAATATCTTCATCTCCGAACTAGAGGTGATAATGTTTATCCTGTAGCATTGTTGTAGAAATTCCATGAAAACACATCTAAGCATTTACCACACTGCCTGGCACATGCTAAATACTTATTACTTATTCTGTTCCATCTCTCTCTGTTCTCATTTTTGCTCCATTTTCAAGGAACCCTGCTAAATATGCAATTGTTGTCACTTGTTATACAATTCTTTCTACTTTTATATATATTGGAATTCTCCATTATAAAAAAGCTTTAAGTAAAATAATTTAAAATGATCATTTGAGAATGTTAGCCATGTTTAGTACATGCAAATAGTCTTTTAGCCCTGTAGTTTGGGGTAATAATATATTATAAAGAGAATAATAATTTAGAAACTAGAGAATATCATGTCATTCAAACTGAGACATAAATATCCAATATTCTTAAGGAAGTTTTATTCCAATATGTCAACTCTTTGGTAAGGCTATAATCACAGATGAAGTTAACTATTACATATGAAATATGATTCTGATTATGGGTAAAATTATGGGAAGCATGGCCATGAGCTAAATGACTTGGCCAAAGTCACAGATATATGATTATAAGGGTGAAATGATATGATACATGGCAAGAGTTTAACAACCATAAAGTATCAAATGAATGCAGGGTATGATCAGAGATGTGAACAGTTACATACAGTTCTTACCGTTATTGACTGCTATTCTCAATACTCTTTTCCCTTGATTTTCTGGCCACCAAAAAACTTCTAAAACATAGTAAGAAATAAGAAGAAACGGGAAGTATACAGAACTACTTGGAAATATAGTGCCTTGTTATTTTTATGGAAATTAATAGTGACCTTGCTATTGAAATAGCCTCCATGATTCATCTACTTATTTATTTTTTAAGACTAAAACAATTCATACATTTCAACTTATAAAAAAAGAATAAAACAATTAAGTTTAGAATTCTGACCAAACTCTAACTTTGGACTTGACTTTCAGTATTTATTCTGAATGTCTCTTGTTGCATCTACTCCATTTCCTCCTTGACTAGAGAGTTACTGAGAAATCTCATAATGAATTTTCAGTATTTGCTACTTCATGCCCTCTGTGCAGCTACAGAATATCAGCAAAACTTGTGGATTATTCTCTTATTCTCAGAACTGTTTCAGAGTATAATGAGCTGCTTCAAAGAGCTCTCAAGGCCTCTAATGAAAGGTGTTTAGGACATGCCAAATACTATGGTTGCTATGAAAATTATCAGCCGACTAGAAACATAAACTACTTTATGCCCAAAACAGTGTTTTAATAATGATTCATTTTTGGTCATTAGATGATTATTCTGAGTTCTCATTATGTTAAAACTATATTGGCACCAAGAAAAAATGTTTTCAAATTTGGCTTCTTTTATGTGATGGTTCCATCTCTCGTGTACCAACCATAAATTCTTTGCCTCTGGGACTGCAAATGCTTCAGGATGTAATGGAAAGTTTGTATCACGTGGCAAGACATTTGTTCCCATTGCAGAGTGAGGCCAGCTCTGAAATTGAAACCCTAATGAGAACAAGTATGTAAATGAGAGGAGCCAAATCAAACACGAAGAAAACAAAGCTCAAGGAGACTATAAAAAAGATTTTTTTTTAGTCTAGGTATTCATTAAGCCATAACACTTAGACTTTATGAATTCAAAATAGACTTGTTTTCCCACTGTTAGTTACTATACTGATATATCTATAAGACCTATATTTTAAAAACTAAATAAGGGCTTTTTAACCCCTAGAGTGATTCTATTTATTAAATTTTCCTGTGTAAAGGAAATGTGACTTAAACTAAACTATTATACCAAATATTTAAAATATTTTAATGTGCCTTGAGTTAAATATGATTAAGAATGGCTAGTGTCAAAGGAATGTGTAGTTTTGATCAAAATTTCAATCTTCTCTTTTCTACAGAATACTAAAGATGCTGTATTCTCAAGGACTTTGACATACGATCCAATATATGTAGCTTGAATATCTTCTGAAATTTCTGCAAAAATTAAAATTGCTTCAATAAAAATCTTTATCTAATTTAAATATTTTTACTTTTAAATATATGTGTTATTGCAGGGAATTTCCCACTGTTCCATGATTTTAGGCATAGTGTTTTATTTTCATAATACTGAATGAAAATTTAGGATATTATAAAAATGGAAAATTCATTTTTTTATACACTATCTATTGAAAATCTAATATGTGCCAGGCTCTATTATAGATATTGGAAATATAAGAATGAACAAGATAGGTTAAAAAGACTTTGCCCTCTCCCCTTTTTATTTTAGTGTGGGAAGGTAGGCAATAAACAAAAGAAGTAAATAACATATTAGAAGGTAATAAATACAATAGAGAAAAACAAAGCAGGAAACGGGGAGGAATGTGGGAGGAGCTTATGGTTTTAAACAGTCAGGGTAGTCACACTGAAAAGGTGACATTTGAGCAAAGATTTGAAGAAGGTTAAGGAATTAGGCATGAAAATATCTCAGAGAAGGGGCAGAAGGTACAGTAAGTGCAAAAGTCCTGATTCAGGAGGGTATCTTGAGGGAATCAGCCAATAACGAGCATATTTGAGTGTTGGCAAAGCTAAAGCATCCTTTCATGGATCAAAGCCTTGTCTCAGCAAAGTGACACATGGAATTCAATGAAGTTATGAGCCATGCCATGCAGGGCCACCCAGGACAGACAGGTCATAGTGAAGAGTTCTGACAAAATGTGGTCCACTGGAGGAGGGAACTGCATAGGAACCTGGTATGTTAGATCCATGAATCAAGGCAAACTAGAAGTGGTCAAATAGGAGATGGCAAGAGTGAACGTCGACATTCTAGGAATCAGTGAACTAAAATGGACTGGAATGGGTGAATTGAACTCAGATGACCATTATATCTACTTCTGTGGGCAGGAATCCCTTAGAAGAAATGGAGGAGCCATTATAGTCAACAAAAGAGTCAGAAATGCAGTACTTGGATGCAGTCTCAAAAATGACAGAATGATCTCTGTTCATTTCCAAAGCAAATCATTCAATATCATGGTAATCTAGGCCTATGCCCCAACCAGTAATGCTGAAGAAGCTGAAGTTGAATGGTTCTATGAAGACCTACAAGATCTTTGAGAACTAACACCCCAAAAAGATGTTCTTTTCATTATAGGGGACTAGAATGCAAAAGTAGGAAGTCAGGTAACACCTGGAGTAACAGGCAAATTTGACCTTGGAGCACAGAATGAAGCAAGGCAAAGGCTAATAGAGTTTTGCCAAGAGAATGCACCGGTCATAGCAAACACCATCTTCCAACAACATAAGGGAAGACTCTACACATGGACAATCATCAGATGGTCAACACCGAAATTAGATTGATTATATTCTTTGCAGTCAAAGATGGAGAAGCTCTATACAATCAGCAAAAACAAGACCGGGAGCTGACTGTGGCTCGGATCATGAACTCCTTATTGCCAAATTCAGACTTAAATTGAAGAAAGTAGGGAAAACCACTAGACCATTCAGGTATAACCTAAATTAAATCCCTTATGATTATACAGTGGAAGTGAGAAATAGATTTAAGGGACTAGATCTGATAGACAAAGTGCCTGATGAACTATGGATGGAGGTTCGTGACATTGTATAGGAGACAGGGATTAAGACCAGCCCCAAGAAAAAGAAATGTAAAAAAGCAAAATGGCTGTCTGAGGAGGCCTTACAAATAACTGTGAAAAGAAGAGAAGTGAAAAGCAAAAGAGAAAAGAAAAGATATTCCCATCTAAATGCAGAATTCCAAAGAATAGCAAGGAGAGATAAGAAAGCCTTCCTTAGCAATCAGTGCAAAGAAATAGAGGAAAACAACAGAATGAGAAAGACTAGAGATCTCTTCAAGAAAATTAGAGATACCAAGGGAACATTTCATGCCAAAATGGGCTCGATAAAGGACAGAAATGGTATGGACCTAACAGAAGCAGAAGGTATTAAGAAGAAGTGGCAAGAATACACATAAGACCTTTACAAAAAAGATCTTCACGACTCAGATAATCATGATGGTGTGATCACTCACACTCAGCTAGAGCCAGACATCCTGGAAGGTGAAGTCAAGTGGGCCTTAGAAAGCCTCACTACAAACAAAGCTAGTGGAGGTGATGGAATTCCAGTTGAGCAATTTCAAATCCTAAAAGATGATGCTGTGAAAGTGCTGCATTCAATATGTCAGCAAATTTGGAAAACTCAGCAATGGCCACAGGACTGGAAAATGTCAATTTACATTCCTATCCCAAAGAAAGGCAATGCCAAAGAATGCGCAAACTACCGCACAATTGCACTACTTTGAGCTAGTAAAGTAATGCTCAAAATTCTCCAAGCCAGGCTTCAACAATACGTAAACCATGAATTTCCAGATGTTCAAGCTGGTTTTAGAAAAGGCAGAGGAACCAGAGATCAAATTGCCAACATCCACTGGATCATCAAATAAGCAAGAGCGTTCCAGAAAAACATCTACTTCCACTTTATTGACTATGCCAAAGCCTTTGACTGGGTGCATCACAATAAACTGTGGAAAATTCTGAAAGAGATGGGAATACCAGACCATCTGACCTGTCTCTTGAGAAACCTGTATGCAGGTCAGGAAGCAACAGTTAGAACTGGACATGGAACAACAGACTGGTTCTAAATAGGAAAAAGAGTACGTCAAGGCTGTATATTGTCACCCTGCTTATTTAACTTATATACAGAGTACATCTTGAGAAATGCTGGGCTGGATGAAGCATAAGCTGGAATCAAGATTGCTGGGAGAAATACCAATGACCTCAGATATGCAGATGACACCACCCTTATGGCAGAAAGTGAAGAAGAACTAGCGAGCCTCTTGATGAAAGTGAAAGAGGAGAGTGAAAAAGTTGGCTTAAGGCTCAACATTATGAAAACTAAGGTCATGGCATCTGGTCCCATCACTTCATGGGAAATAGATGGGGAAACAGTGGAAAAAGTGTCATACTATTTTTGGGAGGCTCCAGAATCACTGCAGATGGTGATTTCAGCCATGAAATCAAAAGACACCTACTCCTTGGAAGGAAAGTTATGGCCAATCTGGATAGGATATTGAAAAGCAGAGACTTTACTTTGCCAACAAAGGTTCATCTAGTCAAGGCTATGGTTTTTCCAGTAGTCATGTATGGATGTGAGAGTTGGACAGTGAAAAAGGCTGAGCACTGAAGAATTGATGCTTTTGAACTGTGGTGTTAGAGAAGACTCTTGAGAGTCCCTTGGACTGCAAGGAGATCCAACAAGTCCATCCTAAAGGAGATCAGTCCTGGGCGTTCATTGGAAGAACTGATGAAGCTGAAACTCCAATACTTTGGCCACCTCATGCGAAGAGTTGACTCATTTGAAAAGACTCTGATGCTGGGAAGGATTGGGGGCAGGAGGAGAAGGGGAAGACAGAGGATGAGATGGCTGGATGGTATCACCGACTTGATGGACATGGGTTTGGGTAGACTCCTGGAGTTGGTGATGGACAGGGAGGCCTGGCGTGTTGCAGTTCATGGGGTCACAAAGAGTTGGACACGGTTGAACGACTGAACTGATACTGATACTGGAGGAGGCAATGGCAATCCACTCCAGTATTCTTGCCTGAAGAATATGATGAACAGTATGAAGAGGCAAAGCATATGACATTGGAAGATAAGCCCCCCAGGTCAGAAGGTGTCCAATATGCTACTGGGGAAGAGCAGAGGGCAGTTACTGATAGCTCCAAAAAGAATGAATCGGATGGAACAAAGCAGAAATGATGCTCGGTTGGGGATGTGTCTGGTGGTGAGAAAGCAGAGAGATAGTCGAGGACAAAGGAGCCTGGCGTGTTGCAGTCCATGGGATTGCAGTGAGTCAGACATGACTTAGCAACTGAACAACAACACAAAAACTAAAGCAAAAATGTTTTGTGGATCCATATATATGTTGGCTGTTGCATGCAAAACTAAGGCTCCAATTTTGTTTTTTGGAAGTCTAGATTTATAAAATCTTAAAACCAAAAAGTCATCAAAACCAAAAATAGTCCTCTCATTCAACCTGATTATTTTACAGATAAAGAATATGAGACCCAAAGAGGTTATGACTTGTGCAAGGACACATAGCTAGACAGAAAGAAAGCTGTAGTGCATACAATAACAAAGGTGTCCTGACACACCAGTTGTATTCAGCTTTACTTCTTGTATTTTAAACATTTTTCTGTTCATGTCCTTTTCATTCCTTTTTGAATTCCGTTTTTATCTCATAAGTTTGTTCTTTAAAATGTTTCCACATTAATTTAATTCATATGAAAAAGCACTAATCATTCCTACTATTATCTTCTGATGGCATTCAAATATATAGTGCTCATGAGGGGCAATTTGTCTTTGGACAGTAATTATGAAGTGCCATCTAACACATAAGTAAAATTGTAGTCTCATATTTTCTTATATCTTTATGAAGTCTTTTTTGGTTTAGGTGGTGTGTGTGAATACATTTTTAAAATATAATAGTAATGTACTCAGATGAAAATTTTATGTGATCATTGCAGAAAATTTGGAAACTATTTTTAAAAATTAAACAAAAAAGCCTATAATCTCATCACCCAGAGATAGTCACCAAGTGCAGATATATTTTACTCCAAATTCTTATCCTATGTGTACATGTAATTTTATCACAAAGATGAGATACAATTTTGTTTTATGTTTTAACTTGATATTTTACCATCATTTTAAAAACATCAATGTTCATCTTTAAGATGGTTTTATGTCTCCTGCATTGGTAGGCAGGTTATTTATCACTAGCTTCAGAAAACAACAAAATTCTGTAAAGCAATTACCCTTCAATTAAAAAATAAATAAATTTTTAAAAAATGGTTTTCATTTTTGAAAATAGAAGTAAATCAAAAGTAAAATTCATTAATAGAGTAGGCTAAAGAGTCTCGGTGGCTTTTTTCCACTTAGTGTTATTGTAAAGTAATTTGATCAATATTCATAAGCTTCATAATTAAATTGCGAAAACATTTAAGAGTTTCAGAATATTTAACAAAAATGCAACACTGAAATATTCTTTTAAAGAATTTACATTATAACCTTGGCATACTACCCTTTTTCTCTTTTTAGTCTTGTTTTTTCTGCTCTTAAACATTTTTTTTAGATTTTTTTCCCTTAGAGGTTACTACAAAATATTAACTATAGCTTCCTCTTTTTAGTCTTAATTCTTTATAACCATACTTTCTAATGTTTAAAATTCTCCAAGCCAGGCTTCAACAATACGTAAACCATGAACTTCCAGATGTCCAAGCTGGTTTTAGAAAAGGCAGAGGAACCAGAGATCAAATTGTCAAGATCCACTGGATCATTGAAAAAGCAAGAGAGTTCCAGAAAAACATCTACTTCCACTTTATTGACTATGCCAAAGCCTTTGACTGGGTGCATCACAATAAACTGTGGAAAATTCTGAAAGAGATGGGAATACCAGACCATCTGACCTGTCTCTTGAGAAACCTGTATGCAGGTCAGGAAGCAACAGTTAGAACTGGACATGGAACAACAGACGGGTTCCAAATAGGAAAAGGAGTACATCAAGGCTGTATATTGTCACCCTGCTTATTTAACTTATATGCAGAGTACATCATGAGAAATGCTGGGCTGGAGGAAGCACAAGCTGGAATCAAGATTGCTGGGAGAAATATCAATGACCTCAGATATGCAGATGACACCACCCTAATGGCAGAAAGTGAAGAAGAACTAGCGAGCCTCTTGATGAAAGTGAAAGAGGAGAGTGAAAAAGTTGGCTTAAGGCTCAACATTCAGAAAACTAAGGTCATGGCATCTGGTCCCATCACTTCATGGCAATTAGACAGGGAAACAGTGGAAACAGTGGCTGACTTTATTTTTGGGGGCTCCAAAATCACTGCAGATGGTGATTTCAGCCATGAAATTAAAAGATGCTTACTCCTTGGAAGGAAAGTTATGACCAACCTAGATAGCATATTAAAAAGCAGAGACATTACTTTGCCAACAAAGGTCCGTCTAGTCAAGGCTATGGTTTTTCTAGTGGTCATGTATGGATGTTGGACTATAAAGAAAGCTGAGCACTGAAGAATTGATGCTTTTGAACTGTGGTGTTAGAGAAGACTCTTAAGAGTCCCTTGGGCTGCAAGGATATCCAACCAGTCCATCCTAACGAAGATCAGTCCTGGGTGTTCATTGGAAGGGCTGATGTTGAAGCTGAAACTCCAATTCTTTGGCCACCTGATGCGAAGAGCTGACTCATTTGAAAAGACCTTGATGCTGGGAAAGATTGAGAGCAGGAGGAGAAGGGGATGATGGAGGATGAGATGGCTGGATGGTATCACTGACTCAATGGACATGGGTTTGTGTGGACTCCGGCAGTTGGTGATGAACAGGGAGGCCTGGCGTGCTGCAATTCATTGGGTAGCAAAGAGTTAGACACAACTGAGCGACTGAACTGAACAGAAAACACCAAATTCTATGAGAAATGATAGAGGATCACAATACTTACTGTGGTAATCATTTCATGATGCAAGTCAAATCATTATGATCTACACCTTAAATTCAATAAACAAAAAGTGTCAGTTATTCAGTCGTGTCCAACTCTTTGCAAATCCATGAACTATTGCCCACCCAGCTCCTCTATTTATGGGATTTTCCAGGCAAGGACATTGGAGTGAATTGCCATTTCTTTCTTCAATAAACAAAAAATCTGCCATCAAATAACAAATAAAATGTTTAAAAAGTATTAGATAAGGTAAGCAAACTTTCTCTTTCCTTTTTGTTTGGAATTTATACCAGCATATTCACATTTACACAAAGTGAAAGAAAGTGAAGCATGGACTGTAGCCTACCAGGCTTCTCTGTCCATGGGATTTTCCAGGCAAGAATACTGGAGTGGGTTGCCATTTCCTTTTCCAGGAGATCTTCCCAACCCAGGGATTGAACCTGGGTCTCCCGAATTGTAGGCAGACGCTTTACCGCCTGAGCCACATAATTACTTTCACATTTACACAGGGGCCTATTAATGCAAAACATCTAGGTGTTTCTTCTCCTGTGTTCAGTTAGGAAGACAGATGAACTTTGTGTTCTCCATAGGCCTATGCATCTATCTCTGTGGAAGATCTCTGACATGTTGGCCCTGTTTTAGAGTCCATTATGGTAAGAACTGGAGCGTCCCAGGTGGCACTAGTGGTAGAGAACCCGCCTGCCCAAAACGCAGGAGCTGTAAGAGATGGGGGTGGGGCTGGGGGTGGGGGTAGGGGTGGGTTAGATCCCTGGACAAGAAGATCCCCTGGAGGAGGGCATGGCAGCCCACTCCAGTATTCTTGCCTGGAGAATCCCATGGACAGAGAAGAGCCTGGAGGGCTACAGTTCATAGGGTCACAAAGAGTCAGACATGACTGAAGCACTTTAGCACACATGCGTGCATAGTAAGGGGCTTCCCTTGTGGCTCAGCTGGTAAAGAATCACCCTACAATGCAGGAAACCTGGGTTGGGAAGATCCCCTGGAGAAGGGAAAGGTTTACCCACTCTAGTATTCTGGCCTGGAGAACTCCATGGACTGTATAGTCCATGAGGTCCCAAAGAGTCCACACGACTGTGTGACTTTCACATGCATGGTTAAGAATTAATTTAACCTTCCTACACAAAAGACTGGAATCAGGAGAAGACAAAGGAAGGGGTGAAGAAAGTGGCCAGGGACAGTTGTGGCCACTAACACACCAGAGTGATACCTCTTTAAAGAATGCTATCTTAGTGTCCTCTTGCTAACAAAGAGATAGCCCATGAAACCAAGTAAAACTCCCTAAAGGGAAATTAGGTAGTAATCTCCTAAAGAAAGTAAACCCAGCAATACCAAAATGTATGGTCTTGCCTCCTACCTCTTCCAGAACGGTTCCTCCTCTGTGGCTCTTTTACGACTCACTGAATGCTTCAAAGTGTCCCTAGATTTATCTATGGATATTTTTATCTCATTGGAAAAATGAGGCTCAGTTCTGAGCCTTCCTAAAATTAGCTCTACTTGTTAGAAGTTCTTCTGGTCAGGTGGTTCTATCACACTTATCTAATGTTGCATTTAAGCAAAATGCAACTTCTTTCACCATTGTTTAGAGGTTTCTTTTTCTTTATATGGGGCATTTCACTTTCTTCTTGAGTAATCAAAATCACTGCAATTAAGTTAGTTAGGGTCTCATTGAAAAAAATATTTCTCTCTTATGAATATTAACCTTTCATTTTGATATAAAGTTATTAAATCTCTATATAAGAACTGTCACGTAGATTGTTAGATATTTCTACCACTTTGGTATGACACAATATGATAGCCCTATAAACTTGTCTTTGACTATACAATGAGAACTTTAGCTTTGTCTAAACATAATACACAACATATTCTAAACTATGAGAGATTAAGAAAACAAAAAGGTTTCTTTTTAAATGTAAATCAGGTTACATTAATCCTCTGCTTATAACCCTCCCGTGGCTTTCCATTATCTTTAAGATAAAATACAAGTATTTTTGCTTGGCCCCTGCTCCCTGCAGATGCTTCCAGCTCCCTCTCCACCACACACTGGTTTCTACCTCAGGGTCATTGTCTGCACCTGTCTCTCCTCCTTTAACGCTGGCATTGATAATGAGCTTGCCCTTGACTCAAAAGAGTCTTTCCATAGGACCACCTGCCACACACCTAAGGTGCCCTGGCTCCCACCTTCCATGATTGTTTTCTTTCTTCTTAGCACTTATAAATATTTGAAATTTCAACTTTTTTTTTTTTTGCCTTTTGGTGTCTGTTTCCCCATTAAAACATAAGACCTATTAAAACAAGGGGCTTTCCTTTTCTAGTCTAATTCATATGTGTTTTCCCCAAGTCTGGAGGAGAGGCCAGCATATAGTGGGCTTCTAAATATTTTTTGAATGAAGAAACAAATAGATATTTAAAGCTGTTTATTCAGGGACTTCCCTGTGGTCCAAGGGTTAAGACTTCGCCTTCCAACACAGAGGCTGCAGGTTCCATCCCTGCGCAGGGAACTAAGATCCTACCTGCCTAACAGCCATAAAAACCAAAACAGAAGACAGAAGCAAGGTTGTGACAAATTCAATGAAGGATTAAAAAAAAAAAAAATCTTTAAAGCTGTTTGTTCAAAATATAAGGTTAATGCTACCAGGAGATTTTCTTTTCTTTCAGTAAAATATAATATTTCAGATGAAATATTAAAAAGCACAACTATTTGAGCACAGTTATTAAGCTGAAAGAAATTCAGTGGAGAATAGTTAGATAATGTGAATGAATAATTACCACATAATTTCTCTTTCTTGAAAATATGCATTTTTGTGGAAAAGGTTATTTTTTCCTTCAAGGGTAGAACTGCTGTATTGACAGAGTACCTATACAGCAAGTAAGAATGAAATTTTTATAAATGAAAAATTTAGAATTAGATCAGTCAGTGAATGAATGTATGCAATATGCAAAAAAAGAAAAATTAGTATCAAAATCCAAAAAAGACAGGGTGAAGATGGAGAAAATATCCTAAATATTTGAAGATGAAAATATATTTGTATCTGGTCAATTTAGTTTAAAAATAGGTAAGTACCACAAAGTGGATGCCACAATAACAGTATTATGATTATTCATTAGGGATTTGATGGCCATAACTGGAATGACCATTTGATTAGCATTTCACATTGATTTTGCACTTTTCCCCTATTTCCCTTCTTTTCCAAAGATCCTAGGCAACAGATGGAAAGAGAAGTATTATTTTGCAGAGAAGCAGCTTGTTACATGGACATTTTTTTTAATATGGACATTTTAAGTAACACACAAATCCTTGTACAAACATGGATCATGAGCTGAGCTTTTAATGAGAATGAATGCTGTCAAATTTGGATTTCAAGTGTGCTAAAGTTAAATGCTAAAAGTGTTTTGTTCCCAGTGACTAAAGAACTAGTTAGTTTTTAATTAAAACATAACTTCAAATATAAAGTAGTCAAGATTCCAGTTGTGCCTTTCAACCTTTTGTTCCTTTAAATTAAAAGTAGTACCATCAGCCAGGTTAGACTGACCATCAGATTATTAGCCAACAACAGTTCAGTTCAGTCACTCAGTCGAGTCCGACTCTTTGCGACCCCATGAACTGCAGCACGCCAGGCCTCCCTGTCCACCACCAAACTGCCAGAGTCCACCCAAACCCATGTCCATTGAATCGGTGATGCCATCCAGCCATCTCATCCTCCATCATCCCCTTCTCCTCCTGCCTTCAACCTTTCCCAGCATCAGGGTTTTTTCAAGTGAGTCAGTATCTTCACATCAGGTGGCCAAAGTACTGGAGTTTCAGCTTCAACACCAGTCCTTCCAATGAACACCCAGGACTGATCTCCGTTAGGATAAACTGGTTGGATCTCCTTGCAGTCCAAGGGACTCTCAAGAGTCTTCTCCAACACCACAGTTCAAAAGCATCAATTCTTCAGTGCTCAGCTTTCTTTATAGTCCAACTCTCACATCCATTCATGACTACTGGAAACACTTAGACCATCTTTTACATCCAAATAACATGTATATAAGTTTCTACTCAAACAAATTTTAAAAAAAACTTTGTAAGATGATAATATTAACATATAGAGGAAACTATGGCCCATAAGTCTAGAAACTGGCAATGTCTTTCAATGTTCTTTTGTGAGTGTTAAAGTCATAACTTAAAATTATAGGTATATCATCACTTGAAATGATACATAATCACAACTGTGCATATACCAACTTCATATACACAAGGACAGAATAGACGGTGATGATTCACATACCAAAGGATATGCTATTTAATGTTTGTAAATAAATAGCTTATCTATGACAGAATACATCTTCTAAAAGAAGTACACCTCATAACTTTGTTTTTAATTAACAAATTGTATTGAAAATATTACTACCAATAGCATCACATTCCCAAAAACGCCAGAGATACTATCTGCCCAAAGATGCAAAAACAGTGCTACATGTAGTATCTTTTTCCATCCATTCTTTCTCTGGGGTTGGAAGTTTAACACCCTTTATCACAATGTTGCTTTTTTTTTAGTAGCAGGGAAACTGAGTGGTTAATAAAAGACTTCTCAGTGATCACAAAACAAATTGATAACAAAACTGGAGATTACTCTTGATTTCAAGTTCTCTCCAATTAGGCAATGTAGATTAATTTTATTCCAAGTGGTAACATAATGTTTAAAAAAAATGGTGGGGGGATATAGTCATTAATATCTTTTCTTATTTAAGCTAGATTTCAAAACCACAGACTTAATGTTTTGGTCTAAATTAAGTTCCATAATAAAAGAAAATAGGCTTTAATATTTATTATTTAGTTCAAGATGCACCCTTTTCTTTCATCAAATTGCTATATTTTGCCTGAACTTCAAAGATCTTTGAGACTCAAGGAAATCTTCACTATTAAAAAAGGACACCATTGTTTGCTAGTGTATCAAACTTTAGGAGAGTATCTAATAGAACTTTTCTTAAATGTGAAAATTTTACATACTTTGTTCTCAAAGTTTGTACATCTCCATCTGATTGTATTTTTCTTTATAAAAGTATTCATGGAATTTCACTAGCCTGAGTCCTCTTCTATTACATTTTTTTTTCCTTTTTGGAAAATAGTATAAAATGGCTTCACTATAAGGGTTTATTAATAATATATTATTCCAGAAATGAGGCCCAAGGTAAATCATAGTAATAAATGAAGTACTTGTTATTTAGACAACCTATATTTATTTCCAACAAATGCTCTTGGAACCTGAAAATTAGTCCTCCACTTTGTGTTTTTCTAACAATTTAGTGATAAAATTATAGAAAATAAGGACTTCCCTGGCAGTGCAGTAGTTAAGACTCCGTGCTTCCAGTGTAGGAGGTACAGGTTTGATCCCTAGTCGGGGAACTAAGGTATCACACGCTGCATGGTGCAGTCAAGAAAAAAAAAAAAACTTTTTTACTATAGAAAATAAATACAAGTTATTTCTAAATTCCAGAAAAATTTCTTTGCTGGAATACAAACCTTCCAATTCTTAATTCACACAAGATAATGCTCAATAAATGTCACTGTCTGACTGGTAGTATTAATTCTAAAGAGTGACTTCTCTTTACCTAGGCAATTGCTTCATTTTTACTGAAAGTATAGCTTTCTTTTCTCTATCCCAGAGTGTTTAGATTATGTACTATTACTATTTTAAACATCAGATTTATTCACTGAGAAAAAAAAAAAGTCAGGTTTTCTTGAGTATCTCTGGTTTACATCCCAGGATCTTGTGACTATAAAATAGTTTTCCATCTGGAAATCAATCCTTTCGAATTGTGGTGCTGGAGAAGACCCTTGAAAGTCCCTTGGACTGCAAGGAGATCAAATCAGTCAATCCTAAAGGAAATCAACTCTGACTATTCATTGGAAGCATTCATGCTGAAGCTGAAAATCCAATACTTTGGCCACCTGACGTGGAGAGCCAACTCATTGGAAAAGACCCTGATGCTAGGAAAGATTGAAAGCAGGAGAAGATGGGGATGACAGAGGATGAGATGGTTGGATGGCATCACTGATTCAATGGACCTGAGTTTGAGCAAACTCAGAGAAATAGTGAAGGACAAGGAAGCTTGGCGTACTGAAATCCATGGGATCCCAAAGAGTAAGACATGACATAGCGACTGAACAACAAATTGATAAGGATAGATGAAAACCTAGTAAAAATTGGGGTATGATGCTCTCACATGATGAAAAGATCTTTCTGCCATAATTGTTTCATGTTTTGTTTTGTTTTTTCCCAGTCAGTGGAAATGCTCCTTAGTTTCTAAGTCATTTTTCCCCCTGCATTGTTCTTCCTAAATGTTCTTCTCATACATTGTTTCAAATTAAGTCTTTGAGGGAAGAATTAAGCACAGAATAGTCAAGCTGGAAGTGCTAGAGCAGTAACCAAGGATTCCCACAGTTACCACCTGCAGTTTCTTGGTCAGGCAAGAAAAAAGGATAGTTGTCTTAATACAGCTAGTCTTGAGTTTTGGTACTCCAGGGAGCTTCCCAGTTCCAGTGAGTTATACTACCAAGTTATTTATTATGAACTTCACACACACACACACACACACACACACACACACATTTGTTGTTATTTAGTCACTAAGTTGTACCTGACTCTCTTGCAACCCCATGGACTGTAGCCCACCAGGCTCCTCTGTCCAAGGGATTTCCCAAGCAAGAATACCAGACTGGGTTGCCATTTTCTTCTCCAGGGGATCTTCCCAAGCCAGGGATTGAACCCATGTGTCCCGAATTGTCAGGAAGATTCTTTACCACCGAGTCACTTGGGGAGTGCTCCCCGCTCCAAAACACACATACATAGTTGCATGTATATCCTGCTTTTAGTTACATGTTGGCTTTTAATTTTTTGTGTGCCAACCAGAAATTACATAGCTTTCTGTAGTTTCATCATAGTTATATGATTTTTTTGTTCTATATACAATTTCAAACTTATTTACATAAAGCAGAATTCTTTTCATTTCTTAATAGAAATTTTATGCAGTGAATTCCTTACATTTTTAAATAGAAAATGTATAAAAGAAGCTAGGGCCTTAAAAGCTTTTGGAAAACTTACTTTCAAGAGAACTATATTATTTGTTTAAACATACACAAATCCTTCAACAGATAAATAAAAATTTAACTTTATAAATCTTACTTTTTGCTAAGATGCCTTTAACATCTTTAACTCTATCCTTACCAGAAATATAGTCCATTACTGATGTCTTCTAAGTTACCTTTGTCAGCATTTTCATTTCATAATATGTCCTTTAGGGAGAAATAGCCTTATGGATCACTTAACATCTTAAATGTTTCCTTTAAATGTAAGAGTAGCATAACAAGTAATCGAGAAATTGATGTCGGATTCTCCTGATGGCCCAGTGGTTAAGAATCCACCTTTCAATGCAGGGGACATGGGTTCAATCCCTGGTCCAGGAACTAAGAGTCTGCATACCACGGGGCAACCAAGTCCAAGGGCCATAACTAAGGCCCAATACAGCCAAATAACTAAACTGTGGATCACAATAAACTGTGGAAAATTCTGAAAGAGATGGGAATACCAGACCACCTGACCTGCCTCTTGAGAAACCTGTATGCAGGTCAGGAAGCAACAATTAGAACTGGACATGGAGCAACAGGCTGGTTCCAAATAGGAAAAGGAGTACATCAAGGCTGTATATTGTCACCCTGCTTATTTAACTTATATGCAGAGTACATCATGAGAAATGCTGGGCTGGAGGAAGCACAAGCTGGAATCAAGATTGCTGGGAGAAATATCAATAACCTCAGATATGCAGATGACATCACCCTTATGGCAGAAAGTGAAGAACTAAAGAGCCTCTTGATGAAAGTGAAAGAGGAGAGTGAAAAAGCTGGCTTAAAGCTCAACATTCAGAAAACTAAGATCATGGCATCCGGTCCCATCATTTCATGGCAAATAGATGAAGAAAGGGTGGAAACAGTGGCAGACCTTATGTTTTTGGGCTCCAAAATCACTGCAGATGGTGACTGAAGCCATGAAATTAAAAGACGCTTACTTCTTAGAAGGAAAGTTATGACCAACCTAGACAGCGTATTAAAAAGCAGAGACATTACTTTGCCAAAAAAGGTCCATCTAGTCAAAGCTATGGTTCTTCCAGTGGTCATGTATGGATGTGAGAGTTGGACTATAAAGAAAGTTGAGAGCTGAAGAATTGATGCTTTTGAACTGTGGTGTTGGAGAAGACTCTTGAGAGTCCCTTGGACTGCAAGGAGATCCAACCAGTCCATCCTAAAGGAGATCAGCACTGAGTGTTCATTGGAAGGGCTGGTGTTGAAGCTGAAACTCCAGTACTTTGGCCACCTGATGTGAAGATGCTGACTCACTTGAAAAAACCCTGATTCAGGGAAAGACTGAAGGTGAGAGGAAGAGACGAGAGAGGATGAGATGGCATCACTAACTCAATGGCCATGAATCTGAGTAAGCTCCGGGAGTTGGTGATGGACAGGGAGGTCTGGCGTGCTGCAGTCCATGGGGGTCGCAGAGTTGGACACGACTGAGTGACTGAACCGAACTGATACACACATATATAATATATTAATATATATTAAGTTGATGTAATAATATAACATAATAGGACAAGCAGGCATACAATATTTACTTTTCCAAAAGCTGCACATGCAATATCACCCATTGTTCATCACTTTTAACAATCTAGTAAATCAACCCAAAATGAAGGTAAGTTTTTATAAATTCACATTTGATGTAACCAGTTGATCTAACTTATTGATGGAAAATGTCTCTAACAATTACTGAAATTACAGATTTAGTAATGAAACATTCCATTAGCTATTTTTGCCACAAAAGCAGCATCATGTTACCCTTGGTTCCTTACTCTCACCCACCCCCTTAAGAAGCAGGGATTTTATTATGTGGTCTTATTTCATATCCTTACCTCAGTCATTTGGGTTTGGAATACATAATTTCTCCTAAAGTTTAATGACGTAGACATAGCCTTCTATTTTCAACTAATGACCTAAAAAGTTCTCTGAAATTTTTAATTCTCAAAAGTTCCTTTGGGATAAAAAAATATTTCTATTCTTCACAGACTAGAGAACTGAATACAATGATTACCTTGATTTATGCCAATCATGATATGATTGCTAAAGTTGTAATAGATATTAAACTTTGAATTCCATCAAGACACTTTAGATTTTACCTAAATCATGTGTCAACCAGCCACCTTCCTGTTTTTTTTTAACTATTTAAAAGAATGACGTCACCATTTTCTTTTGCCAGAGAGTAACTAAATGATGGTAAGTTCTCCAGTACTTGCATAGCTGCTTTCTGGACACGAAAGAGTGCTTTCTAACTTGCTCCGATTGTTCATGGCCCAATCCAAATCGTCTAACACTCTGGCTCTAAGAGTTTTAGAATAAACAAAAGAAAGAACTACAACTATTTAACACAGTAGGTTCTACATTTATGGAGCCCATAAGCTGATTTCATGCTGAAAGTAAAAACAGTCTCAAGACAAGATGTTTAAACGAACTCTTCGTTGTTGGAATCACAACAAACTCAGGAAAATTAGGAATATGTTGGTAACCTCTAATCTCTTTTTAAACTGACCTCATCCTGGGCAAGTAACCCATCTCCTGATGCCATTGTTGGAGACAAAATTTCTGGCTGAAAGATCCTTTTTCTGACTCAATCTGGCTTGCTATTCTTGGTTAATCGTCCCCATTTCTCTCAACATTTCACTCTTCTGATAACATTCATTTTCAGTAAAGGCTTTTTATAAGTGATTCGGCTTCTCCAGCCGCCTCCCTCTTTATCCGAGCTAAATCCTCCAACCTCCATTCCTATCGCCTTCTTTCACTAAGATTTTGCTAAACATTAGACACAGCAAGCACATGACCTCCAGTCTTCCAATGTCTCAGAATAAACCGATATAAAAACCTTCAGTTGGCCCGGCTGTAAGTTTTCCTAGAGTTGGAATTTAAGAGTCTTTAGTTCTTCAACTCTTAAAGACCTACTGGGCAAAATTTAAATTAAAAAAACAAATTTAAATTAAAAAAAAAACCGCTCCCCCTTTTTAACCTTTAGCCCCGCCCATTACCTCCCCAGCCTCCACGCGAAACTGCAGGAAACCGGAGGGGGCGGGGCGGTGACGTCACGACGCCGGTGCGTCACGGAGCGGCGGCGGCTGCGGCGCTGGCGGTGGCTGCGGCAGCGGCGGCATTTTAGTCAGCGGCGGCGGCGGCAGCGGGGCTGCTGCTCTTCCCAGCATCCCTGGCGCGGCCCTCTCAGCCCCATCTTGGCCAAGAGGAGGGAGCTGCAGCCGCCGCTTCAGCAGTTTGAATTTCAGTTTCTCCAGGGTCTGCGAACCGGGCGCACCGAGGGAGAGTCGAAGAAGCTACCGCAGCTACCTCACACGGCCGGAGCGCCGTCGCTTGCCGGCCTGCCGGCCGCCGCCCCTCACTCTCTCAGGAGCCGCGAGGGGAGGCCGAGACCGCCGCCACCGCCCGCCCGCGGGGGTGGCTCCCCCTGTATAGGGGAGGACCGAGCCGGCTTTCCCCTCCCCCGGAGCTGGTTTCCGCCTGAGACAGTCGACATGTCCCTGGGGCTGAGCTCCGGCTAGAGCCGGGGAGGGAGGGCCGCCCGCCCGCGCCGAAGCTCCGCCACCCGCTCCTGGCTGAATCAGGAATCCCTGGCTCCGGACTCGCCGCCACTCGTCCTGCTTCCCTCGGCGTCCGAGACACCGGAGCTGACGCCGGCACTGGTTCGAAGAGCCGGAGCGGGGCAGCACCGCCCCTCACGCCGCCGCCGCCTCCCCTTCGCCCTCCCACTCCCACCCCCATCCTAGGCCTGCTGACCGCGCCGAGCTGGATTGACCACGGCGGCCCGGAGACGCGAGGAGGAAGCAGCCGACCCGCCCCTGGGATCGTGCTCTCGCCGCCACTGGGGGGATTGAATTGAGGCGCCGCGACTGCGGGAGGCGAGAAGGAAGGAGGAGCCACCGCACGAGTGAGACGGGGGCAGAGCCGAAGAGACCGACTCCGATAAGGAAACGGGAGGAGGATGTCTCTCGGAGCGGCCGGCGCCCGGATCAGCCCGTGACTCTTCGAGCGGCGGGCCTCAGACCCCAGCACGGACGCGGACTTTGTCTTTGGGGGCCAGTGTTCTGCCCTTCCTGGTTTCCGGCAAGATCGCGGAGGAGCCGGCGTGCCTCTCTGCCCTCCAGCCTTCCTCATCATGTCCAAGATGCCGGCCAAGAAGAAGAGCTGCTTCCAGATCACCAGTGTCACCACGGCCCAGGTGGCTACTAGCATCACCGAGGACACCGAGAGCCTGGACGACCCGGATGAGTCACGCACAGAGGACGTCTCTTCCGAGATATTCGACGTTTCTCGGGCCACGGATTACGGCCCCGAGGAGGTCTGCGAGCGCAGCTCCTCCGAAGAGACGCTCAACAATGTTGGGGATGCGGAGACTCCCGGGACCGTCTCCCCCAACCTCCTCCTAGACGGGCAGCTGGCGGCCGCGACAGCCGCTCCGGCCAACGGAGGAGGAGCCGTTTCGGCCCGGAGCGTGGCCGGGGTGCTGGCCAGCACCCTGTCGCCGGCCGCCACCTCAGTCCCCTCCTCGGGAGCCCCCGGCGCCCCAACGGCCACGGCTCCGTCCGCCACGCCAGGAACTGCCGCCTCATCACAGCCCCCCACCACTTGTAGTTCGCGTTTTCGCGTGATCAAGCTGGACCACGGCAGCGGGGAGCCTTATAGACGCGGCCGATGGACGTGTATGGAATACTATGAGCGAGATTCCGATAGCAGCGTCCTGACCCGGTCCGGGGATTGCATTAGGCACAGCAATACTTTTGACCAGACTGCGGAGCGGGACAGCGGCCTGGGCGCCACCGGAGGGTCGGTGGTGGTGGTTGTGGCCTCCATGCCGGGCGCGCACGGGCCCGACTCGGGAACTGACAGCTCCTTGACTGCTGTGTCACAGCTACCCCCGTCGGAGAAAATGAGCCATCCCGCCCCGGCCCCGCCGCAGAGTTTTGGCGTTGGGCAGCCGCAGCCGCCGCCTCCGCCCGTAGGTGGGGCTGTGGCTCCAGGCTCGGCTTCGTTGCCGCTGTTCCCGGGAACCGCGGCCGGGCAGCCGCAGAGGTTGGCAGCCCCACCGCCTAGCCAGGCCCAGGGCGCCGGGCCCCCGGGGCCCAACGGACAGGGCCTGCCGCTGACGAATGTAACCCTGGCGCAGCCCGGCCTGGCCGTGGGCGCTGCCACCGCGCCCCCACCCCAGCAGTTCGCGTATCCTCAGCCTCCGATGCCGCCGGGCCATCTGCTGCCCGTCCCGCCCGCCGGCCAGAGTGAGTACCTGCAGCCGCACGTGGCCGGCCTGCAGCCGCCCAGCCCGGCTCAGCCCACTTCCGCGGGCGCAGCAGCAGGTCTCCCCGCGGGCACCGGCCAGAACGCCGCTGCCGCTGGCGCGCAGATGATGGGCGCGCCCTCCTTGCCCGGAGAAGCGGTGGCCCCTGGGCCCGGCCCCTCTCCCGGAGGACCTGCCGCGCCGGGTCAGCAGGCCGGAGTGCCCCCGGCTGCCGTGGGAGGCACGGCGCCGTCGGGCCTGGTTCCCGCCGGGGCCGGGCAGCCGCAGGCCGCGCCTCCGCCGCAGATGGGTGGCAGCGGCGCGCCATCGGTCGTGCCCGGCGGCCCTCTCGCCGTGGTGCCCGGAGTTGCCAACGTGCCTGCAGCCGCGCCCGCTCCCAGCGTGCCTAGTGTGTCGACCACTTCTGTTACTATGCCAAACGTCCCCGCGCCCCTGGGCCAGGCGCCGCAGCTTTGCAGCCAGCCTCCGGTCAGCAGGAGCGGCAGCAGCATCCAGCACGTGGGGCTGCCCTTGGCGCCCGGCACAGCCAGTGCCCCGACGAGTCTACCGCAGTCTGACCTGAGCCAGTTTCAGACTCAGACCCAGCCTTTAGTCGGGCAAGTTGACGATACTAGAAGAAAATCAGAACCCCTACCTCAACCACCACTTTCTCTCATTGCTGAAAATAAGCCTGTTGTGAAGCCTCCTGTTGCAGATGCCCTGGCAAACCCCCTTCAGTTAACACCTATGAACAGTCTCGCCACCTCTGTATTCAGCATAGCTATTCCTGTTGATGGTGATGAAGACAGGTATGGAAATCTTATTTGAAGTATTTGATGGGAATGCTTGACCAAATGTAGTTTAGGATGCAACTGTGGGAGATTCTTTTGTGTGGTTTTTTTCCCCCAATTTGAGGACCTTAACATTTCTAAATATAAAAGATAGTTTGTATTTAATAAAATTGATTTATCGGTTCTTGAAAAGACATTCGTTTTAGGTTACCCATGTAAAAATGATAGAATTGATGTCATAGTTGTTTTAAAGCACCAAAGTGGATAGGAATACAACATTGTTGATTCGAAAGGGTGGATGTTAGTTTAATCTTCTCGATTTGTAAGTGGTAGCCAGTAGGTTATGCCCCATAGGATTGTCCCTTTATTAGATGTCGATCACACTTGAACACTTAATGGCAGAGTGTTTTGTCAGTGTGAGTTTTGAGACTGAGACATAAAATCAGTTAAGACTTTCCCATTCTGGAAAACCAGGAGGCCCTGTAATAGAGAAAGAACCATGTAAGGTATCTCCAGTGTATCTGAAAAGGGTGGAGAGAGAATGATGAAATATCAAATTCGGCTTTGAAGATCCTGTCTTCAGCCTTTTAAAAAAAGGGGGTCAGGTCTGGAGGCTTCCCAGTGACTTCTTTTAAGATGCTTTTTTTTTTTTTTTTTTAAGGCAGAAAGTGTATTGGAAAGATGTTCTTATTTTCCATCAATCTTTTTACTGTAGAAAGGGGAGATGTGAGACTCTTGACAGAAGGGAAAGCTGTAGTTCTTAAAAAATTAGAGTGATTTTATAGTAAAAATATGAACGTTAACAACTGGTTCCCTCTGTTTAGGGGGGTTACTTTTTAAACAGTTCAAGGGCAGATTGGTGTATTGCCATACCAACTCCACTACAGTTGATGTTTGGTTATGGTTTAATAAGGATTTTAAGTAGTTTTGAGGAAATGTCATATGAAAATTTGACGTATGTATAATGCAATTTTAAAAAACTAGCTTATTACCAAAAATTACATTTAAAAATCACAGAGAAAGTTTCAGGTACTTCACAGTTAGAAATTTGTTTTCTGGGGTTTTTGTTTTGAGAAAGGTTTAATTTTATATGTGGTAAAGGATCAGAAGTACCTTTATAGATTTCTGGAGTAATTGGTATCTAAAAATACGATGAGACCTGTTAAAACTTTTTCTTCCTATTTTCTTCTGAGTTTCTTCACATTCTTTTCATTTTGAATTACCCTTGTGTTTTTGTTACATACTTCTGTGGGTTTGACATGCTCACTGAAATTCATCCTCTCTACTTTTTGTAAGTCAAAGTTCATCTTTTTTTATAGGAAATTTGCTTGTGGGGTGTCTTTTGAGAATCCTTAGAGAATACCACATGTCCATAAGTGAGCTCAGCTGGTCACTGAGAAATTTTACGTGGATGGGACTACCAAGTAAAGACTGATTCCACAAGCCACTCAGAAAAATCCTTCTCTACATTTTCTGCCATATTTCACTTTTCACACATAGATGCACACCTGAAACGCCACTTGACTTTATTTGTTCACTTTTGGTAATAGTCAGCAGGCATCTTCCCTTTTCTAGCTGCCAGAAGCCAATTTTTTTGATGGGTTGGTAAAGAACCGTTTGCTTACCTCTCTGTTCCTGTTGTACATCCCCCCACCTCATATCTCTTCAAGAAATAATGACTGGTTTCTCAGCCTCTCAGCACCCCCAAAAACACATGCACACCTGTGAATTGAATGTATTTTTCTCTCCTTCACACCTCTCCATTTTTTTGCAGTTACATTCGCCAGAACTTAAATGTGATGATATGGTATGAAGCAGAGAGATCTGTTGATAAATGGGAACTCTGGGCTGCATTCTTTAGGATATGACCTCAAAGATGCATTTATTTCTTCTCTTTATTAAAAGAGTTGGTAATTTCAAGAATCTTATATCCAAACATATGACTATCTGAATTACAGATACTACTGTATCAGTGTTCTTATCAGTTTTAACAGTTAACCAGTGCTGGGGTTTTCCTGTGTGTATCCTCCTATTATAAATGTGGCACTTCCCTCCCCCACCCAGTCTTTTAAAATCTTCACTGCTTATCAAATGTGCATTTCTAATTTTTGCTATAGTCTTTTCATTGGTTTCTAATTTAACATGCCAGTTTCCAAGATGTAATCTTACACATTTGACTGTTTTGTCACTGGACCAACACACCTGGTGAAGGAATAAATCCATTAAGTAGAAGTAGTTTTTGGGTCTTTTTAAATTTGTTTTTTAATGGAAAGCCTTTGTAAAAGAGAGCACATTTTAAAGGTGTATGCCTGTATGCTTGAAATTAAAAAACAGTTTTTCCAGTGGTATGTGGTATGTTTAAATTACTGTGAGATGAGTACTGTTAAGGAGATAGTACTAAAAAGATCACATTAAATACCTTTAATGTGATTTTAAGTTGCCTTTAATTAAAATCTTCCTACAGTTTTATTTGCAGTCATTCAGATGTAAACAAAATACTGGAGTGAGAAGTCTTGAGTAATTATTGATAGGTTGACAAATTTCAGATCCTTAGAAAATATTTTTTTAAAAGATGTTTGCCTTATAAAACAACCATTAAGAAGTTAGTAAATACAGTCTATTTCTTTGAGAAAAGGAAGGAAAATGGAAAATAAAAAGATTCAGGTGGTTTAAGTTGATATGTTAAACACTCTATCTTGTGATGTTGGTTCTGTTACTTAATACAAGGAGCTGTATTGGCTCATTTTGAGACCATTTATTTTAAAGAATCAGACCTTACCTTATCATATCTTTAAAGGGGCTGAAGGTTTTGTATGCCAAGTAAGAAAAATCTTGAAGTTCTCAGTTAACATTGCTTGTTGACCTTATATTGTTAATTAGCATAACATTTTTATATCATTCTAGCTTAATGGTCATTTATTGAGATTATTTAAGTTGATTTTGTGTAAACTGCAGGATATAATAGTGGTTGAAAACATGATTCATACAAAATGCATAGGCATTTCTATAGTAAATGTTACAAAAAAATTTTAAACTAGGCTTAACAGACTCCTATTTGGTGAAAGGGGGGAGGTGCAAAATATTACTGGTGCTTTGGGAAAAGGAACACAGCACAGATCGTTTTCCATAGATAGCTGACCAGTTTGAACTCTGTAGGCCACATTCCAGGAACTCATGAATGGCTGCAATTGTGAACTGTCAACTGCAACTAAAAGACTGTTGAAAACCTGATTGTAAGGATCCTCTAGTGGCAGATATCTTTATATCTTGTTAATAGTTTTATTTGTGTAGTTTGTTAATGACTGCTGATAAAAGAGTATAAATTGTGAGTTTTAAGTGGTGTGTCCTGGTATGTGCTGTAAACACAGATTTTGTTTGTATAGTTGTGTATATAGATACGTGTGTGAGATAGACATATACTTTTTTAATGAATTTTTTTTTTAACCTGACATTTAAGAGAGAGAATTACATAAATATGTATCGGGAGGCAAAACTGTCACTCTTACCTTTGTTTTAAAAACCTGAAAATAACTTCCCAGAGCTCTGAAAAAACTTAACTGCATTTAGTCTTTAAACATGAAAGCTCCTTACTTGAATCTGTATTTCTTTGGGAGCTTATGGTTCCTTATCGATATTGAATTGTGGAGATAATTCTGCCTTGTGGTTTATTTTGTTGATGTTTAAATCACATAGTAGATACCATCTTATGCCTAAGTACTCTTACTAAGGATTTTGTAATTAAAGTTTGATTGACATCATATGAGTGACATTGTTATTTAGTACAAAAACTGATATTGATGCACTCAGCAGAGTGCCTCACTGGTATGCTTTAGTCATAAAACCTGGCTCTAAGTCAAGGAAATTATCATAGATTTCCAGAAAGGCCAGTCATCAAAAAGTGCCTGAAATTCTTAAAACCAGGAATTGTATCAGTAGGAATATGGCCTTTTTTATTCACGGTGACTCAGTTGTTTAAAATTATCTGTGAACTAAATTGTATGGACTGAACATTGGTTAACTTTTTAGAAAATATAAGGGCTTTTATGTGTGTGGATAAGATACATTGCCAAGTAACTAATTTATTAAGTCTTTTTCTTGGAAGGGATGGAGGGTATCTTGAATTATAGTGAGAAGGTTTTCTTTTTTTTTTCAGTACTAGTAGTGGGGTATATGTTTTCTCCCTTATGAGAATAAATGTAAGACCAGTCTGTTCTCTGGGAATTTTGATTTCACTAATTTGGAAATAATAAAACATGAAACTGGATTTATGACCTGGTACTTGGTAATTTAGAATGGAGTTTAGTCTTTCTCAGCACCAGAAGAAGTTGGAGGGCGCTCTAGAGTCCTCTAGTAACAAAGAGCTGCCCCACCAATCAGATGGTAAACCAAAATGAGTCTCTTCCCTGAGGAATGGTTTGATAGGGAAGTATAAAAGAATCTTGACTTTTTTTTCCTAAAATGGTAGAAGCTGAGGAGTTTAAGGAGTAGGAAATAATAGCAGATAACCAAGACAGAAGTAAATATAGTGAAATAATATGAAATATGGTCTCAAAAGGAATAGGAACCATACCATGTTACTAGTAAGGAGCAGTGGCCTAATTTCTTCTTTTAATGTTTTAGACCAGTATGTATTTCCTTTCCCAGAAAGATACTGTTTATTTCATAATTGAATTACTCTTTAAATAGAAGAGAGGCTTTACAAAAACAGGTATATCTGGTTAAATGTAGCCTGAATAATAATGTTCTAAGGAATCTTTTTATTAGTGGGAAGAGAAGATTTTTAATAAGAAATCTTAATTGTTGACAGTGTTGAAGGGATATGTGTGGCAAAATTTCTGAATTGGAATAAATCCCTTGTTTTTTTCTTTATAATAAATCAGTATTCTTGTGATTTGAAGCTGTTCTTTTAAATCATGTAATACAGATTACTGCAGCCACAAAGAATATGCCTTCTTGAGACATTTGTATAATTAATTAGGTCTTTACCAGAATAATTCTTGAACATACCAGATTATTCAATTTTTGTTATATTCTTAATCTGGATTTGCTTAGGGTAAAAATTGGGACTCTTCCGTAAAGATTTAGGAACAGTAATTTGTATCATTCTTATACATCATTGCATGATTTTTCATAATATATTTTAATGTATACTCTTCAGATTTGACTGGTAACATTAAGGTATATTGATTATCTGCTCTACTTCTAAAAAGTACGTGATTGGTTCTACTTTTAAATCAGGTGAATTAAATTTCATCTATGCTACTTTGGACTGCTTACCACTCAAATTTAAAGCCTCAAGTCAGATTAAAGTTTTTAGTTTTAGTTTTAAGTTTTTGCACTCAAGCTACCTTTTGTTAAAAAAGAACAAACTCATATTCTTGAAGTTGTTCATTTATATATGATGGTTATGTGAAAATTTTGTAGATCATTGAGTTAATAATGTTCACCATGGACATAGACAATTAGTAAACATCCTGATAATTTATACTCATCAGAGTAGGCAACACAAATAAATAAAGTCTAAATGTTAAATTACTTAAAACCTCCTTTCCCATAAGATTTTCTTACTAAAATCTGATTAAAGACTATAGATATCTAGAAGAGAAACTATTTGTCAATTATTGTAAATAATGTTAGTGTGTTTTAAATGTTATTTGTAAAGATTTAGGCTATCCATCTTCATTGTTACACAAGTAATTTATTTCATCTGTGTATGAAGGATACTCAAAGTTTAAGGCTGACTGGTTTCTAAAATAGAATTCAGTTTCAATAACTGGTTTTATAAGTAAACCAAAACAAATCCATGTTATATGGTCTACCTAGCTTTTGAAAACAGGAGAGGGGGCTCTTGATCAAATCTATAGTGTGTTTAGTTATGTACTATATGGCATATCATATGAATGACCGTTACAGATGATGGAATCAAGAGTCTTCAGTTTTGATCCAAAAATGTAATTGCATGGCATGGATATAATCAGAGAAAAGGAGACATTGGTTCAGGCCAGAAAAAGTCATGATATAATAAGTGGTTCAGAAACTTGTGTTCTAATCCTGGCTTTTCCACAATTTAGTTGATTTATTTGGTCAAGTCATTTAATTTTCTTGGTTTTCTTCATTGGTAAAATTAAAATTTGAGCCTTTGGTCAGACTTTAAGTCCATACATGAGAGAGCTGCCAACTTAAACCTTCCTCTTGGTAAAACCCTTTTCCTGCCCTTAGACTAATGTGTGACCAAAAAAATAAAGTTTACAAATACTCTGTAAGCAGGTTGAATGCCCAGGAAAACATTTGAAATGGCAATATGTTAGTCATTCAACTTTGTCTGATTCTCTGAGTAGTACGTACTGGGATACAGAAATAAGACTTATCTTCTCCTTTAAAATCTCAGAATTTATGGAAACAATTACCAATTGTATACTTCATTGTAGGTTGTGATGGAAGGATTAAGTTATTAATGCAAACAATTTAGGACATCAAGTCAGATTTGTGTAGGGAGGGAATAGTTAGACTGATTCTGTTTAAATTATTCTCTGCATAGGTAATACATTTATACAGTTCAAAATTCAAAATATGTGAATATAAATTGAAAGCCTTTCTGCCACTTCTGTCCTTCTACCCAATTTCTGTCCTCAGAAGCAACCCATTATTACTTTTGCATTCCATGGAAGCTAACTCTTGAATCTTAAGAGTCATTCAGATTGGGTCACTGATGAAAGAAGCGGATGATTTTCCAAGTAGGAGGGCAGTTTTGTGTAACTGTGGAAGAGTGAGACTGTCAGATGCAGAACATGATGTGATGTGATTTGACAGTAACCAGAGTGAAGGGCTTAAGTGTCACAGAGAGAAATTGAGATTTTTACCATTTAAGTTTGTGATTGCTGCTAAAGGTGTTTCTTGAAGCTTTTGTTGTTTAAGTAGTATGTATCTTGGAACCATTTCAATACCCTTTTATAGTGATTATTGTATTTTTAATTAAAATCTTGTGATAAAGTTGTGTATAAGGAAATCCGGGGGGAGGTCTGAATCCCAGAGGTAGAATTCTCCAATGGAATGGACTAAATAACTTGGTATATACCTGGCTCCAGGTTTATGTATTCTGCTTGCTTTAAGTATTCTGTTTGCCTCAATAGTATCTTAATAATGGTAAAGTATTTGGTATGTGTTAATATACTGTACCAAAGGTTGATTTTTATATAACATATTTAGAAATCATAACCCTGTATTAAACACAGATGAGGCTTAATTGCTTTAGAGTCTGTGTATGCATAATCTCATTTCATCTTTTCAGCAATTGTAGTGACTGTTTTTCTCCCCTTTTTTTATGGATTAAGGAAACTGAGGATTTGAGTCACATAGCTATTAAGTCACACAAGGCACAGCGTCAGATTCAGGCTTTCTGACTCCAAAGCCAGCACTTGGATATTCCCAGGGTTAGTTTTATTACTTTCCTGGCTATGAGATAGGATAAAGGAAAAGCATCTGTAGACACTGATCTGTTGTGTTGCAACTTTTTACCTAAAGGATGTTTTTAAAATCATTTTTGTAGATGATAATGTTGGAGAGATGGCCCTTGTTCCTTTGCTTACTGTGTTTCCCTGGTTTCTATTTAGAGATTTCTGAAGTTGAGGTACATGTGTTTTTCCTTGCTATTATAGTTGGCAACCCTACAGAGATAGTATCTTAGTTTATCAAGTAGATATATGTCACATTTAACTTACTTTCTCAGGTATTATATTCATGTACTTGGTAATTATCCTGACAGACTGTTCAGTATATAAACTCAGAGAGAAAGAATGTTTATTGTCTGTTGGTTTTGAAATTTTTTTACAAATAGGAAAACAATGTTTTCCTTTAGCAGGCTGAAATAAATTCAGAGTAAGCCACACCTCAGTCATTGAAGAAGTGCTTCTTTGGCTTTATATTTAAATTAGTATTTTATATATAAATACTTTATATTTAGTTTACATTGACATCAAATATGTTGCTGGAAAAGTGGTTTCAAATTTTATTGCTTGAGCAGAAGAGCATTTGTGACCAAATCTCCATAAAATTCAGTATTTCTAACAAATTTTTGATACCAGTTGTTTCTTGATGCCTTCAAATATCATACACTATAAACTTGGAAATGCTCCCCATTAACAGTGTTTTCCTTAGACTCTTGATTTCCTCAATCTTACACCATTCCAAAACATAAGTCTTTGATCTAGCCCTTCAGTATTTACAAATGGCCCTTTTGAAATTCATGATCAACTAGATTACATAGACTTGACTCCTTTAATCTGTGCCTGCTAATCAGTGTTTTGAGATTAATTGTTGCTATTTGCTAAAAATTTCTCAGTGTATGGATAACATCCCAGCTTAAGTATTCCAGAAACCAAAAATTTCATATTTTTAAGACTATCTAAATGTTTATCCCTGGAATCTCAACTATTTAAAAATTTTTAGGTTGCGTAGATTGTATAACTCCATATGGCTTATTTGTTTTGAATATATATGTTACAAGGAATTGTTAACTGCCAGCTCTTGCAACCTAAATGTATTGTTGACATGTTCTAAAGACTTCTAAGTACATTTATAGTATTGTATTTCACAGATTTTTTTCTTTCTTGCCCCCAGGATACACGTCTAACTGCAGATACATTCTTTTACACTTCTACCTTTGACTTATGATGAACATTTCATTATTAATATCTATGCTAAAATGCTAGAATTTCATAACTAAAGTCTTGTGACTTTATTTAAAACCAATTTATTTGCATTTGGATTTAATTCAGATTAAATATATATGTTTGTTTTTCCAAAATCGGGATCTAAAGATCTTTTAAAGTATATTACCCTTAAAAATATATTGTAAATGTTCTTCAATGAATTTTTAATTCCAGACTTGCAAAGTAACTTCCAAGTTTACTCTTTGTTATTTTCTTGTATTCACTACCTTCCTCTTGTGTCACTTTGTTTATTTTAAATTCAAGGTCTCCACACAGACCTGTGTGAATAGCAAACTTGTTCCCATATGATCTTGGGTGAGACTGCTAAAGAAAGCCAGCTGAGTTTTCAGTTGGTTTAGTTGGCTTTCATTTAATTTGGCAGACAGATATTCTAAGTACAGTGAGAAAAAAAAAAGCACCCATGGTAAATACATGTAGAGAGGGTACAAGTTGTTAAATAAACAATAGCAACCTCTTAATTCTTTCTTGATATTAGTTGGTTTAGTCACTGCCTTCAATTGCCTTAGACTTAGTCAAGAGAAAAGTGCAGAAATAGTAAAAAGACTAGAAAGGAGTTGAAGTAGGGAAAGTGAAAGAACACATACTGAAGACTCCTAATTAATCAAACAGTTGCATTGGTGACATGCTGGTATCTAGTGTCTATCTGCCTTTCTTAGTTTGGGATCATCTAAAAGGTACCTTCCTGGTTAAAATTTAAAATGCGCCCCCCTTTTTAATTCAGTAGATAATATGTCTTAACTTGAGTTGTGTAATCATGGAATTCTATTGAGTGTTTTATTTGATGATCATTGATACTTGTTGATACTTGGTTGTTATTCCAGTAGAACTTGGAAATAGTATTCTTATTGTACTAATAATACTGCAGACTCTCCTAAGGCACTAGTTAGGATCTCAGAATTTCCATATTGTATCTGAAGCTCATTTCGATGATAAAGATAATAGCTGTCACTTACTGAGCATTGACAGAATGCCAGGAACTTTATATATAGTCTCAGTTCTTGAGCCACCCTGCAAGGCTAGCTGGTAATATCACCATTTAACTGATAAAGAGACAGACCTAGAAAGGCTGAAATTTAACTCTGTTGTATGCTTAGCAAAGTAGTTTAAGAGTATAAATTCTGGGACCAGATTGCCACTTAACTAGCTTTGTGACGTTAGGTAAGTTCTCTTTGATCCAGTTTCCCTGTCCATGAAATGGGAAGAATAATAGCACCTATCTCTTAAGACTGTTGTAGTATTGAGTTAATAAATGTAAAGCACTTAGAATAGAGTCTGGTATGTAATAAGCACTTAGCTTGCTTATTCTTAGCTTGCTGCTGTTATTCTGCTACAGCATGTATTAGGAAGTAAAAGTGACATGGCCAGTGTACAGGTTGGGAGTTGGGGAGACTATGGAAATATGCTGAGGTGGCGGAGAAACTGTTAGAAAGCAGGTTTGTTGAAAAGTAGTCACCTGAGAAACAACTTCTGAGATGTGAAGTGAAACAAGAATGCTGGGAACTTGCCCCATTAAGAGTCTGAAACTGGAGCCCATTATCCAGAGTGAAGTAAGCCAGAAGCAAAAACAACAATACAGTATATTAACACATCTATATGGAATTTAGAAAGATGGTAACGAGAACCCAACATGCGAGACAGCAAAAGGAACGCAGATGTATAGAATAGACTCGTGGACTCTGTGGATGAGGGTAAGGGTGGGATGATATGGGAGAATGGCATTGAAACATGTTAATTATCATATGTCTAATCAATCGCCAGCCCAGGATTGATGCTCAGGGCTGGTGCATCGAGATTTCCCGGGGGGAGGGAGGAGGGAGGGGGGTTCTGGAGGGGGAGCATATGTAAACCCATGGTGATATCATGGCATTGTATGGCAAAACTAATAAATAAATTTAAAAAAAGAGTCTGTAGTATAGCCCTAGGGAATATTTCTCCAGGGAATAGTAGAAATGGAGGGTGACAAAGGCTTGTACGCTCTTACCCCTTAAAGGGACACAGTACGAATGTGAGAAATTAGAAAGCTCCCCTCTAGCTGCAGCACCATTTTTTGCCTTAATCCAGGGAAACCACATATAAATGGACTCTGAAGGTGGAAGTTGTGCTCCAACCCAGAAAAGGACTCGGTCACCATCAAATCCTATGAAGTCGGTCCAGTGAAGAATTTTTATGTTTTGAAGGTTTAACTTATTTTATGTGAACACTGTACCTGAGAAGAGCTTTGTTAAACTGTTGACATGTGTAGGGATTTATAAAGGCATCTGATACAAAATAGTTGCTGGTTAAGCTGTGAATTGATCATGCTCATATGCATATAAACACACATACACACACACACACACACACACACAACCGGGTGCTAGTTAGTTTTTAATTTTATCTGTATTACCCCTTTTTATTTCTTGCATCGTTGTCGGGGTCTGCTGGATTTTGTCCAGTTTTTAAATTTCTTTTGAAATGTTTTTAATCAAGCTAATGTGGGTTTGTTTTTTTTTTAATTAAAGTGGTGGCACTGTATTAGAAATCTGAAATATTCCTTCTGTTTTTGAAAAGTAGTGATTTTACTGTACTTTCTCAACTTCATTTCCATTTGATTCTTGGGTCTCACAGGAATCCTTCAACTGCTTTCTACCAAGCGTTCCATTTGAACACGGTTCAGGAATCAAAGAACCTCTGGGATAGGTATGAATACTTGCATATGAAATGCATACATGCAACAGTGTATGCATGAATTGCTTTGCACTGTATACTGGTTTCTCATCATTAAAAACTGATTTTTATTATTGGGGGGGGGGGGGGGGGGAATCACATGGTATCTAGCATGAGACAAAGCAGCAAAATAAACCAAAAGGACAATATGTATTTTAAATAGAATATAAACATACTTTCTTTACACTTTAAAGTATATTTTTGAAGGGCTTACTCTATTGGATTTTATTACATGAAATATCCCCTTACCCATGTGTGTTTAATATAAAAACATGTTCTATTAAAAAAAAAACTACAGTTAACTTTTTGCTGTTTTGTATAATTGCTCTCTAAAAAGCCTTAGTGACTCAAAGCAGAATGTTACTTTGTGTTAAGAAATTGGGGAAGGGAAAAAACTAAGGTATCAAAGTAGCAATCATTTAATTCTTGGCACGAAATTTTAACCTTAAGCTTGTTTCCTAGAATTCACTATATCTGCATTACAGTTTTATAAACCCCTAAAATAGTTTTTCTCACAGAAATGCTGTATACATTTTTTTTTTTTTGTAACTTTTTAAAGTATAGACTGAAGTCTTGGACTTCACATAGGGCACAAAGATACTTTCTTTCTGCTTAATACACATTTTAGATAGTATATGCTCTGTTCACTTATTTTGCTGAATATTTATTAGCACTCCATTAATCAGTGTCTAATTAACAGAAGTGGAGTGCAAACAATGTTTTTAAAATTCACACAAAGCTTTGTTAGATTCTTTTAACTCTGCCTGGCAGCGCATTTGTGTCCTTTGGCATAGTTTGGATAACACTCATGGACTCAACTCCATCTCTTATTAGAATAAAGTATTGCTGCGTGCATGTACATGTCATGCTAAGACATGGTCTATAACAGTCTTTTAATTCTTAGGCTTGATTTACTGTTATCACTCAGGATATTTTCTGACAAACTATTGTTCTGGTAATGTGTTCCTTACTTAACTGGAAATGTTTTTAAGTGGTTGCTTGTAGAACAAGAAGTTTATAATGTATAGTGCTATATTTATAGATTCAATTTTTAAATTGTACAGCTATAGCAATATCAAGACATAAATGTAAATTGAGGCATGAAACAGCATGAAGTTTTAATCATTTAGATGGCTTACCAGTGTAGCCAGGGTGAGTACTTTGGGAATGTACTTTATACTTTTCCCTTAGAGAAAGGAAAAATCACACTCTTCTTAGAAATATTGTAAAATGTTTCTTAGATACATGATAATTCATTTGAAATAGCTAACTTTCATGAGCTACCATGATAGCAGTATGAGTAATACCTGTTGTTTTCATCAAAATGATACAGAAAGGTTTGAACTTTATTTTTTATAATTTGGATCTAATTAAAAGATTTCTTTTTATTATAAAGCAGCCATAGAAGTTGCCTCCTTATCATCCATTACCACTAAATATTCCTTATCTGTTTTCTTTTTTAGATCCTAGAAATATTTAAGGTATCAGAAGTGAGGCAAGTTGTTATATCTATAGTTTCTCACGGGTTGAAAATATTTTCTCTTCTCCTTGGAGCCTCTTGTCCAGAGCCAAAGAAGTGTAATGGATACTTGGATAGTTGTCTATAGTATGTTAGTGCCAAAATATAATCAGGACTTTTATTCTAGATTAGCCATTCTTGACTGTAAATTGACATGTTGGTACCAAGATGATAAACTCAGCCCCGTGGAAACTAACTAGTTGTTTCCTTTTAGCTTTTCATCTAGCTTAATTTTCAGTTGAGAAGAGGAGTAGTGGCTGGCTTTGTTAGTTCTAACCATCTACAGCTTCAAGTTGGCAGATATCTATAAACTTTTTAGTAGTTTAATACCTGGTAAAATGTTGTGGGACTGTTTATTCTTTTTCATTGCAGACAGAGGTTGAAGATTAATGTGTGTTAAGCTTTGAAAAATATCTCACCAAATTGCCTTGTTCATTTTTGACTAATAAATTTAAGCTTTTTAAAATGTTACTAATTTGGCAAGTCAATATTTTTAAGGATGATATTATTAAATAGAACTCATTAAAGGATTTAAGGGGCTATACACTACTTACATCATTTACTCACTAAGAGGTATAAATTTGTCTGTCATTATGGATATATATGATATTTCAGGGTCCCATTTATGAAATCTTGGAAATCATTTTCAGTAGGGGCAGCTTTTAAGCCCCGTGCTAATTTTTATTAAACCTGCCCTAGATATTTGAAGATCCTTGAGTTTGCCTTACTCAAAAGACTGGGATCTTTTTTTCCTAGAATTCTTTTAGCAGACTGTCTTTTAATCATAATAATATGGGTAACTAATATGTCTTTCTCACATTGACTTAGAGCTATCTAATGGCCTTTTTGTTTTCTCTATTTAAATTAGAATTAGCAAGCTGAGAGACAGTCTGCCTCTGCCTATATTTAGATACTTCCTCTTTCTGTTGATATCCAATGCTTTACTCAGTTATTATACTAAAGTCGAAGCTCCTGTCAAGCCTTCCTTTACCTTTTCCTGTAGGTGCCATCATTTTCTGTCTTCCCCGTTTGTCATTTGCAGAGTCCTCAGGGAATCAGTCAGCTGAAACCATCACTCAATAAAGAAGAGTAGATTCTAATAGCTAAAATAATACAACTTTTTCTTAAGAAACCCAAATTAATTGCATTGACTGTTTTATTAAAATGAATAATGTAGCTTCCAGGTTTCACTTTTTAAGCCCTGTGCCAATGTTTAGTGATAGCCTGGCCCATTGGCATTTCAGAACAGTAACTTGAAAATTTGACTTCCTATTTTTCTTCTTTAAAAAAACAGCTTTCCAAACTTAATTATTGACATTGCTTTGTTGCATCACAGAATTAGTTTAGAAAGTTACCCTGATAATCACTAGGGGATAGGCTCTCACTGGTAGTCTTTTGTGTGCATAAACTAAGGGTAAGAATTTATAGCAAACAGCTTTTACCCTATTGTAACTATCGAGTCAGGAAGATAAAGGAGTACCAAAGGGAAGAGACTTTACCTCAGGTAGACTAAAGAAAAAAATCAGGTAGCTTGTAAGAACTTATCCTTATTGATAAACACTTAAAAATATTTCTGCCTTAACAAAGAAAATAGTTAAAATGTAGTTAACAAATTAGAGTAAGAGTGGCTAGGTACACCATCTGCTTGAGTCTTTTTGTCCTTCCTGATGACAGCAACAATATTTAAAAGAGATGAATAAGGAAAGTAGTATACATGAATTATTAGCTTAAAATGAATAAGTCTTTGGGTCTTTTACTTGGTTATTTAATGATATCAATTAAGTCTTTATAGTGATTATTTACTTTCCTCTGTTTATATCTGGTTTCTAAATTGTTGCATTAAAATGTTCTTATTAAATAACGTCAAGTATTTTGTGTTAGTGTATCCCAAGTGGCTCAGTGGTAAAGAGTCTGCCTGCCACAGCAGGAGATGAAGGTTAGATTGCTTGGTTGGAAGATTCCCTGGAGAAGGAAATGGCAACCACTCCAGTATTCTTGCTTGGGAAATCCCATGTACAGAGGAGCCTGGAGGGCTACAGTTCATGGGTTGGCAAAAGAGTCTAATACAACTTAGCAACAAAACAACAACAATAAATTTTGTGTTAGAAAAGGTGTCCAACATTTGCTATGGTTATGAGATTCCACTTTTGAAGTTAGGAGTAAATCAGAACTAAACTATGAGACGATTTGTTCTGTCTTCCTCCGGGAAGCTTGGATACATCATTAACACCCACTTATTAACCCAAATGGAAAAAAAAATCAAGTTTCAAAGAATTAACCATAGTGGGCTGCTTGTTAGAGATTGTAACTGGTTAGTGTGCTCTCTTGATAATTACACTGTAAGTACTTTGAGGATATGAGCCCAAACTGTTGGTGTAACTATACCAAATACATTTCTTAATAGTTTGTACCTTAAGTACTTATATAATTTATTATCTGATCATATTTTGACCAATTCCAATTAAGGGTATCTAGTAGAGGATAATCAGAGATGCTCAAAATTAGAGGAAGTTTTTAATGGCCTGTCATCTTTTTCCCAGGCACTAGTGGTAAAGAACCCACCTGCCAGTGCAGGAGACGTATGAGACATGGGTTCAGTCCTTGGGTTGAGAAGATCCTTGGAGGAGGGAATGGCAACCCACTCCAGTATTCTTGCCTGGAGAATCCCACAGACAGAAGAGCGTGGCAGGCTCTGGTCCATGGGGTCACAAAGAGTTGGACGTGACTAAAGTGACTTAGCACATCACCTTTTTTAGGACTGGATCTCAGAGTTAGATGAAAACCTAAGAACATGCTTATAAAATGTTCAAATGACATTAAAGCAGGAAGTCATAGCTATTATTGGATGATAGCACTTGTGAATTTAACCATCTAAAGTATGTGCAGAAATTCAGAAAGTGAAAGAACATGTATGTAAATTCAGGAAGCTTGAAACTTAAGTTGAATAGGTAGAGTAAAAAGTACCTAGATACACTAGTTGGCTGCAGTTTATAGTTACTGGTTAGCAAGTGACAGGCCTGCCACAAAAGGTAATGTAATGTGAGGCAATATTTATATAACTAGAATAAATAGGAAAAGATGGTGACAGACCTACTGTGCTTCATTTCTGTAGGCTGGTTCCTCTAAATACAAAGCTAATGAGAAAATCTTACTTTATATTCCACCTGGACAGCAAGGTGGGTATTTCAGTAGGAAGACTTGAGCTTATTTTCTGAAAGAAAATAAGTCCTCTTGGAAATAGCGCTGTCATCACTAGAAATAATAAAGCTGTCTTCCTGGCTGTTAGGAATGTTTGAGGTTTAGAGCCAGTTACTTTTAAAATCCCTACTGTGCAAAATATTATTGCACCACTTAATTCTAGAGGAAGAAAGAAAAGAGATAAGAAAAGTTTTTGAAATTGATCTACTTCACTCTTGTCTTTGTTGCCCATTAGTTTCAGAAAACCTCAAAAAGCTGTGTATTTGTTTAAGAAATGTAGGCTTAACAGACCTCTGGAAGGTTGCTGCTGCTGCTAAATCTCTTCGCTCGGGTCTGACTCTCTGAGACCCCGTAGATGGCAGCCCACCAGGCTCCGCTGTCCTTGGGATTCTCCAGGCAAGAACACTGGAGTGGGTTGTCATTTCCTTCTCCAATGCATGAAAGTGAAAAGTGAAAGTGAAGTCGCTCAGTCGTGACTCTTCGCACAACCCCATGGACTGCAGCCTACCAGGCTTCTCTGTCCATGGGATTTTCCAGGCAAGAGTACTGGAGTGGGGTGCCATTGCCTTCTCTGTTTGTCCCTATTAGGACAGATTTCCCATGTCAGAGGCAACTAAGTTGTGGCCACAAATTGGGAAACCAATGATTGGGTAGAATTCAGTTGTGCGGGCATGCCCAGTCGCTTCCTTCAGTCATGTCTCTTTGTGACGCTATGGACTATACAGCCTGCCAGGCTCCTCCAGGCAAGAATACTGGGGTGGGTTGCCATTTCCTTCTCCAGGGGATCCCTGACCTAGGGATCGAACCCTGGGTTGAACCTGCATTGAAGGGAAATTCTTTACCACTGAGTTATCTGGGAAGCCCGAGAATTTGGGCATGCAGAGTTAAAGGACTAAGAACGCACATTCTGGTTAGAGGGAATACTGTGAACCACTGTGGAAGTATATGGTAAGGATGGTTAAGTTTGATTGGTGCGTAAAACATTTGAAGATAACAGAGAGAAGATGGTAGATTCGTTAGAGACCAAAGATACTAGAAAGGTAATGAAGGTCTAAATTAGGCAATAGAGATGAAGAAAGGGGCTTCCTGGGTGGCGCTAGCTGTAAAGAGCCTGCCTGCCAGTGCCAGAGATATTAGAGACATAGATTCGATCCCTGGGTTGGGAAGATACCCTGGAGAAGGTAGTGGCAGTCCACTGCAGTATTCTTGCCTGGAGAATCCCATGGACAGAGGAGCCTGGTGGGCTACAGTCCATAGGGCCGCAAAGAGACGAGACTGAAATGACTTGGTGCGCTCGCACCTACGAAAGGAAAGGATGAAGAAAGAATGGTTATCAGAAGGTGAGAATTAAGAAATTCTGCTACTGATTAGGTGTGACAGGGAAACAGTCAAATTTGACTTTGTCAGACCTAACTGAAGGAATGGTGGTACCATTACTAGTATTAGTGAAATAATTGGTTTGGGAAGAAGAAAATAGTAATGAGATTTTGCTCTGAGCTGAAAAGCCAGTGGAAGGTCAAGGTGGAAATACTCAGGGTACAGCTCTAGCTGCACACCTGCAGCTTGGTGGAGAAGTTAAGGCTAGAAGAGATTGAAGAATCTTTTATTTGTTTGTTTCTTTGTTTATATTATTATTTGATTCTAGAATTCAGGCTTTAGGAAAGGCTCATGTTTTTTAGGAGCAGAGTAGTGGAAAGGGGGCAGGCCAGGACCTTGGGTAACACTGTCTACATTTAGAGAATGAGGGAAACTTTGAAGAAGATAAGTGGTCTTAGAGACTAGAAGATTCTAAGAATATTAAAGAAGGGAAAATGTTTTAATCTCTATTTTGAAAAAATTTGAAGGTTACAGAAAAATTATAAGAGTAATACTGTTGACCCTTGAACAATGCAGGGATAAGGAGGTAACCAGCCTTCTATGCATGAAAATTCCCATATAACCTAAAGTCAGCTCTCCATAGCCACAGAGTTCCTCCATATCTGTGGGTTTGTATACGTGGATTCAACCAACCTTAGACCGTGTAGTGCTGTAGTATGACTATTGGAAATATCCATGTATTAAGTGAACTCACACAGTTCAAATCCATGTTGTTCAAGAGTCAGCTGTACAAAAGTGTTTCAGTAATCTTAACCAGATTTGACATTTGTTAGCATTTAGTCACACTTGCTTTATCACCCTAACATATTGTTTAGGAACCATTTAAGAATAACTTACAGATATCATGTTCATTAATCCCAAAATACTTTAGCATATATTTCCTATTATGTGAAGATAGTATAGCTACCAAATTCAGATTTGTTAGACTTACCTAACATGTAACATACAGTTCATGTACACATTCTGTTGGTTGTACCAGTAATGTCCTTCATGACCATTTTTTACCTGTTAAAGGAGCCTAAAAAGGTCACAGATTACATTTAATTATGAAACATTTGTCTTTTTTCCTCCTGTCTTATATAAATAAATATTGTATCAGTCTTCTTTAAGATTGTTTAAATAGTCGCTTAAAAAGGAAGTGCCAGTGTTCTGCTTGAATAACAGGGAAAAATGCATCTGCCTTTTTACAGATGCATGTCTTTTTACAGTCTGTGTTACAGGGATTGGGAAGGAGAGAGATGAAAGGGTGTGCTGACTAGAATCCAGCTAAAACAACTACTGGGATTGGAGAAGTTTTAAGAAGAGTCATGTTTCTTAAAGTTTAGTAGGGAGTGGCAAAGGAAGGAGAACATGTGGATATTAATGAGGGTATATCCCTTACAAGAGAAATCGAGGTTTATTCATATACCAGTTTTTTCTGTACTATGGTTTTTATACATATATATTAATGGGATATTAATTATCTTAAATAGAGAAAAATAGTATAATTTGAAGACATTCTTACCAGTTGGGTTTACAAAATATGTGATTGCTATCCTTTATAGTCTGTTTAATCCTCCTAGTTTTATTGTGATAGTTGCCTAAGGTGGATTGTTTCCTGCCAGATTTTTAACCATAGATCTGTATCTCATTGTCTGAAGTGGTGTTTCAGTGGATCCTAAGCATTTGTTCTCCTGTCAGCTTTTCTGTGACTAACGGAAATGGGACACCTGACATGCTGATACTATTTTCAGCACATGACTGGACTTCAGAATTGGTGATGAGAAATTATTAACTGCTCATTGATTATGATATGCTTCTTTGTGCATGTGCTTACCTCTTTCCTCTTTATTAGTAAATTTTCTCCATATAAATCATCACAACCTACCTACTCTGAAAAGTCATGATAATTATTTTTAGGATGAAACTTGAAAAGCAGTCTTAAAACATGGAAATAGTTGGTAAGGTCTCTTTATTATTGTTGAAATTAATTGTTTAACTTTTCACCAAATAGATTTTTAAGTAAATCAAATCCTTGAACAGAACAATGTATGTATAATTTGCTAAATCCATCTCTTTTTTTTCCTACGAATCTAGAACTCTGTAGCAAAGCTTTTTAAGAAAAGACTTACTAAATTTGTTCAGATGACAAGGAAACTCAAATATAGCCTGAAATTGTTGAACCAGATCAAACATACAACATCTGTTTGGAGGTTTTTTTCCATTCTAGTTCCTGACAGTTTAAAAATATGAATTCATACCTCTTCTATGTACTGAAACTTGCAGATAGTTTTGGCAACCTATTGAGAAGAAAGAAATATTAAGTGGAATTACTTTAATATTTTTATTTTCAGTAAGATTTGGGTTGGTAGGTAGTAGACAAGAGAAATGACTGGTTCCATTCCAGCTGACATTCTTTGTGTGTGTGCATGTACTTGTACTAATATTCTAAATCATGCAAATCAGGAAATGTGTTCGATTTTGTGATTGCCATAGATCATTTATATGTGTTTGCTTATCAGAAATTAGCTTCTATGTTTAGGTTTCACTTGACGACTTATAAAATATTTTCCACATTTGACAAGTAAATTTAGATAGATGGTAATAATTCAGAATATGTATTCATTGATAAATAAATATTCTCAAATAGCATTTTTATGCTGTTTTGTTTCTTGGTTATTGTCAAATGTAAAGATTTTGGTTTTAAATAGGAAAAGATTTGGAGGTGCTCATGGTATTTTTTTACAGTTTTTAATTTAATTATATTTGGCATGGAAATAGTGGTGGTGTAACCTATATCCTGGAAGCCAGAAACAACTTTCTACATGTCTGCTTGGTGGTAATATCAAGGTAAAGAAGTATTCTCCTTCTAGCCCTGTGCACTATTAGAAGGAGAACAAGAAGGGAAAAAGAGTTGTTGTGTCTGACTAATCCCCCTCCTGCTCAGTGTCTATTAACCATTAATCTTCAGAAAATTTCTGTATCTACAGCAGCTATTCCTTAAATATTACTTAGTCCAGAAAATGTTGCTAAATACATGTTTGGAATGGTCATAACATAGTTTGTTTCACGAAATTAGATGTTAACTCTTAAACATAACGTGATATTTTAAATTTTAAGAACAGTTCTATTTGTTTTATGTTAACTGTTCTTAACAAAGCTCAAAGTCAAATATGCACCTTTCTGTTAACAAAGCCTGCAGAATGTTATTGTGTGTGTATTTGAGTAATACATTGCTGGCTTCCACTTACTTTGTTTTTCCATTTTTATCTCCTCTCACCCCCAATTTCAGTTTTTTGTTTTTTTGGTATCCCCTATAAACTGTTTTTTGAAAGAGAAGTATATAAGTCATTGTGAGTAAACATGATCAGTCTATCTATAACTATCTTGTTAAAGCTCTTTTTCCAAAGCTATATAATTTTTATACGTTAACTTCTTGAAACACTGTCTTTCCAGTGTTCTTATTCTGCTAGGTATATTTGGACCAATTTTTTCCCCATAAGTTTATCTTTGATATTTCTAATCTGATTTCTCTTATACATATTCAAAGTCCATATGTAATTATCAGGGGCGTGTGGGGTTGCTCCATATCCCCCTTTCTCCTTTAAAAAATAAGCATTTCTGACCTTTTATAGAGAAGTAAGCATTGATTTTTATAATGTGTAGGAAATCTCAGAACAGTATAGTGAACTTTTTAAAGAATTGTTGTTTACACTTTAAAAGTGAAATTTTGTACCAAAAGAAGCTAAGAACATGCATTCAAATAGTAAGTTCCTTTAGGAACTCATATATAGATTGTCTGATTTCACTTACAAGTTTTCAAATAATGACTTGGGAATTGCAAATGGTCTACCTCTTTGCCCCTATGCTCACTCTTTTATTCTGTTAATATAAGTTTGCCATAAAATTAGCTAAATGAAAGTAAACTTTAGCCTGGTTCTTGCTAAGCTAAAAGAACATTTAATAGCTCGTTCTCAGTTGAGTAGAAATTTTTTCCTCAAAAATTAAAGAATGAAATGAGGACTATAGGAAATAGTCAAGATTTGTTTTTGATAGCAATCTTGCCAGAGATTCAAGATTATGATTGATATGTTAGAATAACTTCTAAATAAAGATTCATTTTTAGGAGAATTCTAAGTTAAGTTTTAAAGGATATCTAATTAACCTTAACTCTTTATCTATAAGCACTTCATTTACTCCGTTTTATTTCAAATAAGAATTTCCTACATGTTAGAATTTAGTGTTTGAAACTCTTCAGTTGTGAGCCTTGTTCTTGGTACAACTAATTTTGAGAATGTATGCTTGGGGAAAAATTGGCACAGAAGTTTTGTATATTTTTAATGTGTTCAACTCTTACATCCTGAGTTTCCCATACATTTGTGTGGTGCACTCAACCTTAAAGTACCGTTTTTATAAGTGTCGCAGCACAAATAATTAAATCTGCTTTATATGGCAGGTTTGATTCTATCAGATTTTTTTCCAGGCGTTTATCATAACAGTGCTTTTTTTGGTAGGTCCTTTACTAAATGACCGGTTCATCGAACTCTGCCATTTAAATGACCAGTTCATCAAAGTCTTACAGACAAGCAACTTACCAGCATTACTGATTATATAGTTCAGGAAGCATTTACTTTGCTAAATATGGCTGTGTATTGTATTTTCTCATGGACTTGTCCCTCAAAAGAGTAAATCATTAACTTCTTTTGTTTTTTAAATTATGGTAGTATTTTGGTTGATAGGAGATGAGAGTTGCGTAAAAACATTCTAAAAGCATTTTGATAGTAATATTAATGAAATGACCACAACCTTCAGCTATTATTTATCCTAATAAATATGGATTTTTGCCTTCACCAGGTGATTACATTGTAAGGCTGTCCTTTGAAAATAAAATATTTGATTTTGTTGAAGTCAAATGTGTTGTCAGGTTACATTTGGAAAGATTATATTTGTAAATTGAAAAAATTCCAAGTAGATTTTCAGATTACATAGAAGACTTTTAAACGACCGTGTGTATTTAATAGAAAATTTAGCATTAAAAGTTAAAATCTATAACAACATAACTCCGGCCCCCTATATTTGGGTTAAATATCTCTGGAGATGGCTGCAGAGTTTCCTTTACAATGCTGTGTTTGAGTTTTTTATAACTTTGCACATCTAATCTTCTTCAAGGGCTTTCCTCTTTCCCCCTCCCCTTTACCCCATTCTGCCATTTTATTTAGGGGTTTAATGTAGGCAGAAATATGCCCATAAATGTGTGGGTTGCCTTTCTATGGATTACTGCCGACTAAAAATAATAAATCAGCATTCTTATCAAATAGAAAATTTAAGCAGAAAATGATAATATTACCTTCCAGTTATTAAAACAGATGCCCAATTGAAAGCTTTTTTAATAAAAATTTAATAAATTTAAGATTATATTCTCAATGAAGTAATTTTTACAATTATTTAATCTTTCTATCCCCATATTTTCTTCCATGCCCATACGCAGATGAGCAGTAGGATTACTTTTGAGTAGGATACATTGTTATATCTATTACATAAAACACATACTAAAATTTTATTCTTTCCATCGTGTTGTCTAATTTTAAAACTGGGGATGATAAAGATAGACTTGGATTTAGGTATTAAGTTGAATGCTGTCTTGAGCATTTAATGATTGATGTAGATTATTACTGATCCAGCCACCTGTGCTGTGTAAGTCTAGAAACTGGTATGGTTGTGGACCAAGCAATATAGCTCAAGTGCCATTCTGCAGGACTACAAAAGCTATCTATACCAGGTTATGGTGTTAAATCATAATTTCTGGATCATGATCTTAAACCTTTGATGGATTCCGTTTCTACCTGACTCTTTACTGACAAGTATTCCTGATGGCCTGAAAGTCCATGTTATTTAAAGCTTGAAGTATCCAGATCAAATATGAAATTATTTTACATTAAAAAAAAAAAGTTGAGTACAAAATATCAGATGTGTAATCATGGTAAAACATAAACCTTTGCTATAAAAGATTTTTAAAGGCTATTTGATTAAAACACTTATTTACTTAAACTCTTTGCTAGAATTTTTTTTAGAATTCAGCATCGGAGGAGGAATGTGACATAATAATGATCGAAAGCCGAAAGTTTAAAAGTTGTGATGCCCTCACATGGTTGAAGGGTTATTCTAGCTTCTAAGGACTGAAATGTTGTCCACAAGAGTGTCTCATCAGGTCATAAATTGGTAAGACTTAATGGATTAGATTTTATGTATTATACCTGATGTTATTGTATTGAGATGAATATTTATGAACAAACTGAGCACATTGTATAACGTAAGAGTATAGTATTAAATATATACGTTAAAACTTGGAATTTTTAATACTTGGAGTATGTAATCCTTTCAGAGTCTGAAGGCTGTATCTTTGCAGTGGTGTTTAATAAACAGTTTAAAAAATAAATTGACATTCTATATCATAGTATGATTATTTAAATATTGCTGTTGCATCTGCTGTAGATGCTTACAGTATAATTAGGGACCCTGTATACCTTCTAGTTAATATCCCAAGAAATATTTGAGAAATACTAATCTCCTTTTTTTCCCATAAAATATAAATTAATTATTTGTAAGATTTTATTTTTCATTAAAAAAAGGCATTTCTCATGCTGTCTCTAAAAATAAAAGCTGAAGAAATTCAGTTCTTAATTGAGAATACCTAAGATGATAATATCAAATGAAAATAATATATCAGAAGTCATTATACATTATTTGTACACTCTGAAAAAACAGTTCCTTTCAGAATTGTGTTCTGCTCAGAACACAATTTATAAACTTGTGTTATATGCCTTCTAATATTGCTTTGTTTTACACAGCTGTATTTTGTAGGGAACTCTTAAAATAATATGGTTTAGATTAGGATAATACAGTTTAAATTTAGGATATCTTAATCCTCAATCTGATGATCATATTTTGCATATGAATAAAAAAATCTGTTATACATTTCCAAGGTTATACAGAAAATATTAGAATTAATATTTTTCATTAAAATATGGGACACACATTCTGCAAGTATGTCAGATATTTGAAAAAGCATCATCTAAATAGACTATGATATCTATTTTCTAAACTTAATCAGAAGTATGTTATTCTTTTGTACACATTCATACTAATTTTTTTAAATTATATTCTAAATTGCTTCAGATAATAGTATTCCATGACTTCATTTTGACCATATTTTGTATATAAACTTAAAAGTTTCTTAAACCAGTAATAGCAATCAGTGGTAGTCTGGAAGGAAATAACAGCAAACTAATAGCAGTTGTCCCTTATTCTATATATGTTTTTCATTTTTATTTTTTAATAAGGTCTAATTTCTTTAGTAAGATACCTATATTTAGTAGTCAATGGATAGGCTTCAGAGGGTCATGAAGCCTGTGGAATTTTGGATAGAACATTATGTATGTTTTCAGTGAAAGGTTCAGAGCATTTGCCAGGTTTTCAAGAACAGTTGGGTAACACTGCTAGTGAATGTTTGTGTCTAAGGAACAGGCCTTGTTAGACACCCAAATATGTGACTTATGAAAGAAATTTTTAATGAATACACTAATCTGTAACTCTTACTGATATTTATCCAAGGCTAGTTTATTATGAGTGATCATTAGACTGATAAAACAAATCAGAGCCTAATTGCTTTTAGTTTAGAATAAATCCTTTCAGTCCCAGTGATCAAGTGCTGATTGGCGTTCTCCACAGAGTAGCTGTTTGTTTGCAACTTAGGGGTTACTATATGTCAGGGACTGCTAAGTAAAAATACGCAACATGATAACGTGCCAGGTATTTTTCACCTGTTATTTCATTTAATTTTCACAACAGATGTATAGATACTATCAATAGTCTCAGTTTATAGAGAAGGAAAGTGAAAGCTTAGATTAAGAAACTTTCTCAGGTCATATAGCCAGTAAGTGGTGAAACTAGAGTTCATATCTGCTTTCTTAGTGGAACCTGGGCTCTCAGTTGTATGCAGGTCTAGAGAGTAACCCTGGAAGACTTGAGGGATAAGACAAGGGAGAATTTCATATTATATGAAGATAGGAGTACATAATTTTGATTTCTACATAATTTTGATTTCCTTTGAATTTTAGTAGCAGGGGATCATCCTCATAAAACCATCTTTTAAAGCACTTGCCAAAAAATAAATTTGATAGATTGCTTACTATCTAAAATTGTTTATTGCATTGTAAAATAACCTCCGTTTCAATTTAATGCTTATATTTATAAACAAGTATATGTGTATTGGAAAGTTTTAGTACTTACTAGAATAGTATTATACTAAGTGTAACCATTAAGGAGTTCACCCTTTAATATTTAGGATCTATAAATAGGAAACACCATCAGTTTAAAAAGCTACTTCATGCTGCAAATTTTGGGATAGGGAGATGAGTCAAATGTAAAACCCCCTACTAAGCTACATCACATTTGCCCTTAGTTGTGAATAATTCCATTAAGAAACCTCTTTTATATTTACTTTTTAAATATTTATGTAACAAATTTATTTTTGGGGGGTCTGAAAAACAGGATTTTTTTTTGTTGAGCAACTACTTGGTGCAAGTCCTTTTCATTGGTTTAATTTTATCTTCAGATGAACTCCAAACCTTATAACGTTTAGCCTGTTTTTAAGTGTTTGTAACAGAGTTCCTGTGTCTAAATATGGCTTAGTAAATCTACGATAATATTATTGCTTAAAACAGAAACAAATGAAACTGTACCTTCCTAATACAAATTGTGTAGTTAACATGTTAAATATTTACCATGTGCCAGAAACAAATGCATTATCTCACTGAATCCTAGCATCTGGTCCTATTTATTATCCTTTGGAGAGGCTAAATAATTGGTGTGAAGTCATATCGTAAAAGAAATTAAATGAGTATTCAAACCTGGGTATGACTTCAGAGCAAAAACCTTTTATTTGGTACCACTTCTGAGTCTAGAATTATAAATCTGAGTTAGGAGGGAATATAGTGGTCATTTAGTGAAACCACTGTCTTACACTTGAATTATGTCTACAACATACCTTCCAAGTTGTCATCTAGCCTTTGAACACCTCCAGTAATGTTTATCTTAGCTTCCTGGTCTTCTTTCTTTTTCCATTTCACGTTTAAACCTTTTATAAACCCTTCTTGTATAGCAGAGAGTCTAAAATGTGAGGCAGAAAAATACCTTGCCATCATTTAAAGATTTAATAGAGAGGTTAGGTTCTTGTGAAAATGTAAGTTGTACTACAAATTCTATGGAAACATTGAACTGAGACTATTCTTTTTTTTTCTTTTTGCCACTTTATTTTTTTAATTGAAGGATAATTGCTTTATAAAATTTTGTGGTTTTCTGTTATACATCAACAAGAATCAGCCATAGGCACATCCATGTCCCCTCCCTCCCTGAACTGAGAATATTCTGTAGTTAGTTCTGTTAGTTTTCATAGCAGCTGTAATCAAGAATATGGGTTCCAGTTCATGGCCATAAGTCATGGTTTTTAGTTCTGAAGCTCTTTTTCAGTTGATAAGGAGACATTGCTTAACATCTTAGAGATCGCAAGATGTTTCCTCTCTTCCTAATTGTTGATTTTAGAGGTGATACAAGGGTTTCATGGGACTCCTTTATATGTCCATTGATCCCCAGTATAAGAAGAGTGAAGTATATCTTAATTTCTTCAGAATCCTAGATCTACTTCACTTAGAACTTTTACTTGTTCATGATACACACTTAAAGACATGACAGTTTGAGCTGTCATTTTTCTCTGACCTGATCAAACCAGCAAGCCTTTGAAGTCCTCTTTCCACTTTCAGAATAGCTTTTGGTTTCATTTTCTTCTTCCCTATGACTGAATTTTAAAGTCCAACTTTATTTTCCACAAAGTCTACTATGACTTTGTCATCTCCATAGAACTGCTCAGTTTCACTGGCATAATTTTGTTCCTTTCCAGTGAATAACAACCAAATGAAAGGAATATCAGAAAAAAGTTTATTGGCTTTTTATTTAGGCTGACTTTGTCAGAGAGGAAAAAAAATTCTAATGAAATCTTCTCTCTTTTGTTGTGTTCCTGTGATATCTTTAGTTTCTAACAGTTTAAGTATCTGGTTAATTTCTTAACTCTTTTTCCTAGCAAAGTAAGCTCAACTTGCCATAAGTTCATGTTGAACTTACAAAATATAATTAGATAATATATTAAATACTATATGTTTTATTCCATCCTTTTATTCAGTTAAATGTTCAATATCAATTATATGCAGAGTGTTGTAGTAAGTAGACCCTCGAGATGGACACAGTTCCTACCTCTAAGGTTTAATTCAAGGAAGAAGAACATTCAGTGAAGACAACAAAAACAATTATTTGTGGAAGAGTTAGAGGAATAGGGCCTATTGGCGTGAAAGGGAGAGGGCAAAGATTATGTTGGTAAAGCATCCCATTTCATTTTTTCTTATCTCTAGAATTTAAATTGATTTAACAAGTTTCAGGTCATGATATAAGTCTAGAAACCATCATAAAAATTTTACATGAATTGATGTGTGCAAACTATTGTAAAGTTCTGTCATTAGCCATATCTGTTTTATAGAATTGTTATTGCCTATAATAATTCAGGACATGGATCTAGATTGAAATGAGGAAAAGCAGGGAGTCCCTGGTTGGTCCAGTGGTTAGGATATGGCACTTTCACTGCCAAGGGCCCAGGTTAAAAAGAAGAAATGAAAAAAAGTAATTAGCCGTTAAAACTTGTTGCCTTTGAAGATGTGCATTTTTGAGCACATTTCTCCATGAGTGAGAAAACCTTGTAACCCCTTAAATTTTATAATACTGCTACTTTATATTTTTCTTTATTGTCCCAGAATCCCTTTTTGAGTTAAGTAATTCTAAAGCAGCAATTCTCAACTAAGGGAAATGTAGTTTAGAAGCAAAACACTTTATCCCACTCTTGAGTTTTTAGTAATATTTATTGTTGAAATGTCATGTAACACTAAAGAAGGGCATAAGATATTTTTGGTTAAACTGGTTTTTGGCAATTTTTATGTTGGATTAAACTGATTAAGTTATATCTTGGTGGCCTTTGGAAAAGTTTCCTACAGTAAGTTAAGATTATTTATATCTAAACAATGAAACTTTAAGATCCTATCAAAGATCAAAGAATTTTACTAATATTCAATTCACAGGAATGCTGTGCTTCATAAACATTGATATAAGTTTAAATCTCAAGTCAAACAATTTATTTTGTGACTGCATTGAATCTTTAACAAGGAGTACCAAGTAATCAGAGAAATACAAAGAAATCAAGTAGATTTAAAGCATAACTAGCATTATTTCTTTCTTTGGGAAAGACCATAAAGGCTGTTTCTTAATACTAATCATAATTTTTATTTGTACATTACTGCTTCATTTTTAATCCAAGATACACTGGGATAGTAAACCTTAAACACTGTCAAAATCCAAGTTAATCCAAACAATAGAAGGAACAAAAAATTTTTAAGTACTACTATAAAAAAGTCTCATATAATCCTTAAAGCAATCCTTTATGGTAGGTACAAACCATGACCCATTTTATAGATGAGAAAACTGGTTTCAGTATCTTAACTTGGTAAGAGCACCTCATTAGTGGAGTTGGGATTTTAAAATGAGCTTGTCTAATTCTAAAGCCTATGTTCTTAAACCCCTTTATTACTCTTGGAGAATTCAGCCTTTTGCTTAGGCAGCTGCTAAGAAGTCAACTGTCTTACCGCCAGAGTGAAGCAGAGAGCAAAAGACAAGTTAAGCCAAATGGTAGTGAAGTGATAACCTAGACAGTTTTAAATCTTCAGGGCATGCCTTCACAGTACTCTTGTTAGATTTGTTGAAGATGAGCAACTTAATTCTTTGCTCAAACCCAGACCAACCTATATTTTTAAAACATCGCAAATGCAAAACATTAATTGATTTATTACAAGTAAAATAGACCAGATTTTTTTCCCCTGATACAGTATTCTCTTCATTTTATTGAAGGGTAATGACCATGCCTGGTGCTGTCCCTTTAGTCTAATTCATAATGAAGCAACTATCTCTTTAAAAACCTCATGAGACTTTTACTTTATTCTTCTGGGTTTATCCCTATTTTGAAACAGTTCCTTGATAACCTCCATTCTTATTTATTACTATTCTTGGACTTTGGGGACAGATTAGGAAGGGATATAATGGTAAAGAAAGGTTAATTATTAACCTGGGAACAAAAGCTGGGTTTCAGTCAAATAACCCTAATGGTTAACCTGATACAGTTTTACTTTGTCAAATATATTGTCCATACAATTATGCTTTTTCTATAAAAGCTTTTTAAAATAATATCTCTGCAGGCATAAATGAAGAGATTAGCTGCAAGACAAGCAAAAATTATGATCTCTTCGCTGGTATTTGGCATTTGATATTCAAGGAGATAGTCTCATTTTTGACTCATTTGGTTAGGCCTCATTGTGGAAATGGGATTGAGAGGATTTATTCAAGAAGAGCTGCTTAGTTTAAAAAATTAGTATGTGGAGTGCTTGAGAAAAAAGAGGCAATTATGAGGCTATTCAGTGAAAGAAATAATTAGCTTTCTCAAGAAAGGGTAGTTTCTTCCCAGCCCATCTTGTGTAGCTTTTTACTTGCTGGTCTTCGGTAGTGTCCTGGCCCTGTTTGTCTTCATTCTTTAACTAGGCTTTGAGCTACAGTTTGAGCTACCTGCCACATTCTGACAACTCTCAAATCTAGACTCCTTGCCAGAGATTACTCTATAGAGTTCTACATACCTATTTCTAGTAACCTTACTTCTCAACTTTTGTTTCTCCACAGTGATCTATATCCCAGATTCAGCAGTCCCAAATGTAGCTTAAAATGTCTCATATCCATCTGCAAGTTTCTTTGCTACTCACTCCCCACCCCTCAGAAAATCTAAACAGTCTTTCCTATGACACATTAACCATCTCCCCACGCCTGAGTTGATCCATACTAAAAACTGCAGTCATTGTTGGTGTTTTCTGTGTTATAGGTGACTTTTATTTTTATCATCCCTCTGATTTCTCAAAGATTCTCCGTGTTTAAGTTATAAAACTTTCATTTTCCCTTGCTTAATCCCTGTGACCGAGCGTTTTGCCTTGTCCAGCTATTCCCTTTACTCCTTTACTTGCTTGGGTCACTTTTTTAAGACCTGTCTTGAATGTTACTATCCTTTCTTCTCACTGAGTCTGCGTGCCTCTTCCCTTCCCTCCCCTCCCCCACCTACCCAAATATACACACCACCACCACATTGGAGTAGTTAGGGTGTTTTCATAAGTCTCTAAAACTAAATGATGAAGGAAAAAAGCCAATAAGAGTAACTTGCCTCTGGACATAGTAAACCTGAGGTGAGGCTAAGTTGCAATGTATATTTGTTAATTCCACATCTAGTGGTGAAGGGAAGTTCATGTTCTTCCACCCAATATTTGTTGAGTATTGTGTGTGTGCAGAGGAGACAGATTGGATTTTTATTTTATTTTTTTACAAAAGTGTCATCCAGAAAGTTTAACATTCCTGAGATTTGGCTATTAGGAAATAAGAGGCAGAAGTTTGTTCAGGATTTATGACCTGTTACCACCAAAGGTATTTGAATTACCTAGGTATATGGATTATTTCGTTAATATTAGCAAGAACATATAGCAAGTTTAGTTTGAAATTGAAAATGAGAAATGAGAGTAAGGAATGTTTCCTCAGTTATTTGTTTTGTGTTTGGTTAAAATAGTAGCATTATCCAAGTTTATTAAATACCAAGGAATGTTGGAAAAAGTCAGTTTTGCTATTAAGTGTAGGAAATAATTTGGAGGTGATCCAGAACAGCTACTTTGTGTTACAACTTTAAGAAGAAGGCCCCAGAGTCAACATAGCAAGTAATGTATTCAGGACTCAAATTCCAAGTATACAGTTTTTGAGCCTTAAGTTCTATAGCTTCTTTATCAAATGTCTGCAGCCTCATGGTAGATTGTTAGAGCTTTTGTGTGGTGGGAGATTGATGAAACTGTTAGAACACACCCTATATGCTGAGTGCTGCAAGTGTAGTGTGAAGCACGACTTAACGATATTACTTCTGGAAGAGTTACTGAATGCTTTCCAGAAGAGAAAATATTTGAGCTGAAAGCTCTAAAAGAATGGTAGAGTATTTAGAGAGTGAGAAGCAGTATCAACAAAGAGAATAAAAGTAAACCATGGAGCATCTTAAGGAATTTAGGCTTTCAGTTCAAAAGTTGTAGGCATTTGGAGTTGGGGGGAAGTGAGATGGGATAATGTAAAGGTTAGCATTAGAGATACATATAGTAAGCTAGTTCCTGATTGTTCCCCCTTCCCCTCTTCCCCTGCCATGCACACTTTGGCCCATTTGTATGTGATTGCTGAAGAATTCCAATTTACTTTAAAAATTGTAGATGAATTTAGCTACATAAAAAGGTTGTTTTTATAATAGGCTCACTGCTAGGTAAAAATTTATTCAGTGTTTCTTGGCCTCTGAAATGAAATGCAAAGCTTAAGAGCTTTACATTTGTTTTTATTGCCCTTGACATTCTTTTTTACTATGTTCTTTCTTCAGTTTTGTTCGTTTTCATACACTTACACCATGAAACTTTCCTTAGTTGGTGACAGTGTTATTATTTCTTCATAGTCAAAGGGAAGGAATGCCTTATTGTTAACCATTTAAAGGAGAATTGATTTTAACTACAAAATGGCTTTTAAACATAGTCCTTTCCCTGGAAGTCTTTTTCTTAATCTTTATCCTTTTCCTAACACAGCTGCAAAAATTTGAGCTTTTATGTGTTTGTAATGTCTTCATCCATATTAAGAATTTTTATTGAATTTTTCTCTTCTACTGAAGTTTTGTATTTTATAGGAAAGATAGTTCTTAAAATCATTATCAGAAACCATAGAACTTGTACTAGGTTAACCTGTATGGTACTTTAATCACCAAATTCTGATATTTTTAGATGTTGATTAACTATCAGCTTCTATCCCAGCAGACCAAAGGGAATGGCTTTAGAATATCTAAAATGAATATTTGGAACTGTATCCACTATGTTCTTTCTCAGTATAACTATGTTAATAATTTTTTGTTAGTTATTCTGAACATGAGTTGGGAAAAATACCTTCCTAGTCTCTCTCCTTTTTTAACTCTCAGATACCAGTGTACATCTCAGTCTAGAGAATTGTTAGTCATATACTGTTTTCCCAGTCTCCAGGAAGTAAAGTTAGCCAGAACTATATTGTCAAATTTTTAATTTAGACTTAAACACCTCGGTTATGTGTCCTTCACTCCCCTGTAATTACGCTATCATCAAATTACCAGTTGCTGCTTTGTAAATAGTAAAATGAAATCTCTTTCAACAAAGTCTCCTTTAAATGTAAGCACTCCAACATTGGGGAAAATGCTACCCTCCTCCTACCCCTTTCTCACACCCTTTCTTTTTTCAGTCTGACTCAGAGGAAGGAAATAACTTTTTCATTGTGTCAAACCTTGCCTAATGCTAGTCTAATAAGAAATAACAGTTAGTGCATAAGCTCATTTATCTTATGTAGGTATGATTTCATGTTCTTATTACATTTAAGTATTTAACTTGAAGTAACAGAATGTTAAACTTTCTTAGTTTATTGGAATGTTTGGATTGTAATGGTAAAATTGCTATGCTGTTTTCCTTTTATATGAGTCTACTGACTACATTTTTATATCTTCCATCTTGACTGTTTTAACAGAAAAATATTTTTAGTTTGGCTAGTTTTTAAGTTGTTTCCTTAGAGTAGCTCAAGAAAAATATGTATGTAATTATATCAAAGTTTTACTATCAAATAATAATTCCCCCAAAATATCATAACTTTGAAGTGTAAAGAAATCTGGAAAACAGTGAAAAAGATCTTAACCAATACTTTATTTGGAATTCATTTTTTAATGCAACACTGTGTAAGCTTATGTAGCCTGTTGTATCTTAGATACTTAACCAAGAGACTTTTACTGTTTAGTTACCAGCAGCACTTTGAACAGAAATAACTATTCTGGGAGTTATGTTTTTAAGTGATTTTAATTCACCCTAAGCCAAGGAAATAAATTTTACAAATCGCAAATATCATGTATATTAATAGTTTCCTGTGTTAAACGTAGTACCTAATCTTTCAGAGGAAGAAGTTCCAAAAGCAAGTGGAGTTGTTGGTCCTCTTCCCTCTCTTCCTTTCTTGTTTCCTGTCTGCCATTTGGTCATGTCTTAAGTTCACACTGTAATAACTCCTTTATGAGTCATTTTCATTTTGGAAAATGTTTTTCGGTATTCTTCAAAGTGCGTGAAGGTAGTCTTCAATCCCCGTTCCCCTTGTGCCTGCCTTCGCAAACAGATAACTTTCTTTGTGTGTGTATGTTTCCAGTCTCTCTGCATATACAAGCAAATACATAATATCTCCCTCTTCACATAAATGATAATATATATACATCATATAGTTTCCATCTCAGTACACAGAACAGCATGTTTGTGGGGTTTCTTTTTTCCTTACTAAATGGCTAGTATTAAATGAATGGCTATACCATGATTTATTTAACCCCTTCCCTATTGCTAGTCAGAGACCTTGCTGTTATGAACAACATTGTAATGAGTAGTTTTGTCAATACATTTTTCCTATGTATGTAAAAATATCTGTTGGATAAATACCTACTTGTAATATTGCTGACTTGAAGAGTGAGAGTGTGTGTGTATGTGCAAAATTTATTAGATGTAACCAAATTGCTCTCCATAAGGATTATACCATTATACCATTTTTCACCAGCACAGTAAGAGAAGGCCCATTTTCCCACAGACTCACTAATTTTGCATTAAATTTTAATATGTTTGCCAGTGTGTTTAGGGAAATATATCACATATTATAGTTTTAGTCTATATTTTTATTATGAGATATAGAGTATTTTTTAATGTCTTGTGAATGTTCATGTGTATTCTACCCATTTTTCTATTGGGGCTTGTCTTACAGATTTATAGAAGTAGTTCATATATTTTGAGGTATATGGTTAGAAAGGCCTCTCCCACTCCAAAACAGTAAAGAATTCCTTCCTAAATGGACTTTTTTAAGGTCACTGATGCAGATATGTGGTTGACTCTGGACAAAGGGAATCTGAGGTAGGAGAGGGACTTTATATTGATGGTATACCTTTTTGTGTGTACTCACTGAATTTATTTGACTCCCGTGGTGGCTCAGATGGTAAAGCGTCTGCCTACAATGCGGGAGACCCAGGCTCCATCCCTGGTTCGGGAAGATCCCCTGGAGAAGGAAATGGCAACCCACTCTAGTACTCCTGCCTGGAGAATCCCACGGATGGAGGAACCTGGTGGCCTATAGCCCATGGTGTTGCAAAGAGTCGGACACAACTGAGTGACTTCACTTTCACTTTCCTTTCACTGAATTTATTCTTTACCATGTACTTGTATCTCCTTTAAAACTTTTATTTGGAATACTTATAGATAAGTTGCCCCCCCCAAAAAAAGAACTGTAGAGAGGTCTCATGTACCCCTTCACCCCGTTCTCCCCCAATGGTAAAATTTTGCATGACTATAATAAAACACCTGAAGTCCAGAAATTGACATTGATATAATCCACAGTGTGTATCCTTTTTTCCTCTTTTTAAATATTCTTTTCTGGAAGAAAATTTCAGGATTTTGACTTTAAATAAGTTAGATGAATGTAAAATATGCTATGGGTATTGATGAGCAAGGTTTTTATAGATGATAAAAACAAATATTAATCTTTGTATATTTAGCTGGGTTTTTAATATTTCCTTTGTAAAAAGCTTTTTTCACAGTAAGATTGAGTACTTGATAATGTTTAGTTTTGTGAATAGCCATTTTACCTGCTTGCTTAGCATGAATAATAGCCTTTATGGTCCACAGAAATCACTTATTTTGTGTTACTGAGGATAAAAATCTCCATGGGGCCTTTTGTCTGTGTTTTTTAAACCATGAAATTAAACAGATTGTTTTTACATTGGTAGAACTTACGGTTAATAATTAGGATACATACAATTTTGAGTTCTTAGCTTAATTTTCTGTAACTTTCGTCTAACAGTTTTATTCTTAACCACAGAGGTTTGCATTTAGCCAGAGACTATCTATATGAATTTTTATCTACATAGGCTCTTTTTTGGAAGGAGTATTGTTATTTGCTCTTAATTGTGATAAAATGTAAATATTTTTAAAATTCCTTTACAAAAGGGTGGTAGTTTTTTGTTGTTTTTTTTTTAACTTTGATAAGCTTGCTGAGCTGTAGATTCATTGGATTTCTTTTTTTACAATCAGCTACTTAACAATTAACTTTCTAAAAATAAAACATACATTTCTTTGAGAGGAGGCAAAGTGTAATCCAGGTTAGAATTAAAGCATTTCTAGCACTAATGATATAGAGCTTATTGTGGGGGGCGGGCAAAGGGATGAAGATTGTAAATGATGTATTGGAAACAGTGTGTGATTACTGAGGACTGGCCTCCAAGAAAGACTATAACTTCTGCTTTTAAGTTTAAAAAGAATTGATTTTACCTGGTTTGGGTAAGAGTACTTGAACCGTAGTGTATGAGATTGCCAGTTTAGTCAAGTAAGTTCTTATCGCACAACATTTTATTTTGTGATTTGTGGCATTCCAGTTTTAATTGTATTGTGATTTAACAGAGACGATTAGGAGGGTCTTTGAGTAAAGCAAGGTAATTTTTTTAATAATATTCTGCATATGGATCTATATAGTCTTAAGGTACCTTCAACTTTCTAACAAAAAGAACATTTTAGTCCTTAGTAGAGAGTCAAACTATGCTGGTTGTCTAATAAAGATCACTAAGCAAGTTCCTTTTCCTCAAAGCTACCTACCTTGTTTTCAGACCTGAACCTCTTCTAGGAATATGCTAGATAAGATAAATGGCATGTTATGGACATAGTTGGATCCATGCTTGTGATTTCACAACTAAGTTTAAGCACTTTTCACAATGCACACAACTCTGTATTTCTTTTAGGTCATTATAGATAGTTGCTTTCTTCCTTTCACGGTCTTAATGTTGTGATAGGAAAAGCATGTTTTTTGACATTAATTAGGTTAGGTTTTAATCCTGTCCCTAGGGTTGTGTCTGAGTAAGTTACTAGGCTTCAGTTTCCTCAACTGTAAAATGAAAGCATTACTCAGGCTTGGAGTAAGTACTCACTAAAAATGTGTGTGCTGCCATGAAGTAAGCAGTCACTTGTGTTCCTTTCCTCTACCTTGTTGCTTTGTTAATAAGCATTTGTGGGACTTCCCTGGCAGTCCAGTGGTTTAGACTATGCTCTTCCACTACAGGGTCGCGGGTTCAGTTCTTGGTGGGGGAGCTAGGATCCTGCATGTTGCACAGTGTGGCCAAAAAATAATTAATTTTTTAAATGGCATTTCTATTGAGAAGAAAGACAACAATAGTCAAACTGTAGTAGTGAAGAAATTTGCACAGTTTTTATCTTAAACAGTAGTCATGTTGTCTCTCTGCACATTAATAAAGAAAATTTTTGATTTCTCGTAAGGAATTTTTCTTAAATATGAGATCAAGTTAAGCCTAACTTTGCCTTCACTGGTTTTAATTTTTAGAGAGGAAAGACGGGATGAGTTGCAGTCACTGAGCTGAGAGCATGGATGAAAGAGTTAGCCTATTAAGAAGGATGCAAATGTAAGACACTTGTGAAGACTGAGCGGAGTCTCCTATCTGGCCCTTTGTCTTCTCAGTGAGGTTGCAAGTAATCTAATGTGATAAGAGTAAGCAGGCCTGGGGAGAAAAACTGTGGTGGGGAACCAGTTGGTGTAAATTAAAAGATGAACAGCATGGAAATCCATCCTACACTGATACTTAAGTTTTACTTTTCTCATGAATGTGATTATAATTTATTTAGAGCACTATCAAGCTCCTTTTGGTTCTTTTGGGAGCCACAATTCCAAGAAACGAACATTCATTATATAAAAAAGTAATAGTCATTCTTGTGTTTTTTTCTCACAGTTCTATATTTCTGTCCATTCCCTCAGTACCCACAATTTTTTATTCATCTAATAAATGCTAGTCCACTTATGATTTTATTGTAAAAGTGATGCATAGTAAACAGAAAGTTTCTTTATGAAAGTCATCCCCTTTTGTAGCACTGTATAGTTTATCAGAATAGTTACAAAGTGTTAAGAAGCCTTCTTTTAAGGAACTTAAGTTCGGAAACTGGTTATTAATCACCCAGTTATAGTGTGGGGAATGCAATAAGAAAGAAAACAAGGCCTAATACTGTAACATTAGATCAAGAAAGCAAATAAAAGAAAATTATTCATTCTGCTGCAGCTAATCATTCTCATTTTAAAAGAGCATAAACCCCAAACCACTATGTTAACTTTGAACACAATAGAAAACAACTTATTACCCTCATTGATCCCATGTTCTGGGATCTTCAAATAGAATACCCTCCTGTTCGTTTTTATTTAAAACTACCATATTGGTGCTTGCTTGCTTAGTCACTATGTCCAACTCTTTTGAGCCACCAGACTCCTCTGTCAACAAGATTTCCCAGGCAAGAATACTGGAGTGAGTTGCCATTTCCATGTCCAGGGGATTGAACCCAAGTCTGCTGTATTGCAAGCAGATTCTTTACCACTGAGCCACTTGGGAAGCCCATTTTGTATCTTTGTTTCTAAAGCAGTGGTTCTCAAACTTTAGTTTCTTTCATGTCAGCTGGAGGAGTTATTAAAATAGATTTTTTGAATCCTACCTCAAAAGTAGGTCTGAGTAGACCCGAATATTTGCTTTTCTAACAAGTTCCCAGATTATGCTGATGCTCCTGGTCCACGGACCACAACACTGAGAACAACTGATTTATTTAAACTAAAAAAAAATATAATGGCTTCCTAATATGAACCAGTAACTGTTTCAAATATATTCAGTAACTGTTTTCATATTGACTTTCTGTACGCACTTGAGCTCCTGTGTGCCAAGCACTGTTCTCTTTACAGAGGTGACGATGGTAATGAACCTCACTCAAAGAGCTCAGTCTGATAGAGTTAACAGTGGTAGTATTATTTAAAGTCACTTAATCCTCACAGGAGTTTTGTAATATTGGGATTTATAATCCTTGCTCCTTGCTCAGTCACCTCCAACTCTGCAACCCTATGGACAGTAGCCGGCCAGGCTCCTCTGTCCATGGGATTTCCCAGGCAAGAATCCTGAAGATACCATCCTTATTTTAGGTTTAAAAAAAAAAAAAAGCTGAGATCTAGGAAGTTTAAATAATTTCCTAGAATTCACAGTGAGTAATATGGAGGGGCCAGAATTTCATGGTTATGCACTGTAAAAAGTTTGTGATTTTAGTGAAACCACAAAAGGGATGGAATATTGGTTCACCTTAGGAAGTTAGAAGGCATTCCAGAAGAGATGGCAGTGAGCATCTTAAGAAACAAGTATAAAAGAAAGCCAGGTGAATTGGAACTGTGAGCATTTGCAACTGCAGGAATAGTTTCTGCAAAGCCTTGGAAACCTGAGAGGATATACATACACAGAGAGAGAGAGAGAATATATTCCTCAGACTGCAAATAGCTATGTTAGACACAATATGCCAAATAGAGTATGAGAGAAAAGGAGACAGTAGAAGGCACAGGTCAAGCTTGTGAAGGGTTTTGTGTACCAGGCTAAGAAATTTTTTAAATAGTTAGATTTTTTTTAAAACTATTGCCCTTCTAGCTTTCATCTCTGTAAGCCATGATTCTCAGAAGTTTGGTTTGTCAGGCAGCAGAATCAGCATCACCTAGAACTTATCAGAAAAGAAGAAGAAATCTTTTAAGAGTTTGAGATTTATTTAGATTTTTTGTTTGCTCATTAGTATGTAAAACTGATATTAAAGTTAGCATTTACAATATTCTATTTAAAACTGATATGTTAAAAGAATTGATTGTATTTAAGTCATGAAATGATTTCAGTTGTCCCTTGATAAAGAATAAAAAAGTATAATCTAGGATTCTCAGGCAAATTCTAATCTAAATGCCTATTACCATCTTTTTTGCCTAATTATGGCCAGTATTGGTAACTTTATCCATATGGTGTCTGAACTGAACTTTATACTATAAAGTTTATATAGTTCTGTAGTTTATAGTTACATGAAGCCATAGTTAGTCTCTACAAGCATTTAAAGCCTAACATATGTAAGTATTAATGATCTATATATCCTTTCCAGTTATTAGGTATACAGAAGCTCCTTTTCATCTTAGCAACAGCAAGTGAAGTAGTATGCTGTAATTAATATTGTTAATGCTCAGATAAACAAGCTTAGTGTTTTCCATGCATTGACTCAGAGTTTAGAGGATTAAAAAGTTCAAAGGCCACTGAGGCATTGACACCAACCTCTTCATTTTACAGATGAGGAAACTGAGACCCCAGGAAGCTAAGTAGATGATTTACTGATGTAGGTAGTGAGTAACAAAACGAGAATTGTAACCATATCTACTTAGATTACAATATAAAAGGCACCACTACATCAGACAGGATATTTCTCAGCCTCAGTCTTATATAACATTGAGGGTCCCCATCATCTAAAATAAAATAGTCTTCCAGATATATTAGCACCTTAATTTATCACTAAATGAAGAGTGTGTAGTAAAGTTTTATATAAAAATAATGTAAAGACCTTTTTCTGTATTGATACAGTAGATTAATATATCAGATTTATATCTACAAGAAAATCTAATAACTGTTCTTTAAAATTTACAGAAACACCAAGAAGAGGATATAGGTCCTTGCTATATACATAGGAAAATATAAAGTGCCAAAGAGGATAATTATTCAGCCTTCTGTGTCATTGTCATATAAATGCTAAAATGATATTTGAACTTGAGATGTACTTACCAGCTAGACTGTTTCCAGTTATTTCTAGGAAAAATTGGTCTAAACCACATACCTTAGTTGGTGATTTTGCCAGGTAGCAAGCTACAGTCAAAGCATGTGGGTCTGCCAGACGGTTGAGTTCCTTGTTAACCAACTCTCCAAGTACTGTTTGCACAAAAGCCCTCTGAATCATTTTTACAAGCCAGTTTTTAATATTTAAAAACCACATATTAAAAATATAAAAATCTATAGAAGAGGAGTAATCATCTGAATTTACTGCAATAAGTAACCACTGAAATTTCTGCATGAAAGGCAATTAGAATATATAGTTAGTAAATGAAGAGATGTGGAGCTGATACTACTCATTTGAAATAATATCTTAAGGTCACTGAATTGAGAACTCCTGAATAGAACTGGGAATTAACTTTTAAAGTAGCATATATATTTCATAGGCAAGTTGGAAGTATTGAAACTACAAAGGATTTTTAGAAGTCATCTATTTGCTGAGATGCTCATTTTCAAAATGAGAGCTCTGAGTATGAAATTCTGAAAACAGACCAAATAGTCTATTTTAAATTACTGTTTTGGTTTTAAGTAAAACACAAATGTTTTTATTTACTTTAAGAGTTGGAAGGGAGCTTACATTTTTTTAGAATAATTTACTGAAATATTCTAATTTTTTCCAGTGCATCTGGGGGAGGTGGTGTAGCCATTGACAACAAAATAGAGCAAGCAATGGTAAGTAAAAATTTATAGTCTTCTCATTTCATACATTCTTGGGTTTTATCAGTCCTAAAAAACAAGTATCTAAACTTTAAACCAAGGTGACCAAAGTATATTTATCAATAATAAGATTTAGTTGAAAATGCTAAAGCATTGAGAATTTTTAGTCTAGAAATACCACTGGAGTAAATACTTTTCCTACTTGAACATCTTACATTTCATGTTATGCTATTGATAAGGACCATTTTGGGGGCTGTGTATGTTCAACATACATTTGATCCCCTGACTATCTCAGCATCAGGAATAAGTTAGAGACCTGGACTTCTCTGGTGGTCCAGTGGACAGTTTGTGTTACTCAGCTTTAATAAATAGACTTGTTTCTGCTGACTCTGATTCTGATTTCTGCCGTTGCTATCAGTTTCTCTGTCTTTCTTAAAGATTTCTATTCAACATTGTGAAAAATATTTTGATTCAAGTTATTAAAACAATAAATAGGTTGTAAATAAAGGCCATTAGTCTGCTTTTTTTTTAATCCTAAGATTTTGAAGTTGGAAATTGCAAGTCACTTTATTTCTTAAAGCATTACTATAACTAATTTAATATCCATTTAATTTCTTTTGTTCTCTTCATCTGATATTTCAGTATATGATTTTAAACTTTTTTTTAAATTCTAAGCTTTATTAATTGACAATTTAAGGAGCTGGTATTTTTTTTTTTTTATCACTCCAGACTTTGAAAAGAAAATTCTGGACTTGCTGCCCCAGTTGGGAACTAGATTTTTTCCACCCCATCTTCCTCAGGGTCGGTCAGGAAACAGTAGAAACATAAAAAAGCAAGAGCAGGAAAATTAGCATAAAATCCTCTGTGTTTAAAAGGCACCAGGTAGGGGAGAACCAGATAGCACCTCCTTCCCTTTCACTCTTTTTGACATTCCTAATTTTGTTTTTCACAGGATCTGGTGAAAAGCCATTTGATGTATGCAGTAAGAGAAGAAGTGGAAGTTCTAAAGGAACAAATAAAAGAATTAGTTGAAAGAAACTCTTTACTTGAACGAGAAAATGCACTGTTAAAATCTCTTTCAAACAATGATCAATTATCCCAACTCCCAGCCCAACAGGCCAATCCTGGTAGCACTTCTCAACAGCAAGCAGTGATAGCACAGCCTCCGCAGCCAACGCAACCTCCACAGCAGCCGAATGTCTCCTCAGCATAAAGCTTTCTTGCCTCATTAAGAAAAAAACTGAAAGCAATCTATCCTTGTGTGCCACTGGTGTTCTTTCCACTTTATACGAAAGCAAGTAGCCATGCTTCGGTTGTGTGTTCGGCCCTTTCAGTATTAGACAATCATTCTACAAGAGCTTTTCCTCTCTTTGAGATGTCATACAGCGCTGTTGGTGTCCAGTTTCTGTCATCAGTACACAAGGAGAGTAATAGATGAGGTGTATTAAAGTGAGCAGAGTTTGCATTTTACCTGGTGCGCACGAGTGGGGTCTTTTAAGAGCTTTGGTGGCTCTCCCATGTTTCCTATTACCCATGGATTTACCCTGAGCCTTCCTATCACATTATAAATAACAGTTCATCTAAAGAGCCACTTTTCTTTCAATATCAGTAACATTTGCCTACATAAGTTTTCATTTATTTGTGTTTTATTTATTACAGGGCTGCTATTTTCATAATGTACATGAACAATGTCACAGAACTTTTTTAATTTTTTTGAATAATTATAAGTATCAGTAAAGGAATTGAAAGACAGGATTGCATTTAATAGATAAAATGTTTAGGCAATAATTGAACAAAAGAATCCTGGCATATTTCTAACACTAACGGCAATTTACCTTCGGTATTTATTTTCAGTAGTAAAGACCCAGCTTGAATGTAAATTTTGTATAGTGTAAGTATGAAAAACATAGTGCAACTGTACAGGTAGTCACCAGTTATTGTGATATAATAAATAATTGGGCTATTTTGATGAAGAAAACTTTGTTCATTTGTTTCTACTTTCTAATAGAGAAATTGCCACGATTCCTCTGCTTTTTGACATTTCGTATGACTTTTTTCGGGTGGGAATAAAAAGCTGTGAAATTGTTCAACCTACTTTGTAACCAAAGAAGCAAAGCTGTGTAATGGAGTTTTGTTTTTGTTTTTTTTTTTTATATAATGCACATTCTTTATGTATTTTTATTTAGTGTTTTCTCGGTCACAATTTTCTTTGCTGTCTAGCATGATCTGCATGACCTATAATCTTTGAACCACTTTCGTACCTCATGTTTTTATCCAGCACTCTTATTGTAATATGTACTAGTCTGTGAACAATGTCAAATAAAAAAGAACGAACAGGTAGTGTGGTGGAGCTGAGCTAGTGTATTATACACTAGTTGTAAAAATAAAAATGAAGTGAGCCATCTTTTGTTCATTTAAAATGGTGTTTTGAATTTCGTATGCAGAAAACGTTTTGTTACATTGCAGATTTTAATGTATTTAATAAATGCAACATGCAGATTAAGTGCAGTGTATACTGAGTATTTAAATTAAAATGTACATTTCATAAATACAGTTTCAAGAGAAAGCATCATTTTGTGTATACTAACACATTAAGTGTATGTCAGAAATTGATGTATAAATATATATTTTAACACATTTTCTGAAATTAAACTGCAGTTTTGTTGAAATATTTGGCTCTATATGTGTTCAAAATTTAATTTGATTAGATTTGTATTTTCACAGTTCCAAATATTCCTTCCATGAAAACCTGTTATAATGAACTTAAGGATGGTTCTTAAATCTTCAAGGTAAAATAATTTAAAGAATGCAAGAACAGTGAGCAATATTTGTACTTGATATTCATATTATGTCAATGACATTTAAGTAGGAAATCCTTGTCTACCAAAATTTTTACTTGAATTCAGAAAGGTGCCTGTAGAAATTAACATGCTCTATATCTATAGCCAACTAGCTAATAAGGAGTTATTGAGAATCAATAATTAGCTCTCTGCATTAAAAGAAGATAAATGTTCTTTATTTAAAATAAAAATTTAAGCCACAAACTAAATGCATAAAATCAGAATGTACATGGAACTTCCAATTATTTTATATTCTAGTTATGCTGCAGGATATATTCACTAAAAACAGAATTTTAATGTTAATAGAAATAACTAAAAGAACTTAAGTCCTTAGGCTTGAAGAAGCATCCCTAAGATATGGAGTAAGATTGCTAAGTAGAGCAGTATCAGATGAGCTAGAAAGTGAACCTTCCGTGTTGGAATGTTTACCAAAAGGCTTGCCGGGTGTGCCCTGAAGTGTGAACAGTATATTGAATACAGGTGGAGAAAAACTAGTATTAGAAAAGGTTGGGATTTTTGTGAAAATATCAATTTTGGTGTTGGGAGTAGAAAAACACTATAATTCCTAAGTAATAGTCACAAAAGAAATGATTAATATGTTTAAAATGGTAATTAAAAGCAATTATTACTATTACATTTTTTTTAAATCACAGTAGAATACGTGAATAGTTCACAGAAGAAATAAATGGCAGTTTCTAAGTGTTCAACCTCTAGTAATCTAAGAAATACAAATTAATATTTAACAAAATTATTTGTCTTTAAATAGCAGGACCTAATGTAGAAAGGCAAGCTTCCTGTGAACGTCTAAAAAGTAAGTTGGCAAAAATGTACTGAGCCTTAAATATTAAACTTTTCAATTTAATGACATGAGAAGATAACTAATGGTGCCATGTTCAAAAAATGCAAAACTATAGTAGTGCCTGTCGTTTGCTTCCCAACTCCCCTGCCTTCCCCTTGGACCTGTGAAAGGAAGCCTGTACATCCATACCTACTCTGATGAGTCCCCCACTCCAAAGTCAGGGTCAACTTAGGGTAGAAAATCTATATGCTTGTCTGCATCAGATAGACTGTATTTTATTTAAAACAACATCAAGCATTCCTCCAATTGATTAAATCTTAAAATTTCAGTTTTACCTCTGATATTTAGGGTCTCCAGTTACACATAGCTGGAATATTAATTTACTAAGATACCAGTTTGGGAGCACAGTTTTGTTTCTGATATGGCAATGTGTACAAACTTTATTGCCCCCCAAAGAAAATACTTTAGCTACAATGTGATTTTATAGCTTGCTATACCAACCCCCAAAAAAGGGGTTGTGAGATATAAAATACATGGTTATTTTAACATAAATTTTTGTCCAAAAATAGCTGGATATTGCCAATTCTACTTCCAATGTTCTGAACTAAGCATAATAAGTATAAAGACAGGAATGCTTTATCATCAAGCCCTCAGTGATGGATAATTAAAACTCATTATTCCATCATGGATCAGAGATGAGGATATTTCTCCAAGTTCCAAACATTAGTCACTTCTGGACCTTTAAAAAAAAAAAAAATGAAAGGGGGAGAAGGGGTGCAATGTACTTAAGATTATAGTAACCAAAATATCTTCATGAGAACTCTTCCTTGTAGAACCAGAATTAAAATATCACTGGATTTTCTGGAAACAAATTTTTAAGATGAAGTTTTTTTTTTTTAAGGAAGTTATATCTCAATGGCAGGCACTTTGTGATGTGACTCAGTTCTCTCTAATCTTTTGAAAAAGACAAAACCCACCCCTCAACATTCAGAGTTTAATTAAGGATATAGAAAAACCAAGAGATACAATGGCAGTGATAAAGATCTGTTATGCACTGTCAAGGATGGCTTTGTTACGAAAGGTTTCCTTAAAGAGGTGACACCTGAGTCTTGCAGGTCACAGAAGTAAAACAGTGTTCAAATTAGAGTATAAGCAAAGCTTGGGTAGCTACAGAACTATTTGTTTCCTAGGAGGCAGGCAGGCAGTGACTGCCTCACTCACCTGGGTAGTTTGGCCTCAGTTAGGAAGGCAGGAATGATTTAGTGAATTTAAGCAATGGGATTGTAATCAGAATTTCATTTCAGGAAAATTAATCATTCCAGCAGTACATCGGAGGTCGTTGGGGGCTAAAACTAGAAGCTGACAGATAATTTAGGAAGGGCAGTAGTAGTAGGTAAAAGAAATGATGGATAGGCAAAATTACATAAGCAATCTTCTGACATTCATGAAGGAAGTTGGTCATGAGTCTTTGTGTATCATCTTTGCCTCCATGATGAACATTCCATTCCCAGCATCAGGTGCCAAGATCAGAACTCTTACGTCTTAGGAGGTTTGAGTAAGACTTTTGCTTCCATATATCTCTATGAAATGAAAGTCTTTGTTTCCTGTTTAAGGAATTTCAAGAATTTAAAGGGTAGTGGGGAGTAGCCGAGCCTTGGCTGTCTTTTAATGCCTTTGTGTAAATCCAGCCCTAAATTAGGTAAGCCAAATGTAGCCCTTTTATAGTTACTAGGGATTAGAGTGGCCCAGAAGGGTGAATTCAAGATCTGTCCCTCAGAGCGCTCTTCCTCCCCAGAAACAATAATACGGGTTCTACCTCCATTACAGACATTTGACAACCCAGATCAGAATGGGTTCTGCCTGGCTGTAGCCTTTCCTTCTTTGACATAGTTCAGCTCAGGTTTCTTTCTGCCCTATGAGCCCCTGCCTAAGCAAAACTGGACATTTTCTTCCACCTCCTCCTGGCTAGTAATCCATGTTTCTATATTCTAGCAATACTAATAGTTTATTATTTAGAGATGTATATTTGCATCCTATTTTTTCCCTTTTTGACTTTCCAGAATGCATTTCGGTTTCATTTATTTCTCTAGCAGGTCACAGAATTTTTATAAGCATGTATTCCTTTCATCAGTAGAGAGATTCTTGTAAAAGTGCTTCTTAATGATTTCCTTAGTAGTCTACAGTTGGACTGACATGTTGTGTTCACAAATAAAAATGCTAAGGGAGGCACTATACAAAGAAAGTTAAAGGTCTTGGATGTCCTTTTTGTTTTTAACAGAATCATCAAAAATAAAAGTAAGACAGCCTTTCAGGATTGATAATGGTAAAGTAAGAAGCTGCTATTTTGCACTGGCACAATCTACTTGGCTCATAGAACTTGTTCAGCATTCTTGGATGGTGTAAGTTAGCTTTATTTTTCCTTCTCCTCATCAGGGAAACAGATTAAATAGTTTGGGGAATTTTCCCAAGGTCTAATGTCTTGCATTGAGCTAGTAAACAGAGCATTGAAGTTTATGAACTAAGGCACTACCCATGAGAGCCAAAGTTACTCCTCTGAAAGAAGGAAAAGGTATGCTAACTTTGATCATAAAAATAACTGAATTTTAAAATATAGCAAATGTCACCCTTTTGTTTCCCATAAAAAGTTGAATTTACCTTTTTAATTCATTCTTTGGCATGCCTGATATATTTCTGTATAACAACTATAAAATATGCTTGCCCACTGCAATTCAGAATTGTTTTCCAGATTTAAGTTCTTGCTATCATTTAACAAGCAAGCAGTGTATCTATAGATAGATCATACCTGAGGCAGTCCATGAACAGCAAGGGAACATTTTTCTCACACTTTGGTGTGAACTGTCAGGTCAGTGTCTAATTCTAGTGTTCCTACTTTAAGAAAACAATAAAAATTTACAAAACATATAATTTAATCAGGTGGCAGATGGACGGAAAAAAATAAATATGCATAACTTTGTTAAGCCCCTAAAGTTTTTTTCTTTTTTTTGAGAAACTTGAGTTTTGTTTTTTTATTTTATAGGAACACTGTTGAAATGCAATTCAATTCTAGTTCAAGTCAGGCACTGCCTGCAGCCTGAATGGAACATTTGGGAGAAGAAAGATGAGGCATAATTTAAACACTAAGAGTTCATGGTCCAGTGTAAAAGTAAAAGCTAGAACATCACATTGTTTTTCAAAGTATGTCTCATAATTTGTGGACCTCATTTCATTTGTTGAATAAAACATTCTTATAAATGAACAGTAATATTGCCATGCCATGTGAAACCCTTTGACATTACCAGGAAACAACTTTAAATCACCAAAAAGCTTTAACATCAAATCCTTCTAGAAAGAGGGGACCTGGTAAAAAGACCTTCCATCTCTTATATTTAGCCTGCAGGGTATCCCCTAAGAAAGGAACTAGTCTGAAAGAGACGTTTACACATTTCTTAATACTCTTAAGTTTGTAGATAACAGAATTGATTTAAATAGAATTCTTGTGTCATGAATTATATCATTTATTGTCTCATAAGCAACACATTCATTATCTTAGCTGACAAAATCAGCTACCATTCAGTGAACCAAGTTAATAACTCAGGTACCTAATGCCAAAATTAAATCTGATAAAGCTGAGAATCCAGAAAGACACACACATTGAGTAAATGATGATAAAAGTGACATTTCAAATCAATAAGGGAAGAACGGATTATTCAGCAAATAGTACTAAGACAATATAACCATTTGGGAAAAAAATAATTTTAGATATCTAACTCAAAAATTAATTCCAGCAGAACTCAACGCTTTTTGTTCACATACACATATTTGGAAATACCCCTGTGAAAATGTATGTAAGCAAGAAGTTTTACAAGTAGGTTGTGAAGAGATGCCCAACTTTGGCCAAATAAGGGGAATGCACATTAAAACACGAGAGACTATCTCAGATTCAATTGGAAAAATATTTAAAATATAAATCCAGAGTGTGAGGAAACAGGATTCCTACCTTACCAGTGAGCATATAAATTAGCACAGCCACTTCTAAAGACAACCGAGTGGTACCCATTACAATTTTAAATTCACATGCCCTATGACCCAATATTTCTAATTTTTAATGAAACACACTTTACACACTTTTATTCAAAATGTAGCATCTACAGTGATGTCTATTGTTCCTTTGGTTGTAACTATAAAACTGGAAAAACCAAAATATGGATCTAGGGAATGGAGCATGGTACATGTTATACATGGTACAGGTTACAGATCATTAGGCATCAGTGAAAAAGAATTACGAGTCCTCCATGCACTGACATGGAAGATCTCTTAAGATACAGTGTTAAAAATAGAAGGACAGTACATGAAATACACGTGGTGCCACTGATGTTAAAACACATAGCACACCCATTCACACAAATACTGTATAGTGTACATCTAAAGTACCTAGTTGTGTTTTATAAAAATGTATAGAGAAGGTCTGGAAGGGTACTAACCAAACTGTTCACAGTAGTTTGGTGGAGTGCATTAGCTTTACCTGTAATGTTTGATGTTTTTGAGTATGCATTCATGTATTGTTTGTGTAATGGACCAATTAATAAATTAGAAATAAAATAAAATAGAAGGTGTTTTCTTCTTGTCTGTTGCTAAAGTCTCTACTGGTGCTTTGGATCTTATCATCCCCCCACAATTGCTTTCCCCTCAATTCTCCCATTTCTTTTCCTTGGCTCTCTCCTCTGGCTTAATGGCATCTATATTTACACAGGCTCAAATCGGTAAACAAACGATAAGTAATCCCTCTTCCCCAACTAGGAGTGTGCCTCCTCCACTTGCCCTTACTGTTCCTTCTGCCTTTCTACTTCTTTTTCTCCCATTCACTGCATGTCACACACAATCTGGTTGAGTCCCCACTGTGACCCCAAACCATTTTTGCCCCAATCACCAGTGGTCACTTTGCTACTAATTCCTTTCAATGCATTTCATTCTTGTCTTATTGAACTGTTTTACCTAATTTCAGCTTCTTATCATTTGTTTAGCCTAGTAGATAGTTTTTTATCTCTTCATTTTCCTCCTTTTCATTTTTTTAGGGGTTTCTCTTGTAATATGTGTGTGTGTGTGTGTGTGTGTGTGTGTGTGTGTATACAAAGTTGAATTTTTTTAACCCAGTCTATCTTTTGGGTGTGGGGGAAGGCAGCCTGCTTGACTTGCAGGATCTTAGTTCCCGACCAGGGATTAAATCCAGGCTCTCTGCAGTAGAAATGAGGAGTTCTAACCACTGAACCCCCAGGGAATTTCCCGATCTATATTTTAATAGATTAATGAGCTGTTCCATCTATTATCATCGCTGGCACTTTTAGATATATTTCTGCCATCTTGTTTTGTGTTTTCTCCTTGAAATGTTGTTTAGATCCGCCCCCCAACTTTTTCTCGCCTGTTGTTTTCTTATTCATTTTTATCTCTTCTGAGGGTTGGGAAGTTATACATTCCATGTCCATTCTTCCAGGGGTTTATTTGGTTGTGGAAATTTTCAATTATGTACAAAAGTAAACAGCATAATGAATTTCTATGCACCCACCATCCAGCTTAAACCATTATCTCATCTTGTGCCCCATTTCCCCCATGGACCTCCAGATTATACTGAAAGGAATTCAAGATACCATAACACTTAGTATATTTTTAAAATAAAACATCTTTAAAATACAAGATTTCTTTTAAAAAATAACTATAATTCTACTATTCCATTACAAAAGTAACAATAATTCCTTAATATCATTAAAAAATAGTGTCTATGTTCCCTGCTTATCTTAAATTTTTTTCATAGTGCATTTGTTTGAATTTGAATCAAAATAATGTCCATACATTGCAATTGGTTGGCATGCTTCTTAAATCTCTTTTAATCTACAGATTCCTCACTCCCCTCTTTTTCTCTTGAAATTAAAAATCAGAGTTGTTCAACAACTTTCCCAACTTTTCCTGATTACATTCCTGTAGAGTCACTGATCCCTGCGTTTCCTATAAATTAGTTAGATCTAGGAGCTTAATCAGATTTGGGTTCATATCTTGTCAGGATTAATTCATAAGTAGTGGTGTATACTTCCATCACATAAGGTCTGGCTGTCCCTGTCCCTATTTTGTGATTTTGGCAGCACTGATAAGGATTACCTAGACCCATTAACCTATTAACTCTCTCTGTTCCTTCTCACTCATTAGCAAAACACTTTCTTTAGAGAGAAAATTACCTATTTTAATTATTCACTGAGGCTTTGAGGTACAGTTCATATAAGGAAGTCAGGGACTTAATTCTTTCCTTTTATTTCTCAGTTTTCAAAATAATCAGTTGAGTATCTAGAAAGGAATAAAAAGTAAATGAGTGATTGAGGAAGACTTCCTTCATATTTTATTCTGAGAAGAAGAGAGAATAAAGTGAGTTTATCTGGGATGGTGTATTTCAGGGGCTGGTAGGGAGACACCAGGAAACAATAACTCCCAAAAAGCTGAGGTTGGGAAATGGCAACCTGAAAACTTGTCTTTACTGCTGAGCCTGGGAGTAACTTGTGAGTCAAGAGTACCTTGAGGGAATAGGGACAGGAAGCCCGTATCTGAGCAGCGTGGGGGCTGGGTCAGAGCAGGACACACAGCAAGCAGGTCAGGGTGCCCTGAGGACCCAGGGAGTGAAGAAGAGTTACACAAACGAGCCCTGGATTATTGTGTGCTTAGTCTCTGCCAAATGGAGACTGGAAATACTCTCCTTACAGGCTGACAACAAACCAGGAAGTTTCCTAAGAAACACAGCATGGGATGGGTAGCATTTAGCTTATGCAGCATTGCTTCTAGCAAGGCAATAAAATCAACAACACTGGTGCCCATGTGTTCTGTTTATTGCCTTTGTTAACCATGTCTTGACTCCTCACAAGGGTCAATTTATTATTCTTATGGCCTTGCCCTGGACACAAGAAGAGACCTCAGTATTGAGACATGAGCCTAAGGACCTCCTAGTAACCACTCCTCTCATCCTCCTGTCTCTCGCCACCCTCTCGCCCTTTCCTCTCCCCTCTCCCCACCCCACTCTGCCCCTGTTGACTGTCCTTGGTAAACATTCTATGGGAAAGATTGAGAAGGAACCTCTTCCCAGAAATACCAGCATCTTTTTAAAGGGGACTCTTGAAGGCTACCCCATCCTTCTCTCCAGAGAGAATGAGCAAGTAAAAATGGCACCAGCTACAGAAACACGGCCAACCCCTGGCTTCCAGTGACCTTGAGTTCCAAACCTGTGAGTTTTGGCTTTTTCCCTGCCTTCAGCTTCCTGAACCTGTCCAGCTCAGCATTAGGTAATCGCTGTGATGATGGCTGACTCATCTGGGAATGCAGTTTTCCTGGAGGTTTGCTTTGCTCAGATAATCACACCTTGGGGGGCGGGGGGTAACTGGTTGACAGAGGCTTCTACCCCTGGATATTCAAGAATGTTGCTGGCACAGGGTGGGGAATCTCAGGGAGAGAAAGAGAAAAGACATCCGTGTTCTAGAACCAACATGTGGGATATAAAGTTGTTATTTAGTCGATAAGTCGTGTCCAACTCTTTTGCAACACCATGGACTATATAGCCCACCAGGCTCCTCTGCCCAGCAAGAATACTGGAGTGGATTGTCGTTTCCTTCTCCAGGGGACCCCCCCCAACCCAGGGATCAAACCGGAGTCTTCTACATTGGGGGGTGGATATTTTTTTTTTACCACAGAGTCACCTGGGAAGCCCCGGACGTAAGGTGAAGAATCCAAAAACCATGGGGCAGGAAGGTTACAATACTTAAAGCCAGAAGCTGAGTGGTATGGAACTGAAGGAGAGGACGTCCTTGGTGGATGAGAGAGGCCGCCTGCCAATGCAGAAGATGAAGGTTCAGCCCCTGGGCCAGGAAGCTTTCACCTGCTGGAGAGGCGACTAAGCCCATGCATGGCAACTACTGAGTCCATGCTGTAGAGCCTTCCAGCTTCAGCTACTGAGCCCACATGCTGCAACTACTGAAGCCCGTGTGCCCAGAGCCCGTGCTCAGCAACAAGAGAGGCCACCACAATGAGAAGCCCACACAACTAGGGAGTAGCGCCCGCTCTCCGCACCTAGAGAAGGTCCGCACACAGCAAAGAAGATCCAGGGCAACCAAAAATAAAAATAGTCATTTTTAATAAGTAATTTTTTTAAAAAAACTGAAAGAGAACCCCTCCTTTGCCATTCACAGCTGAGGACCTTCAAGCCAGATTGCCTTCAAAGGTAAGATCTGTGCAAGCAGGGACTTAGCCTTAGGTGTACTTTTGGTATCTAATACTGCTATTAAATGGATCAATGAATAAGAGCTTGCACATAGGTTACACATTCTTTATTTTGAGTTTTCTGATCTGTAAACACAGCCTGAGATAACAAGTCCTAGGCTTGTTGTGAAGATGAAACAAGGTGAAATACATGCATTGCTTAACTGGGACCTGGCCCACAGTGAGCACTTCTCGACCAAAAGTCCTAGGAAAAGATTGGGTGATTTTTAAGACCTGAGAATAGCACCCATGATAATAGAGGTCACCTAGATAAGTTAAACCACCTTCTACAAAATCTTTTTCCCCCTTTATCTCATTAATTCCTCACAACTATCCTAGTAAGTCTTGGGAAAGCAAATATTTTGCTCATTTGACAGATAGGGAAATAGATGTAGAGAATCCAGAGAGAGATCTTGTAATCTGTGTAAGATCTCAGATCTGGTTAGTGGCAGAACTAGATTCCAGGCTATGGAAAAAAACCACATCCCATGTTTTTGGTCCCATTGTACTTAAGTGAGTTAGAGGCCATAGGAAGAAAAAGCTCCTTTTCTAGAACAAATTACATTGAAGCTGTACACAAATTATTCCTATTCATTGATTCATCTATTTGATTTCATTAAGGCAGGTCTATGATTCAAAAGATGGCCATGAGGCAGCCTGAATGGGAAGGGAGTTTGAGGGAGAATGGATACATGTCAATGTATGGCTGGGTCCCTTTGCTGTGCACCTGAAACTATCACAACACTGTTAACTGGCTATATTCCAATATAAAATCCAAATCTCCTTACTCATCCTCAACCCTACTCTGCAGAGTTAATCTCTGCTAACAGTTTTCTCTGCATATAATTAAGAAATACATGCATATACACATTTTGTGGGTTTTTTTTTTAACATAAATGGGATCATACTAAACATACTCTTCTTCACCTTGCTTTCTACATATCTACAGTAATCATGGACATCCTTCCATAACAGTAAAATCTAGACAATAAAATGCAACATAAACTATTTTAAATAAACAATTTGATGAGTTTTGACAAGTGTACATAGTCATATAACCACAACCACAGTCAAGATGAAGAGTAACTCTATCACCTTAAAAATTCCCTCCTGCCCCTTTGAAGTTGAGTCTTACCCATCTTCTGCCCTAGGCTGTTTTTCAGTTGTTGTTGTTTGGGTTTGCGGAAGGATTTTGTTTTCGGCTTTTTTGTTTGAAATTTTAGATTTCCTTTATGTTAAACTTCATATAAATGAAATTATGCAGAATTAACCTTTTGAAACTGGCTTCTTTTGCTCATTAAAGTATTTTTGGAAATTCATATCTGTTGGTCTATCAGTAATTCATTTCTTTGTATCCCTGATTAGCATTCCATCATAGAGTTTCACCACAGTGCATCCATTCAGTGTTAGTGAATAATTGGGCTGCTTCCTATTTAGAACTGTTATGAACAAAGCTGTAGGAACATTTGTGTACAGATCTTTGTATGGATACATTGTTTTCTTTTCTCTTGGATAAATACCCAGGAATGATTCATATGGTAAATATATAGTTCAGTTGATTTTTAAAATGGCCAAAATGTTTTCCAAAGTGTTTACTTGTCTTACTTTCTCACTGAGAGTTCCAGTTGCTCCACATTCTTGCCAGGATTTGGTATTGTCACTCTTTAATTTTAGACTTCAAATATGTTGTGATATTTCATAGTAACTTTTTTCTTTTTTGGCCACATGGTGGCGTGTGCAATCTTAGTTCCCCAACCAGGAATCGAACCTATGTCCCCTGCAGTGGGAGCACGAAGTCCTGACTACTGAATCACCAGGGATGTCCCTCACTGTGAATTTTTTAATTTGCGTTTCCCTTGTAACTGATGATGCTGAGCATCTTTTCATCTGCTTATTGGTCATGAATATATCTTCTTTTGTGAAGTGTCTACAAATCTTTTATACATTTTTGTTAGCTTATTCAGTTTCTTATTATTTAAGTTGTAAGATATCTTTGTGTATTCTGTATATAATCTTTCATTAGAGAAAGGTATTGCAAATATCTTCTCTCAGCCTATTTTCATTTTGAGTAGAACATTTTAATTTGATGAAATATAGTTTATCAAAATGTTCTTTTATAGTTTATGTTCTTTCAGTCTAATCTAAGAAATCTTTGCCTACTCCAAAGTTAAGATGATTTTCTCCTTTGTTCTCTCCCAGAGTTTTTATATATTTAGCTTTTATATTTAAGTCTGTGATTCATTTTGAGTTAACTTGTGTATGCAGTATGGAATAAGAGGGCTCTCCAGGTGGCGCTAGTCGTAAAGAATCCCCCTGAAATGCAGGAGATGTAAGAGACATAGGTCCAATCCCTGGGTTGGGAAGATCCCCTTAGAGGTGGTCATGGCAACCTACTCCAGTATTCTTGCCTGGAGAATTTCATGGACAGAGGAGCCAGGCGGGCTATAGTCCATGGGGTCCCAAAGAGTTGGACACACCTGAAGCAAGTTAGGGTGCACATGAGATAAGAGCTTAAATTTACCCTTTTGCATATGGATTCCAATTGAAAATATTGCCCTTTCCCTATTGATTCTTAGTATCTTAGTAAAAAATTGGTTGATTATAAATGTAAAACCCACACAATGTAAATATAACCCCTAATTTTGTCAATTCTGTTCCACTGATCTACATGTGCATCTTTTTGTAAATACTATATGCTCGTTTTCTGTAGCTTTATAGCAAATTTTGGTTTTTTTTGAAAGGCTTTCCTTGTTTTTTTATTGAAGTATAGTTGATTTACAATGTTGTGTTAATTACTGCTATACAGCAAAGTAATTCAGTTATGCATATGTATATGTTTAAATATATATATATGTGTATATATAAACCCTTTTCCATTATGGTTTATCATAGGATATGAATATAGTTCTCCGTGCTATTCAGTAGGACCTTGTTGTTTGCAAGTTTTAAAACAGGATAGGTTAAGCCTTCAAATTTCTTCTTCTTTTTTTAATTGTTTCTGCTATTCTCCCATCCAAGTACTAACCAGGCCAGACCCTGCTTAGTTTCCAAGATCAGATGAGATAAGGTGCGTTAAGGGTGGTATGGACATAGACTGTTTTTTGGCTAGTCTAAGTTCTCTACATTTCCATGTAAAATTCAGGATCAGTTTATCAATTTCTACCTCCAAAAAAAGTCTGATGGGATTTTGATAGGGATTTATTGAAACTGTAGATCAATTTGGGGAGAAATACCATCTCAACATTGAGTCTTCTAGTCCATGAACATAGAATTCCTCTCTATTTCTTTAAGTCTTTATCTTACCAAGATTTTGTAATTCTCAGTGTATAGTTCTTCTTTTTTTAAAAATAAAATCTCCATTAGACCCATGTATTTTTTGATTGATTTTTAGCTGCACTAGGTCTTCCTTGCTGCATGTGGGCTTTTTCTAGCTGTGGCGAGCAGAGGCTACCCTTCATTGCAGTACGCAGGCTTCTCATTAGGGTGGTTTCTGTGTTTTAGACCACGTGTTCTGGATCATGTGCTCTAGGTGCCCCAGCTTCTGTAGTTGTGGAACACAGACACAGGCTCAGTAGTTGCATCTCGTGGCCCTTAGAGCACTAGCTCAGTAGTTTTGGCACATGGGCTTAGTTGCCCCATGGCATGTGCAATTTTCTCAGACCAGGGATCAAACCCGTGTCCTCTTTACCACTGAGCCACCAGGGAAGCCCATCTTAACTTGATCACCTCTTTCTCCTTGTAAGATGATATTATATCTTTGTTACTGGCTTACAATAACATCCATCTCTGTTATTGTAAGCCACCAAGTTTGTGGCAATTTGTATGGCAGCGATAAGAAACTAATGCACATTTCTTTCACTTTTTTTCCCCCTTACTGAAGTATTTTATAGCAAGTGTTAGTTGCTTAGTCCTTTTCGACTCTTTACAACCCTACAGACAGCAGCTCTCCAGACTCCTCTGTCCATGGGATTCTCCAGGCAAGAATACTGGAGTGGGTTGCCATGTGCTTCTCCAGAGGATCTTCCCGACCCAGGGATGGAACCCAGGTCTCCTGCATTGAAGGCAGATTTTTTACAATCTAAGCCACCAGGGAAACCTATTTGTACAGCAAATCTCAGCTCAGATGTTATCATTTAACCTTTTCTTCTTTCTCCTCCCCTCCCCATTTCCTATAAACAGGAGTGCACCTCTAGGGGCCTCCTTAGATTCGAGTGCCTGTTGTTGGCTAGAAGCTTCCTACCTGGTGCTCTCTGCCTCAAACTGCTTCACACTGGCAGACACACAGTATCTGATTGTTCCTTAATGCATTTTTAATGAGGCCCCAAAGCTAAAACAACTTATGTAATCCCCTCTCAAAGACAATTTCCAAACTAATTTTAAACCCACATTTAAAATGTGTCTTCCAAGCCAGGCATAAAAACAGTGTTTCAAATAATATTTGATCTGAAAATATTTCACTATTCCCTTTCACCCTTAATAAAATCATCCCCACCTTTCTGGCTTCTAATTCTAGACTAACTGCTGCTAAACTTCTGTCTCCGGCTCGCACTGAATCACCTGTGCTGCAGTTCCCCTGAATGATCAAACAAAACAGGAAGAAAATAGATAACTGTCAAATAACTGTAGTTTTCCAAGAGGCCTACAGTATGCAGTTTTCCAGTAGGGATCTTCACTTTCCCTCCTCAATTGCCCCGTAACGAGAATGTATTTATTTTTTTCTGGTCCCTGTCTCTCTCTCTCTCTCCCCAGCCACTCTCTGTCTCTGGAAATTTCTCCCTGCAAACTCAATCATTCAAGAGTTTCTTCTTTCTCTGTCCTTCACCCTAGAATACTTCCCTGCCAACCACCTATCTAACAGAAAGCACCAGGTTCACAGTTTATCCCCCGGTCCAGTAACCAAGGACCAGGTGTTATTATTTCAGAATAAATATCCTTTGTGTTACAAGGGAAGTGTGCTGGACTGAGTCAAAGGACACAGTTCAAGTCCTGGCTCTGGCTCTGCACGTCTTAAATCTTTTTTAGGGAAATTCACATGATGTAGGGTTGGGTTTTCCACCCTGTGAGATGACCCTCTGTGGGGAGATCAAACCAGTCAATCCTAAAGGAAGTCATTCCTGAATATTCATTGGAAGGACTGATGCTGAAGCTGAAGCTCCAATATTTTGGCCACCTGATGTGAAGAACTGACTCATTGGAAAAGACCCTGATGCTAGGAAAGATTGAAGGCAGGAGGAGAAGTGGACGACAGAGGATGAGATGGTTGGATGGCATTACTGACTCGATGAACATGAGTTTGAGCAAGCTCCAGGAGTTGATGATGAACAGGGAGGCCTGGTGTGCTGCAGTCCATGGGGTCACAAAGAGTTGGACAGGACTGAGCAACTGAACTGAGACACTTATCCAGCAAAAAATTATATTCACTCACATATAAAGTTATGCAAACTAATGTCCAGTTTGTATGATTAGATCACCTCTATTTTATCTGACCTAATCATTTCTATTGTGCCTTTAAGACCTCTCTTTTAGCATTGGCTATTCATTTTTTCCCTTTTAATTGTGGTAAAATAAACATAAAATTTGCCATTTTGTTTTTTAAATATTCATTTACTTATATATCTATTTAACTGCATCGGGTCTTAGTTGTGGCACTTTGTGGATCTTCATTATGGCACAAGAACTCTAGCTGTGGCTCAAAGGTTTAGTTGCCCCACAGCATGTGGGATCTTAGTTCCCAGACCAGGGGAGGAACCCACATCCCCTGCCTTGCAAGGCAGATTCTCAACCACTAGGCCCCCAGGGAAGTCCCTTAGCTGTTTAAGCGTACGATTCAGCGGCATGAAGCTCATTCCCATTGTTGTGCAACTATCACCATCATTCATCCACAGAATGACTTTCATACTGAAAAACTGAAACTTTACATTCTCCCTGACCCCCAGTCCCCTCTGGCAACCACGGTTCTACTGTCTGTCTCTATGAATTTGACTACTCTAAGTACATCATATAATTGAAATCATTCACAGTATGTGTCTTTCTGGCTTGCCTCACTTAGCATAACACCCTCAAGATTCAACACTGTGTAGCATGTGTCAGAAGTCCCTTCCTTTTAAAGTATGAATAATATTCCATTGTGTTTATACACATTTTGTTTTTTCACTCATTCTTTGATGAACACTCAGGTTTCTCCCTCTTGTCTCTTGCCAAAATTGCTGCTATGAACGTGGCTGTCAACTGACTATGCTTCCTGTTCATAAAGAAATGGTGAGGCTCAAGCATCTTTTTTCTTGGCGGGGGGGGGATAGTTCTAGAAGGTCTTGTAAGTCTTCATAGAACCGTTCAACTTCAGCTTCTTCAGCATTTCTGGTTGGGGCACAGATTTGGATTACTGTGATATTGAATGGGTTGCCTTGGAAACGAACAGAGATCATTCTGTCATTTTTGAGATTGCATCCAAGTACTGCATTTCAGACTTTTTTTGACTATGATGACTACTTCATTTCTTCTAAGGGATTCCTGCCCACAGTAGTAGATATAATGGTCATCTGAGTTCAATTCACCCATTCCAGTCCATTTTAGTTCACTTATTCCTAAAATGTCGACGTTCACTCTTGCCATCTCCTGTTTGACCACTTCCAATTTGCCTTGATTCATGGACCTAACATTCCAAGTTCCTATGCAATATTGCTCCTTACAGCTTCGGACTTCACTTCCATCACCAGTCAACATCCACAACTGGCTGTTATTTTTGCTTTGGCTCCATCTCCATTTTTTCTGGAGTTATATGGGGCTGGGGGTCAGGGAGAAAGAATGTTAAGTTTCCAGTAGCATTTGGGCACCTACCATCCTGGGGAGTTCATTTTCGAGTGTCCTATCTTTTTGCCTTTTCATAGTGTTCATGGGGTTCTCAAGGCAAGAATACTGAAGTGGTTTGCCATTCCCTTCTCCAGAGGACCACGTTTTGTCAGAACTCTCCACCATGACCCGTCCATCTTGCTAGGCCCTACACAGTATGGCTCATAGGGTCATTGAGTTAGACAAGGCCCAGTCCATGTGATTAGTTTGATTAGTTTTCTGTGATTGTGGTTTTCATTCTGTCTGCCCTCTGATGGTAAGGAAAAGAGGCTTATAGAAGCTCCCTGATGAGAGAGACTGACTGAGCAAGTGGGTCTTGTTCTTATGGGCGGGGCCATGCTCAGTAAGTCTTTAATCCTGTTTTCTGTTGTTGGGTGGGACTGTTGTTTGACCCGAGGCCAAACTATGCTGGAGGTAATGAAGATAACCTCCTTCAAAAGGTCACACTGCTGCACTCAGTGCCCCCGACCCTGCAGCAGGCCACTGCCAACCCATGCCTCCACCGGAGACTCCTGGACACTCACGGGCAAGCCTGGGTCAGTCTCTTGTGGGGTCACTGCTCCTTTCTCCTGGGTCCTGATATGCACAAGGTTTTGTTTGTGACCTCCAAGACTCTGTTTCCCCCGTCCTGTGGAAGTTCTGGCAGCTCTATGGTGGGGATAATGACGACCTCCTCCAAGAGGGCTTATGCCGTACCCAGGTCTGCTGCACTCAGAGCCCCTGCCCCTGCGGCAAGCCACTCTGACCCATACCTCTGCAGGAGATGCTCAAACAGTCAAAGGCAGGTCTGGTTCAGTCTCTGTGGGTTCTCCTGGTGTGCACAAGATTTTGTTTGAGCCCTCTGAGTGTCTCTGTCCGTTATGGGGTTTTATTCTAAATGCGATTTTGTCCTTCCTATCGTCTTGCTGGTGCTTCTCCTTTGCCCTTGAACATGGGATATCTCTTTTTGATGGGATCCAACATTCTCCTGTCGAAGGTTGTTCAACAATGAGTTGTAATTTTGGAGTTCTCGCAGGAGAAGATGAGTGCAAGTCCTTCTAATCTGCCATCCCAAACCAGAGTGATTGATATTTCTCCCAGCAATCTTGATTCCAGCTTGTTCTTCATCCAGCCCAGCATTTCTCTCTGCATATAAGTTAAATAACCAGGGTGAAAATATACAGCCTTGATGTACTCCTTTCCTGACTTGGAGCCAGTCTGTTGTTCCATGTCCAGTTCTAACTGTTGCTTCTTGACCTGCATATAGTTTTCTCAGGAGGCAGGTAAGGTGGTCTGGTATTCCCATCTTGTGAAGAATTTTATACACTTTTTTGTGATTCACACAGTCAGTAAAGGAGAAGTGGAAGTTTTTCTGGAACTCTCTTGTTTTTTCAATGATCTGATTCCTCTGCCTTTTCTAAATCCAGCTTGAACATCCGTAAGTTCATTCTTCACATACTATTTGAAGCCTGGCTTACAGAATTTTGAGCATTATTTTGCTAGCGTGTGAGATTAGTGCAATTGTGTGGTAGTCTGATGATTCTTTGGCATTGCCTTTCTTTGGGATTGGAATGAAAACTGACCTTTTGCAGTCCTGTGGCCACTGCTGAGTTTTCCAAATTTGCTGGCATACTGAGTGCAGCACCTTTTAGGATTTGAAATAACTCAACTGAAATTCCATCACCTCCACTAGCTTTGTTTGTAGTGATGCTTCCTAAGGCCCACTTGACTTCACATTCCAGAATGTCTGGCTCTGGTGAGTGATCACACCATTGTGATTATCTGGGTCATGAAGATCTTTTTTTGTACAGTTCTTCTGTGTATTCTTGCCACCTCTTCTTAATATCCTCTGCTTATGTTAGGTCCCTACCATTTCTGTCCTTTATTGAGCCCATCTTTTCATGAAATGTTCCCTTGGTATCTCTAATCTTGAAGAGATCTCTAGCCTTTCCCATTCTATTGTTTTCCTCTATTTCTTTGCATTGATCAATGAAGAAGGCTTTCTCATCTTTCCCTGCTATTCTTTGGAACTCTGCATTCAAGTATATCTTTCCTTTTCTCCTTTGCCTTTCACTTCTCTTCTTTTCTTAGCTATTTGTAAGCCCTCCTCAGACAACCATTTTGCCTTTTTTGTATTTATTTTTCTTGGGGATGGTCTCAATCACTGCCTTCTTTACAATGTCACAAACCTCCATCCATAGTTCTTCAGGCACTCTGTCTATCAGATCTAATTCCTTGATTTATCTCTTCCACTGTATAATCATAAGGGATTTGATTTAGGTCATACCTAAGTTGCCTAGTGGTCTTCCCCACTTTCTTCAATTTAAGTCTGAATTTGGCAATAAGGGGTTCATGACCTGAGCCACAGTCAGCTCCCTGTCTTGTTTATACTGACTGTATAGAGATTCTCCATATTTGGCTGCAAAGAATATAATATAATTAATCTGATTTCAGTATTGACCATGTGGTGATGTCCATGTGTAGAGTCTTCTCTTGTGTGGTTGGAAGAGGGTGTTTGCTATGACCAGTGTGTTCTCTTGGCAAAACTCTGTTAGTCTTTGCCCTGCTTCATTCTGTACTCCAAGGCCAAATTTGCTTGTTACTCCAGGTATCTCTTGACTTAGGTCCTACTTTTGCATTCCAGATATGCAGATGATACCACCCTTATGGCAAAATGCAAAGAGGAACTAAAGAGCCTCTTGATGAAAGTGAAAGAGGAGAGTGAAAAAGTTGGCTTAAAACTCAACATCCAGAAAACAAAGATCATGGCATCCAGTCCCATTACTTTATGGCAAATAGATGGGGAAACCAGGGAAACAGTGAATGAATTTATTTTGGGGGCCTCCAAAATCACTGCAGATGGTGACTGCAGCCATGAAAGTAAAAGATGCTCACTCCTTGGAAGAAAAGCTATGACCAACTTAGCATTAAAAAGGAGACATTACTTTGCCAACAAAGGTCCGTCTTGTCAAAGCTATGATTTTTCCAGTAGTCATGTATGGATGTGAGAGTTGGACTATAAAGAAAGCTGAGCTCTGAAGAACTGACACTTTTGAACTGTTGGAGAAGAGTCTTGAGAGTCCCTTTAACTTCAAGGAGATCCAACCAGTCCATCCTAAAAGAAATCAGTCCTGAGTACTCATTGGAAGGACTGATGCTGAAGCTGAAACTCCAATACTTTGGCCACCTGATGCGAAGAGCTGACTCATTGGAAAAGACCCTGATGCTGGGAAAGATTGAAGGCAGGAGGAGAAGGGATTGACAGAGGTTGAGATGGTTGGATGGCATCACTGACTCAAAAAGGCCATGAGTTTAAGTAAGCTCCGGGAGTTGGTGATGGACAGGGAAGAATGGAGTGCTGCAGTCCATGGGGTTGCAAAGAGTCAGACACGACTGAGTGACTGAACTGAACTGAACTTCAAGCCTGACTTTAATGGATTTCTAGGCATCGAGCTGGAATTTAATAACATTTAACAGCATTGTCTTGTTTTATTGTATTTGTTTTTCATGGTTTTAGTTTTATGACAAATATACTAGTTTACAAGGGCTACCATAACAGAGGGCCACAAGCTGGTTAACTTAAAAAAATAAAAATTACCTTCTAGTTTTAGAGGCTTGAAGTCCAAGGCCAAGGTGCTGGCAAGGCCATGCCTCTTCTAGGACTCAGGATAGAATCCTTCCTTGCCTCTTCCTAGCTTCTTGTGCTGACCAGCAATCCTTAACAATCCCTGATTTGTAGCTGTATCAGTCCAGTCTCAGCCCCAGCATCACGTGGCCATCTCCACATTGTCTCCCTTTTGAGCATATCTCTGTCTCTGTCTAAATTACCCTTTTTATAAGGACACCAATCAGACTGGGTTAGGACCCACCCTATAACCTAATTTTAACTTTATTATCTCTGTAATGACTCTATTTCCAAAAAATGTCATATTTGGGAGTCATGGGAACTAGAATTTCAATATATTTTTTGGGGAAAGGGCACAATTCAACCCAGAAAAGTAAAGAAAACTGGCTGTCCCTTTATATGGTGATATAGAGTAGTAGAATTGAAATCCCTTAGTGACTATATATATGTTATCAACTAAGAATGAACAGGCTCTTCTGTAACAAGCAGAAAGTGTATGGTTCCTTTTCTCCTTGCATTTCCATTTTCTTTTTAACTCCTCACACAAATTATAACCTAATACAGTGGTTCTCAACTTCAGATGATTTTTCCCTGCATGGGACTTTTGGCAATATCTAGATGATTTTTGGTTATCATAACTTGGCAGGGGCCAAGTGGGGCAAAGCAGGGGACTGTGCTACTGGTATCTAGTTGGTAGAAGCCAGAAATGGTGCTAATTATTAAGAACACAGGCTATTTATAATAGCCAGGACATGGAAGCATCCTAAATGTCCATCAACAGATGAATGAATAAAGAAGATGTGATACATATATATGGTGGAATATTACTCATCCATAAAAAGAAACAAAATTGGGTCATTTGCAGTGATGTGGATGAACCTAGAGTCTGTCATACAGAGTGAAGTGAGTCAGAAAGAGAAAAACAAATACTGTATATTAATGCATGTATATGGAATCTAGAAAAATGGTACCAACGAACCTATTTGCAGGGCAGGAATAGAGACACAGTTGTAGAGAATGGACTTGTGAACAAGTCATTTTACCACTCCGAGCCTCAGTTTCTTCATCTGTAAAATGGCAATAATATCAATTTCACAGTGTGTTTCTAAGGGCTAAATGAAATAATCTATAGACAATACTTCTGTAGACTATAAAATAAAGTTATAAAGCCTTGATGAAAATGAAGGAAGTTTCCTTACCTCCTCACCTGCTGTTAATTGAATTAATAAATTAATAATAAATTTAATAAATTCTGTAAAGGAATATCCTCCCTTTGGCCTGAGTCCTGGGCTGAAGAATCCAGACTCAAGAGTTTTATTCTGATATTAGAAAAAATTGACCCCCAAATTAAATCTATAGCATCTTACTAGCATTTATTTACTGCCTTACTATATGTTACACTTGGATCCTAAACCATAAACTTTCATCAAATACTAAAGTTGCTTCCTACCCGAGAACGCTAGGAAATTATGGGAGAAAGATGCTGAGTGTCTAAGTCTCTGAATGCCCCATTGCATCTCCTCTGTGGATGATAATGGCTCTGCTCCATTATCTCATACTGCTACACACATTTGAAGTTATTGTTTGATGCTTATGATATTATTAATCACATAATATACAAACTTCCTCACAGACTAAAGGCCGAAAGGAAAAAAGTTGCCAGTGAAACACAATTTTGTAGTTCAAAAGCTTTGTGCAAATTAAAAGAACAGAATTGTTGAACAAGTCAATGTGAAAATGAATGCTTGAACTCATCATTCTAGTAAAGTCATTTTTAGAAAAGTCAGCGGAGAACTATTAAGCAGGACATAATTAAGGGTTTTTAGAAGATTTAAATCAAGAATACTTGGAGACCATAAAATGTTTGTATGGCTTGTTTACTTTCTTTTTGTTACAGTATTCTCATATTAAAAATGAGATTTTTTTTAACATTGTGCTATAAAATAACATAGCAACTGATCTGATATCTTACCACATATACGAATTTTACCTCCATAACAGTGTTGAAGCTACTAATTTGGGATGAAATAACCCCAAAATGCTGTCTTTACTTTTAGTTTGTTTTTATGTCACATTTTATAACAAAAGAAAAACATTTTACTTAATCTCAGCATAATCTGTTCTTTGTAAAATATGGTAATTTAAGTTTTCACTCTTTATTCTTCCTGTTGTAAAGATTTTAAAATGCAATAAATTAAATTTATATCATTTCTTGCAGCATACACTGTTTAGGAGACATTGTTTTGCTATCTCCTTTCATCCAAGCATACATTGCCTTGAGCACTTGTGGATATTCCATCAAAATGCATTCTAATTTTAAGTATTCTGAGATCAAATAAGTTTCCCCAAAATTAAATATTTAAGTTATATGCCAGCCTAGATGGGAGGGGACTTTGGGGGAGAACAGATACACGTGTATGTACGGCTGAGTTCCTTCACTGTTCGCCTGAAACTATCACAACATTACTATACTATAGTCCAATACAAAATAAAAAGTTTAAGGCTTGAAAACACAAATTAGACATTTAAAATCTGCTAGTGTTCAAAAGAATTGGGCTAGATATAGAATGACACAGAAAAATATCCAAGGTCTATTGTCTGCTGAAAAACTACATCAATAATAATTTTGATGCTTAATGGTTATGTGTATGTATGTCAAAAAACATTCATGTATATCAACAAGTCAGAAAATATCCTCCAAATTATTAGCAATGATGATCTAGGGGTTTGGTGCTGAGAATAGGAGGGGGGTGTCAGAGGATTTTCACATTTTAATACACATTTTTATTGAATATATTTATAATATGCAGACATTATGTTTCTACCCTATAAAGATTTTATTTTTAATTACAATAAACTGGGAATGGAATTTTAGCAGTAACAAAACGAAGTCGAATTTGATAGTTACTTTTTGAAAGTGGGGTCCCTATCACATCAAGAAGGCACTTGAAACTTGTCTGAAACTTGTGGTTGAAACTTGTCCTTCAACCACAAAGGAATTTGAGGACACCCCCTCCAACATTTGCCCCAAACTCCCTGAATCCAGAGCTGCCCTCCTCCCCCACCCCAGGACTAAATGTTGTAGGCCTGAAACGTTTATACAATTAGCACTTCTTTTTTTTAATATTTATGGGGTTTTTTTTTTTTTTTTTAATTTTTTTGGGTTGCGCTGGGAGTTAGTTGCAACATGCACAGTCTTTAGTTGCAGCATGTGGGATCTAGTTCCCTGACCAGGGATCGAACCTGGGCCCCCTACATTGATTGGGAGCTCAGAGTCTTAACCACTGGACCATGAGGCAAGTCCCTCAGCTCTTCTTGAACAGCTAGTGTGTGCTAGAGTTGAAATGCTGTGCAGAACTGCAGAGCAAGCTTTTCAGAGGAGAATCACAGTCTCAGTTGACTCAAAATGAAAAGTAGGTCATTTCATTCAGTTTAGGAATGTTTAAATAATTTTAGCGTTTTGGTTTCAGTTTGATTGGCTTATTTTCCCACCTTGGACTTTGTTTCTCTATAACACCTTTGTGTTCACTAAAGTAGTTACATTCTCCAGACTCTTTCTAATCTCCCTATCTCTTGGTAAAGTAGCTCCCAAACTTGTCTGATCACAAGAATCACCAGAGATGTTTGTTAAAGATCAGATTCCAAGGCTCCAACCCAGGGCTGCTTACTTAGGCTCTCTGAGATACTTTTAAATTACCAGGTGAATCTTATGACAGGGAAGTTCCGAAAAGCACTGCCTTAGATGATATCTAACAGAGTCTTAAGGTTTTCTAACCAGATGAGGTCTAGAAATGGTCTAAGCCAGTGGCTCTAAACTCTAGCATTCTGCAGAATCACCTAGAACACACAATTGCCTGACTCCACCCCCACTTTCTGATGCAGTAAATCTGGAGTGAGATTGAAGAATCTGCCTTTCTAATAAGTTCTCCTATGATGCAGCTGCTGGTTCAAGAGTGACATTAGTGCTGTAGTCCAGTTGCTTTCAGTCTTCTTTAAGTACAAGCCACACAGTAGGACACACATTTTACATCAGAACCTAGCATTCGTACATGTGTTCATATGAGGAGTTCCACAAAACAATACTTATTTCTTACTACAAGCAATGCACTCTGACATTTTATACTTAATTTTACTTCTTTGCGTGTGTGCTAAGTCGCTCCAGGCATGTCCGACTCTGCGACCCTATGGACCATAGCCTGCCAGGCTCCTCTGGCAGGAGGAATCCATGGGATTCTCCAGGCGAAAAAAATGGGAGTGGGTTGCCATGCTCTCCTCCAGGGGATCTTTCCAACCCAAGGATCAAATCCATGTCTCTTACATCTCCTCCATTGGCAGGCAGGTTCTTTTACCACTAGCGCCACCTGGGAAGCCCTTTTCTTCTTTAAACGTTCCCTAAATGGACCGCACAATCCAACAACAGGTTGCAACCAACAATTTGAAAAAACCCTGAATGTAGCCTAATCTTGAAAATGTGCAGATCAGTCATCTCCACACTTTTTTGATCATATGCCATTCAGAGAAACACGTTTGAGCGTACAGTTCCAACTTCCATATATTTATAAATTATATACTTGTACTCTCTTGGTCCATGTATCACTTATTAGTAAAGCTCTCATATTTTTTCTTACATTAAAGATAGGGGAAAAAATGTAAATAAAACTTGTAACATTTCTTCCAGCTCCCTAGTGGATCATCTTCACCCAGGCTCCAGGAGGGCATGCTCCACCTTCGAGACTCAGACGCCCAGAGAGGTTCAAGGAGTAGCCCAAGGTCACACAGTAAGGCAATTTTGGGGAGTTTGTTTTAAAGTTCTTAAAAAGTAAGTAGATACTCATTAAATAACAGGACAGCATTAGTTTTCTTTTTGCCATACCACACAGCTTGCACACTCTTACTTAACCAGAGCAGGAGTTGAACCTGGACCCTTGTCAGTGAAAGTACAGAGTCCTAACCACTGGACTGCCAGAGAATTCCCTTTACCACTATTTTATGGGAGATTCTATATCCATGTCTACTAGATATTATAAAAGATGTTGGGCTGCCAGAGGAATCCCCCGCCCCATGTTTTAAATCCCCAAGTGGTACAGGAAGAAATATGAGCGCTGTCGCATTTTCATCAAAAGGCTGCCAACTTTCCTATGATGTGATGTTGCAGAAGCCTCAAAATGTGCTCATTCACAGTATCTACGAGATGGGCTTTTTTTGAACAATGCAACTGGTTTCAATACCCCCATGACTTTCTAGTCAGGTGACAACTCTAACAGACCATCTGCACAACAAGACCCTCAGGGAGAAGTTCTGCTGCTAATTCCACTGCGTCTAGTTCCTGGTAAATAAGGAGAAGTGAGCTGCAGACACAGGGCTATTTCCCCCTCTCTGCGGTAAGCTGTAGTGACTGAAATTGTTGGATCCCTGAAGAGGCAGGAAACAGGGTCTGTTGGTCCCCAGAGGGCAATTTTATCTCTGTTCCTACCACAGAACATCCTCTCAAGGCATAATCAGGCAGTGTGCCTGTGACTTGCTGTAGCTCTCACACACGTACACACAAGAGGTTTGACTGGGAGCAAGGTTCAGAACAGTGATATGGCCACTAGAATGATTATAACTTCCAAACATTATGGAATGAGAAGCCCCAACCTAAAAAAAAGAAAGAAAAGCCAGACATAAAGCTACTTGACTGCTTCTGAATAGTAAATATCTCACCCTCAAAGACAGCACTTATAAAGTTACAAAGAGGGAACTTTAAAAACACAAGTGATAGCTTTACATGGGGCGGGGAAATTTTTTCAAGTTGGATAGAAAAAGAAATCTTTGTGTTTTTTTTTAATGACCCATACTTTTTATAATTTTTGTTTACTTAGTTAGGTAGTTACTTATTTTGGGCTGGGCTGGGTCTTCGTTGCTACACGGGCTTTTCTCTAGTGGCAGCAAGCAGGGGCAGGGGAGTGGGGGAGGAGACTACACTCTAGTCGCGGTGCACAGGCTTCTCATTGTGGTGGCTTCTCCTGTGGCCAAGTATGGGCTCTAGGGTGTCCTGGCTTCAGAAACTGCAGCTCTCAGGCTCTAGAGTACAGGCTCAGCAGCTGTGGTGTATGGGCTTAGTTGCTCCACTGCACGTAGGATCTTCCCAGATCAGGGATCAAACCCACATCTCTTGCATCGGGAAGTGAATGCCTTACCACTGAGCCGCCAGGAAAGCCGAGAAATCTTCATTTTAACATTCAACTTGGAAGTTTGCAAAGAAAGTTGAAAATCCCTAGTTCAGAAAGGTGGATGCTTGGCTGCCTTGGAAAGGGATTGCTGGCCCAGATGGCTGTGGTACACAGGGACAGGAAGGAGGATGAAAACAACGCTGGCCCCAAGACAACCCGACTTGGCTCCCTCTTCTTGCTCACCCTCTAGCCCAACATTCAACCACTGGTGTTTCACTCTGTGTAGGCCTGTCTGTGTCTGCTTTTACTTTCTTCCTCTTTTTTGGGGAGTGAGGGGCTGCTATTTCTCTCTAGTTCATCTCACTCACCCTCTAACTGGACATAAGGTAACATGAAAACACATTCGCTTTTGTCAAACTTATTTAAAATATACGGGTTTCAGGACTTCCCAGGTGGTCCAGCTGTTAGATCTCCAGGCTTGCACTGCAGGAGGAACAGTTTCCATCTCTGGTCAGGGCTCGAAGATCTCTCATGCCCCACACTGTGGCCAAAAATAAAATATACAGGTTTCCCAATTTTTATTTTAAAAGTCATTGGTTTGATGGACTTCTCTGGTGGTGCAGTTGATGGGAATCCTCCTGTCAACGCAGGGGACACAGGTTCGATCCCTGGTCCAGGAAGATCCCACATGCCAGGGAGCAACTAAGCAGCGCACCACAACTTCTGAGCCCAAGAGCTGCAGCTGCTGAGCCCACGTGCTGAAACTACCGAAGCCCGCGTGCCTAGAGCCCACACCCTGCAACAGGAGAAGCCGCTGCAGTGAGAAGCCTGCACAGCACAACGAAAAGTAGCCCAAGGTTGCCACAAGGGAAAGCCCTCGTGCAGCAATGAAGACCCAGTGCAACCAAGAATAAATACATAAAAATCATTGATTTGAATCCAGTAGGTTCTCTTGGAAAAAATCATGTTTGTTTTGAATTTGCATCATTTCATTTATAGTTTTATTCTCTAGGAGGTCAGTGGTCACTCTCAAGATAAAATAATTATCTGTCTCCTTGATTGAGATTAAGAAATTGAACAAATTCAGTATCAAGCAGACTTAGGGAATGCCTTAATTAGTTTTGTGTGCTCTCCACCTGGTGGTTGGAAAGTAGAACACAAGCCTTTCATGGAACTGAAAGAAAGAAAAAGGACTCCTTTTAATTCCTCCCTGCAAACACAGAATCCACAAACAATGACCTCTGACTGTGTTTCTTTAACGTCAGTCTCCCTGCTGAATTGTAAGCTTCATGAAGGCAGAAACTGTGGTTCTGCTTCTTCACTGCTGTTTCCTCCGGGTATAGTACTGTACCTATGGGACCACACCAATAAGTGAAAAGCACTTTATACAGTTTGATTTCCAATGTCTTTACTTGCCTACCTATTGCTCTTGGTTTTCTATTGATTTTTACTCACTCAGTCATGTCTGACTCTTTTTCGACCTCATGGACTGTAGCCCACCAGGCTCCTCTGTCCATGGGATTTTCCAGGGAAGAATACTTGAGTGGGTTGCCATTTCCTCCTCCAGGGGATCTTCCTGACCCAGGGATTAAACCCACATCTCCTGCATTGGAAGGCGGATTCTTTACCATTGAGCCACCAAGGAAACCCTGTTTTGTTTGTTTTTAATATACCGTAATTATACTTTCCATATATTCTTTCTTCATAGTTTAATATTGCAGAGAAATCCAAATAAGTCATGCACCCTAATGGTGTCGTGTGTTCACAGTCACTCAGGAGGCAGCTGTGACGTGGTTGTCAGCGCCTGTGCATTTGTGTACTTGGTCATGGCTGTGCATGTGATCCTCTCCTCTGTTGAGCTGTGTGCATTGCTCTACTGGATATGTCCAGCTTTATTGCCCTTTACAATGTCTTCAAAATGTTTACTCTATGATTCAATATTGAAACAGAAAGTCATTGCACACGAAGAAAGCCCTCAAAGCACAGGTGTGGTACTTAAGTTTGATATTTGTAAAGTAAATATACGTTGTTGAAGGAACTCTGTGGGTTTTTGTTTTTTTCTGCAAAGCAGCAAACAAGTGCTTTAAGAGACCTAAGAAGCAAGATAGCCAAGCGTAGATGAAGAGGCGTTACGTTTTGTTAAGAAGATATATGTAAGATTGCCTATCACGTTGCTACTCAAGAAGTGGTGTGCAACCAGTAGCGTCAGCAATATCTGGAATTTTATAAGAAATGTAGACCGTTAACACAGAGAACAGACTTGTGGACACAGTTGGGGAAGGAGAGGGTAGCAGGAATTGAGAGAGTAGGATTGAAAAAATATGTATTACCATATGTAAAATAGCAAATGAGAAGTTGCCATATAACACAGGAAGCCCAGCCTGGTGCTCTGTGACAACCAAGAGGGGTGGGAAGGCGTGGGGAGTAGGAGGAAGGCTCAAAAAGGAGGGGGCATATGTACACTTATGGCTGATTCACTTTCTTGTATGGCAGAAACCATCATAACATTTTAAACAAGTAATCCTCCAAATAAAAATAAATTTAAAAAAATAAATTGGATATATATATTTCTTTTTAAAAAGAAAGAAATGCAGACTGTTAGCCCATCCCAGACCCACTGAATCAGACTCTACATTTTAACAAGACTCCCAGGTGATTCATATGACAGGTCAAGTTTGAAAAGCTCTGTCTGATCTATCGCAAGCCAAGAAATGCACCTGAATGAATCTGGAGCCCTTTCCGAATCTTTCAGAAGAGATGAAAGACATGAGAGATTAGTGTGACCAACTATTGCCTAAGAACTTCAGCTGAGACACTGTGTCATAGTTCAGCTGGCAGAATTCTTCTTTGTTCTTAATGATACATAACATAATAGTTCTTTCCACAATTAGGTGCAGTTGGACTTGAAATAACAGTCATATTGGTTCAAGATCTTTCTTTTGCTCTAAATTACTACGGTCATGGGTGTGGAGACCCAAGAGGAGTGAATTTGTCACAATCTATAGTCATTCAAGCAGTAAGCTCTCAAATCAATAATGTTTTTCAGTTCAGCTCTTGGGAAAGCCCAGATTAAAGCATCAGTGGAGCAGAGACGAATGCCCTTCTTTGGGGAGAAGAAAAGTAATAACCCACATCTCCACAGGTGATTGAAGTGCATGAAAAAAAAATACTACAATGGCTGAAAATTGGTTTAAAAGGAGGGGAGCTAAAAGAGAAATAATATGCAAGAGAACTCTTCATTTTGAGAGGTAAATCTTTTTTACATTTTTTCAGTTAAACATGTTTTATATCCCTCATTCTTCATCATTCTGGTCCCCAGTGGGGACAGTAAGTAAAAATGAATAGAACTGGGGAGAGATGCAACAACTGGCTCAATATTAACAACACCAATTGTTTTTCTTAAGCATCTCCGAGTTTTTAGAGGTTCACCCATAAGTAAATGCAAAATGTATGCCAATATACTCATCGTAAACTGTTAAATATGTTACTTGATATTATAGAGGTTAATTTAAACCCTTGGGCTCTGAAACTATCAAGCACTCACAGTGTAACTTGGGGAAAGGTAGTTAATTTCTCAGTGACTCCTCATTTGAAAACAAGAAAAACAAAAGTTGCTTTAAACACAAAATAAGTAAAGCGCTGAGAATAGTGTCTTGTTGGGTGTAGTACATGGCCAATAACTCTGAGATGTGGTTCCCATACCACCCTGAACGGGCCCGATCTCATCTGGTATTAATATTATCATCATTGAGCTTTAATTCTAAAGTGTAGTCCCTAGACCAGAAGCAATAGCATCAGCTGAGAATCTGTTAGAAATGCAAATTCTGAGCCCCACTCAGACCTACTCAGGAGTATGCCCACAATAGTTTGTTTCAACATGCCCTCAAGGTGATATGACACGGTCTACAGTTTGCAGACATCTGCCCTTTGGAAATGGTGACCTAAAGTTTGGGTTCCTGACTCACCAGCAATTATGAAAAGAGCCAGTGGGAGTACCGAGTTAATGTATAATCTTGTGCAGACCCACTCTGAAGGCTTGTAACACTACTTAAATTGCAGCAAGCCATTGATTGAAGAGCAGATCATGGTAGGAATCAGACTATACAAAGAAGAGAAGCCAAATGAACAGGAAAGCAAAGTCCCAGACAAGATACTCAAAGCACAGCTACAGGAACAGCTTGGATACAGGACATCTGCTGCAGTGAACCATCAGGAACGAGAAGGCAAAATAAGGCAAAGATGAAATGGCCAGAGATGGCAGGGTGGCCAAGGTACAAAATACCGCACTTCATTTGGGTACAGTGAGACCCTGGGAGCCACTGTGAATTCTGTTTAGTTGTTCCTTGGGACAGGTGCCTTTAAACACCTGGATTACTGAGACTTCCCTGGTGATCCAGTGGTTGAGCATCTGCCTGCCAGTGCAGGGAATGCAGGTTCCACCCCTGGTCTGGGAAGATTCCACATGCCGAGGGGAAGGAGTGTGGGCTACAACTACTGAGCCTGAGCTCTAGAGCCCCGTGCTCCTGGACAAGAGAGACTGCCACAATGCGAAGCCCACACATCACAACAAAGAGTGGACACTCCTCTCCGAAACTGGAGAAAGCCCATGCAGAGCAACAGAGACCCAGCACAGCCAGAAAGAAAGTAAATCAATTAAGGAATTTAAAAACTCTAGGTTACTGACCATCAAGGTATTGACAAGGTCTGTGGCTAACTACTAAGTCTGCTATGTTTGTTACCTGACAATGTCCCCTCCTGGACATTTGGACCTACTTTTCTTGGCCATTTGACCAGGGATTCCTTAGGCCTTGGCTGCTGCTATTCTTTTGATGCATCTGATGTTTATTTGCTTCTCTTGCTGAACTTTAGACATAATTGAGGAGTAGACTTGCCAGTGCAGGAGATGCAGTTTCGATTCCTGGGTTGGGGAGATACCCTGGAGAAGAAAATGGCAACCCACTCCAGTATTCTTGCCTGGGAAATCCCATGGACAGAGGAGCCTAGAGGGCTACAGTCCATGGGGTCACAAAAGTGTCACATACAATTTAGCAACTGAAAACAACAAGGAGTAGATTAGAAACTCAAAGTCACATGTCCAAATACTGCTTTTTCCTTTTTTGTAGTCTTAGACAAAATTTCGGTTTGTAGCATGTCAGTTTCACTAAAAGGAAGTGAAAAGTTTCTTTCACCCTTTGTTGTCTTCCCCTCCCACTGCCCCAAGCCAGGAATAACCCTCTCTCCTTATGTCCTGTTACATCTGAAGATTTCACAGATTAAAACATAAACCACAGAACACTATTAAAATGCCTCTCTGATTAAATTGATCACACAGTATTTTGCAAAGATGTAGTCTTTCATAAAGTCTCAACTAGGAAGAAATTTTATCTTGATAAGTGGCTATGTTTCATGCTACTCTGTAACCCTTTACCCTGTTCTCAGCTGAATTGTCCCACACTAGCCAAGTGACTCATATTGTGTTAGACATCAGGCACCAACTGGAGACCATACAAGTAGGATAATGCAAGTGATGAGAGGGTCATAAAATCTAACACAAAGTACTAGGAAAGACTTCTTTTTAAACTGTATAGCCACTTAGAATAAATACACAAATACCTAAAATGGCCCGTTATCCCCTTTCTATTTACTTTTCCTCCAAAATATATATTGTCTTCAAGTCACAAACATATTTAATATTCCCTGGTGGCTCAGGTGGTAAAGAATTCAACTGCAAGGCAGGAGACCCAGCTTTGATCCCTGGGTCAGGAAGAGACCCTGGAGAAGGAAATGGCAACCCACTCCAGGAGGACTCTTGCCTGGGAAATCCCATGGACAGAAGGGCCTGGTGGACTACAGTTCATGGGATCAAAAAGAATCAGACACGACTAAGCGAATAACACACACACACATAACAAAAATACTACAAAAGGTTAAAAGGTAGAAGTGGATGAAAGGATAAACAAAATGTAGTATATATATGCAATGGAATATTCAGTTCAGTTCAGCACTCATTCGTGTCTGACTCTTTGCAACCCTATGGACCGCAGCACTCCAGGCCTCCCTGTCCATCACCAACTCCAGGAGTTTACCCAAACTCATGTCCTTTGAGTCAGTGATGCCATCTAACCATCTCATCCTCTGTCCTCCCCTTCTCCTCCTGCCCTCAATCTACCCAGCATCAGGGCCTTTTCCAATGAGTTAACTCTTCGAATCAAGTGGCCAAAGTATTGGAGGTTCAGTTTCAACATGAGTCCTTCCAATGAACACTCAGGACTGATCTCCTTTAGAGTGGACTGGTTGGATCTCCTTGCAGTCCAAGGGACTCTCAAGAGTCTTCTCCAACACCACAGTTCAAAAGCATCAATTCGACGACACTCAGCTTTCTTTATAGTCCAACTCTCACATCCATACATGACTACTGGAAAAGCCATAGCCTTGACTAGACGGACCTTTGTCGGCAAAGTAATGTCTCTGCATTTTAATATGCTGTCTAGGTTGGTCATAACTTTCATTCCAAGGAGCGAGCATCTTAATTTCATGGCTCAGTCACCATCTGAAATGATTTTGGAGCCCTAAAAAATAATGTCTGCCACTGTTTCCACATGTTTCTCTATGGATTTGCCATGAAGTGGTGGGACCGGATGCCATGATCTTAGTTTTCTGAATGTTGAGCTTTAAGCCATTTTTTTCACTCTCCTCACCCACTTTCATCAATAGGCTCTTTAGTTCTTCTTCACTTTCTGCCATAAGGATGGTGTCATATGCATATCCGAGGTTATTGATATTTTGCCCAGCAATCTTGATTCCAGCTTGTGCTTCATCCAGCCCAGCATTTCTCATGATGTACTCTGCATATAAGTTAAATAAGCAGAGTGACAATATATAGCCTTGACGTACTCCTTTCCAGATTTGGAACCAGTCTGTTGTTCCATGTCCAGTTCTAACTGTTGCTACCTGACCTGCACACAGATTTCTCAAGAGGCAGGTCGGGTGGTCTGGTCTCCCCATCCCTTGAAGAATTTTCCACAGTTTGTTGTGATCCACACAGTCAAAGGCTTTGGCATAGTCAATAAAGCAGAAGTAGATGTTTTTCTGGAATTTTCTTGCTTTTTTGATGATCCAGCGGATGTTGGCAATTTGATCTCTGGTTCCTCTGCCTTTTTTTAATCCAGCTTGAACATCTGGAAGATACAGTTCATGTATTGCTGAAGCCTGGCTTGGAGAATTTTGAGCATTACCTTACTAGCGTGTGAGATGAGTGCAATTATGCAGTAGCTTGAGCATTCTTTGGCATTGCCTTTCTTGGGGACTGGAATGAAAATGGACCTTTTCCAGGCCTGTGGCCACTGCTGAGTTTTCCAAATTTGCTAGCATATTGAGTGCAGAACTTTCACAGCATCACCTTTTAGGATTTGAAATAGCTCAATTGGAATTTCATCACCTCCACTAGCTTTGTTCATAGAGATGCTTCCTAAGGCCCACTTGACTTCACATTCCTGAGTGTCTGGCTCTGGGTGAGTGATCACACCATCGTGATTATCTGGGCCATGAAGAGCTTTTTTGTACAGTTCTTCTGTGTATTCTTGCCACCTCTTCTTAATATCTTGTGCTTCTGTTAGGTCCATACTATTTCTGTCCTTTATTGAGCCCATCTTTGCATGAAATGTTCCCTTGGTATCTCTAATTTTCTTGAAGAGATCTCTAGCCTTTCCCATTCTATTGTTTTCCTCTATTTCTTTGCACTGATCACTGAGGAAGGCTTTCTTATCTCTCCTTGTTATTCTCTGGAATTCTGCATTCAAATGGGAATATCTTTCTTTTTCTCTATTGCTTTTCACTTCTCTCCTTTTCACAGCTATTTGTAAGGGCTTCCTCAGACAGCCATTTTGGTTTTTTTGCATTTCTTTTTCTTGGGGATGGTCTCGATCCCTGTCTCCTGTACAATGTCATGAACCTCTGTGCATAGTTCATCAGGCACTCTGTCTATCAGATCTAGTCCCTTAAATCTATTTGTCACTTCCACTGTATAATCATAGGGGATTTGATTTAGGTCATACCTGAATGGTATAGTGGTTTTCCCATTTTCTTCAGTTTAAGTCTGAATTTGGCAATAAAGAGCCACAGTCAACTCCTGGTCTTGTTTTTGCTGGCTATGTAGAGCTTGTCCATCTTTGGCTGTAAAGAATATAATCAGTCTGATTTCAGTGATGCCCATGTGTCGCGTCGTCTCTTGTGTTGTTGGAAGAGGGTGTTTGCTATGACCAGTGCATTCTCTTGGCAAAACTCTATTAGCCTTTGACCTGCTTCATTCTGTACTCCAAGGTCAAATTTGCCTGTTACTCCAGGTGTTTCTTGACTTCCTACTTTTGCATTCTCATCCCCTATAATGAAATGGACATCTTCTTTGGGTGTTAGTTCTAAAAGGTCTTGTAAGTCTTCATAGAACCGTTCAACTTCAGCTTCTTCAGCCTTACTGGTCGGGGCATAGACTTGGATTACCATGATATTGAATGGTTTGCCTTGGAAACGAACAGAGATCATTCTGTCATTTTTGAGATTGCATCCAAGTACTGCATTTCAGACTCTTTTTTTGACTATGATGGCTACTTCATTTCTTCTAAGGGATTCCTGCCCACAGTAGTAGATATAATGGTCATGTGAGTTCAATTCACCCATTGCAGTCCATTTTATTTCACTTATTCCTAAAATGTCGACATTCACTCTTGCCATCTCCTGTTTGACCACTTCCAATTTGCCTTGATTCATGGACCTAATATTCCAGGTTCCTATGCAATATCGTTCTTTACAGCATCGGACCTTGCTTCTATCACCAGTCACATCCACAACTGGGTGTTTTTTTTTTTTTGCTTTGTCTCTATCTCTCCATTCTTTCTGGAGTTATTTCTCCACTGATCTCCAGTAGCATATTGGGCACCTACCGACCTGGGGAGTTCATCTTTCAGTGTCCTGTGTTTTTGACTTTTCATACTGTTCATGGGGTTCTCAAGGCAAGAATTCTGAAATGGTTTGCCATTCCCTTCTCCAGTGGACCACATTTTGTCATAACTCTCCACCATGACCCATCCGTATTGGGTGACCCTACACGGTGTGGCTTAGTTTCATTGAGTCATACAAGGCTGTGGTCCATGGGATCAGATTGGCTAGTTTTCTGTGATATCCAAGTACTTCAGAGGTGATTAACATTTCAAACACCTGGCTTTAGCTCCCAAGCACTGGGCAGCAGGCTCGGGTTTTTAACTCTCTTATTCTTTGCTGGGGTTATCTGCTTTGCAGTATGAATCTCAAGCCACAGACTGGGGCTTATTTTATTTTCTATCACCTTAATTTGAACACCCCGTGCTCAAGTAGTGGAAGGAGACTCATCTCCATCCTGATGGGCTCTTTTCCCCTAGTAAGCTATGCAGCCTTGGAAGCAGGTATAGATCAGGAAAAATGGGTCTCACTTCCAGTCCCCCAAGACCCCATTGACTCCCTTGGAGTCCTCACTGGCAGTGAGCCTGGTGGGCTTCCAGCCTCCACACCCCACGAAAGGTTAGGCAGTCTCTTCCAAAGTTCCCCTCCAGTGCCCACAGGAGTCACTTCTGGCCCCAAGGGACCCACTGTACTTCTCTGCTTGCTCACCCTCCGTGACCCCAGCTTTATCATTTATCTGGGCTTTTACAAAAGGCTGGGGGAATGTTTGACTTCTGGTTGCTTCTGTGCTTAATATTGCAAGAATCCCTGAAGACTCAAAGACCTAAGGAACTAAAATACAGGGAGGGCAAACACACATTTTAAATTCCATAAGTTATCTTGCCACTTGTATTTTCCAATATCACTTTAGCAATCTGATGTGTATTATTTGTTCCTCTTTAAGGTTATGTATGAGGGTAAAATGAAATGTTTGCAATTAAATGGTAATAACAATAAGCAAATGCTTATTCCTTCTCTTGCATTACTGTGCTTTTTAAAATTGCCCAAACCTTAGGGACACAATGATAAAAATACAATTTTTACAAAAACACACATGACCCTATAATGGTTAAAATAAAAAATCCACCAAGTTAATATTACCCATATTCCTTTCCCATTTTAGCATCGTTTTATCAGTACACCTGTTATTTTATATGCTGCACTTCTTGCTCAGGGTTTCACTAGTGTAAAAACAAAAACAAAAACAAAAACTACCTGCCAGTGTAGGAGACACAAGAGACAAGAAGTTTGATCACTGGGAAGATCTCTTGGAGTAGGACATGGCAACCTGTTCCACTATTCTTGCCTGAGAAATTCCATGGACAGAAGAGCCTGGTGGGCTATGGTCCATGAGGATGCAAAGAATTGGACACAACTAGGCAACTGAGTGTGCTTCTTGCTTAGTATTAAGGATTTCCATGTTACTACACAAGCTTTGTTAAATTAATATTTAGAAACCACATAAAGCTGATTAAAATATGCCTAAATTCTTCAACCTCATAATTCCACTCCTCAAAATTTTACTTAACACAAATGACCAGAGCAAACTTAACAGTATTTTCCTTTGTCAATTTTTTTCATTCCTCCCCACATTTACAATAATAGAATGCTTACACATTTTACTCCATCCCTTTAATCTCTCCTACATGAAACAGCAACTGCCTCAGTCAAGGGCCTGAAGGACACTGTTGTTAGTTACCTCACAAAGACATAAAATCAGTGACTACAGAGCCAGCTGTTACTCCATTGCTGGAGGAAGAGATTATCTTTCCTGCCTTTTATCCCAACAAAAGCAGGCTTTTGTCTCTATAACTCCCTTAGAGTTCCCAGGGATGGGCATGCAGGGCTGTCCCCAAAGTTCCTTCAGTCCTCTGATAATACCTGGTCAAAATCTGCTAATCTTCCTTCCCAGAAACAAAAGTAATAAGGTACAACCCTGAAATGTAAAGGAAAATCCTGAATGATCTTCACTTTTCAGACTCCTGTAGTGGTTTTAAAAACCTGCTTCAAAGAGAGTGGTTTGGAGTAATAGATGGATGGAGAATGGATTTTCTGTCCCAGGATTTGAAAGAATTTATGTCTTGTGCATCTTTCAGAAATCATTGCCCTCTCCCCCACTTACCAATCACCTACTCTTCCATCAGATCGAACAAAGAATCTGATAGACTAAGATCCTGTGCAGGATGTGGACCAAATATGCATTTACAGTCCCTTATATTTTCTCAAAATTTAAGGAGGAAATGGGAGAAATTATACTAAAGATTCATTTTCTTTCTTTATACCTTGCTTACACCCTCAAATTAGGCTTCATCAACTGAGCAAAAGATAGAAGGAAAACAATAGGTTTTTTCCATTATGAAGATAAAGAAGTTAGTAGGTCAAATTGCCAACATCCATTGGATCATCAAAAAAGCAAGAGAGGTCCAGAAAAACATTTACTCCTGCTTTATTGACTACGCCAAAGCCTTTGACTGTGTGGATCACAACAAACTGTGAAAAATTCTTCAAAACAAGGGAATACCAGACCACCTGACCTGCCTCCTGAGAAGTCTGTAGGCAGGTCAAGAAGCAACAGTTAGAACTGGACATGGAAAAACAGACTGGCTCCAAATCAGGAAAGGAGTACATCAAGGCTGTATATTGTCAACCTGTTTATTTAACTTATATGCAAAATACATCATGTGAAATGCCAGGCTGGATGAAGCACAAACTGAAATCAAGATTAGCAGGAGAAACACCAATAACCTCAGATATGCATATGACACCACCCTTATGGCAGAAAGTGAAGAAGAACTAAAGAGCCTCTTGATGAAAGTGAATGAGGAGAGTGAAAAAGTTGGCTTAAAACTAAACATTCAGAAAATGAAGATCATGGCATCCAGTCCTACTACTCCATGGCAAGTAGATAGGGAAACAATGGAAACAGTGACAGACTTTTTTTGCGGGGGAGCTCCAAAATCACTGCAGATGGTGACTGCAGCCATGAAATTAAAAGACTCTCACTCCTTGGAAGAAAAGTTATGACCAACCTAGACAGCATATTAAAATGCAGAGACATTACTTTGCCAACAAAGGTCCATCTAGTCAAGGCTATGGTTTTTCCAGTAGTCATGTATGGATGTGAGAGTTGGACTATAAGGAAAGCTGAGTGCTGAAGAATTGAGGCTTTTGAATTGTAGTGTTGGAGAAGACTCTTGAGAGTCCCTTAGACTGCAAGGAGATCCAGCCAGTCCATCCTAAAGGAGATCAGTCCTGAATATTCACTGGAAGCACTGATGCTGAAGCTGAACCTCCAATACTTTGGCCACCTAATGTGAAGAGCCAACTCAATGGAAAAGACCCTGATGCTGGGAAAGATTGAAGGTGGAAGGAGAAGGGGAGGACAGAGGATGAGATGGTTGGATGGCATCACTGACTTGATGGCCATGAGTTTGAGTAAGCTCTGGGAGTTGGTGATGGACAGGGAAGCCTGGCATGCTGCAGTCCATTGGGTTGCAAAGCATCAGACATGACTAATCGACTGAACTGAACTGACTGATGAGAGTAGTCTTCTCTGAAAAAATACTAAAAATCCAAGGTTTTGTTTAAAAAAATTTTTATTCATGACGCCGTGAAAGAATGGTAAGGCAGACTTCAAAGCTATGTCTACATATGTATGGAACTCTGCTATGGGGTTTTGCAGCAGGAGAGAGAGATAGGGTTCAACTTCAAATGCAATAAGGAAAAGTGGCTATTTGAAGCCAAGGAACCGGGTGGGGATTAGTGAATAGAAAGTAACTAAGAGGGAACATCAGCAATAAGGGAACTCTGGCTAAACTGCACTGGCAGGATTCTTGCGGAAGGCAAGTCAGGGTGCTCAGATATCATCTGGAGGATCGTGGAGGAAAAGGAACCTGATCAGATATTGAGGATGAAGGAGTATGGCTAAAGTGACTTGGCAGGATTCCTGCTGAAATCCAACAATGAAAAAGCAAACACAGAAGCCCAAAAGTCAGGGCCGTTGGTAAGTTCGAGCTGCTACAACAATATAGACTAGGGACCTTAAACAAGACCTTTATTTCCCAAGGTTCTAAAACCTAACAAATCCAAGATCAAGGTGCTGACGGATTTGACATCTGGTGAGGGCCCACTCCCCACATCTGGTGAGGGCCACTTGTGAGAAGATCCAGCAAGATGGTAGGTGCTGGAGTGGCGGATGGGCGACGCTGGAGCAGCAGCTGTGTGGCGATGGGGCGACTTTGAGAAGATAACCCGTGTCCAAGGGCAAAGAAGAAGCCCCAGCGAAATCACATTGAGAATCAAACCCCATACCCACCAGAGGTGTCCAGAGGGCTCAAACAAACCTTGTGTGCACCAGGATCCAGAGACCCCACAGAGACTGAGACAGAACTGTGTTTTAGCATCTCCTGGGGAAGTACGGGTCAGCAGTGGCCTGCTGCAGGGTCGGGGCAGAGTGCAGCAGGGCATGCATGAGAACTTTTGAAGGAGGTCACCATAATCTGCATTACCTCCACCATAGTTGGCCTCAGGTCAAATAACTGGGAGGGAACACAGTCCCACCCATCAACAGAAAATTGGATTAAAGATTTACTGAGCATAGCACCACCCATCAGAACCAGACCCAGTTTCCCCCTCAGTCAGTCTCTCCCACCAGGAAGCTTCCACAAGCCTCTTATCCTTCTCCATCAGAGGGCAGAGAGAATGAAAATCACAATCACAGAAAACTAACCAATCTGATTACATGGACCACAGCCTTGTCTAATTCAGTGAAACTATGAGTCATGCAGTGTAGGGCCACCCAAGACAGACGGGTCATGATGGAGTTATGACAAAATGTGGTCCACTGGAAAGAGAATGGCAAACCACGTCAGTATTCTTGCTTTGAGAACCCCATGAACAATATGAAAAGGCAAAAAGATAGGACACTGAAAGATGAACTCCTCAGGTCGGCAAGTGCCCAATATGCTCCTGGAGATCAGTGGAGAAATAACTCCAGAAAGAATGAAGAGACAGAGCCAAAGCAAAAACAACACCCAATAATGGATGTGACTGGTGATGGAAGTAAAGTCTGAAGCTGTAAAGAGCAATATTGTATAGGAACCTGGAATGTTAGGTCCATGAATCAAGGCAGATCGAAAGTGGTCAAACAGGAGATGGCAAGAGTGAACATCGACATTTTAGGAATAAGTGAACTAAAATGGACTGGAATGGGTGAATTGAACTCAGATGACCATTATATCTACTACTGTGGGCAGGAATCCCTTAGAAGAAATGAAGTAGCCGTCATAGTTAAAAAAAGAGTCTGAAATGCAGTACTTGGATGCAATCTCAAAAACAATAGAATGGCCTCTGTTCGTTTCCAAGGTAAACCATTCAATATCATGGTAATCCAAGTCTATGCCCCGACCAGTAATGGTGAAGAAGCTGATGTTAAATGGTTCTATGAAGACCTACAAGACCTTTTAGAACTAGCACCCAAAGAAGATGTCCTTTTCATAATAGGGGACTGGAATGCAAAAGTAGGAAGTCAAGAAACACCTGGAGTAACAGGCAAATTTGACCTTGGAGTACAAAATGAAGCAGGTCAAAGGCTAATAGAGTTTTGCCAAGAGAATGCACTGGTCATGGCAAACACCCTTTTCCAACAAAACAAAAGAAGACTCTACACATGGACATCACCAGATGGTCAATACTGAAATCAGATTGATTATATTCTTTGCAGCCAAATTTGGTAAAGCTCTATACAGTCAGCAAAAACAAGATTGGGAGCTGACTGTGGCTCAGATCATCAACTCCTTATTGCCAAATTCAGACTTAAATTGAAGAAACTGGGGAAAACCACTAGACCATTCAGGTATGACCTAAATCAAATCCCTTACAATTATACAGTGGGAATGACAAATAGATTCATGGGAGGGTGCCTGAAGAACTATGGACGGAAGTGTGATACTGGACAGGAGGCAGTGATCAAGACCATCCCCAAGAAAATGAAATGCAAAAAGGCAAAATAGTTGTCTCAGGAGGCCTTACAAATATCTGTAGAAAGAAGAGACATGAAAGGCAAAGGAGAAAAGGAAAGACACACCCATTTGAATGCAGAGTTCCAAAGAATAGCAAGGAGAAATAATAAAGCCTTTGTTGGTAATCAGTGCAAAGAAATAGAGGAAAACAAGAGAATGGGAAAGGTTAGACATCTCTTCAAGAAAACTAGAGATACCAAGGGAACATTTCATACAAAGATGGGCACAATAAAGGACAGAAACAGTATGGACCTAACAGAAGCAGAACATATTAAGAAGAGGTGGCAAGAATACACAGAACTATACAAAAAAGATCATCATGACCCAGATAACCATGATGGTATGATCACTCACCTAAAGCCAGACGTCTTGGAACGTGAAGTCAAATGGGCCTTAGGAAGCATCACTACAAACAAAGCTAGTGGAAGTGATGGAATTCCAATTGAGCTATTTCAAATCCTAAAAGGTGATGCTGTGAAAGTTCTGCACTCAATATGCCAGCAAATTTGGAAAACTCAGCAGTGGCCACAGGCCTGGAAAAGGTACATTTTCATTCCAATCCCCAAGAAAGGCAATGCCAAAGAATGCTCAAGCTAAATAATTGCACTCATCTCACACGCTAGTAAAGTAATGCTCAAAATTCTCCAAGCCAGTCTTCAACAGTACATGAACCGTGAACTTACAGATGTTCAAGCTGGTTTTAGGCAAGGCAGAGGAACCAGAGATCAAATTGCCAGCATCTGTTGGATCATCAAAAAAGCGAGTGAGTTCCAGAAAAACATCCATTTCTGCTTTATTGACTATGCCAAAGCCTTTGACTGTGTGGATCACAACAAACTGTGGAAAATTCTTCAAGAGATGGGAAGACCAGACCACCTTACCTGCCTCCTGAGAAGTCCATAAGCAGGTCAAGGAGCAACAGCTAGAAATGGACATGAAACAACAAACTGGTTCCAAATAGGAAAAGGAGTACGTCGAGGCTGTATATTGTCATCCTGCTTATTTAACTTATATGCAGACTACTTCATGAGAAACCCTGGACTGGTTGAAGCACAAGCTGGAATCAAGATTGCTGGGAGAAATATCAATAACCTCAGATATGCATATGACAACACACTTAAGGCAGAAAGCAAAGAAGAGCTAAACCACTTCTTGATGAAAGTGGATGAGAAGAGTGAAAAAGTTGGCTTAAAACTCAACATTCAGAAAATGAAGATCATGGGATCTGGTCCAATAACTTCATGCAAATAGATGGGGAAACAATGGAAACAGTGACAGACTTTATTTTTTAGTGCTCCAAAATCATTGCAGATAGTGACTGCAGCCATGAAATTAAAAGAAACTTACTCCTTGGAAAAAAATTTATGACCAACCTAGACAGCATATTAAAATGCAGAGACATTACTTTGCCAACAAAGGTCCATCTAGTCAAGGCTATGGTTTTTCTAGTAGTCATGTATGAATGTGAGAGATGGACTATAAGGAAAGCTGTGTGCTGAAGAACTGAGGCTTTTGAACTGTGGTGTTAGAGAAGACTCTTGAGAGTCCCTTGGACTACAAGGAGATCCAGCCAGTCCATCCTAAAGGAGATCAGTCCTGAATATTCATTGGAAGCACTGATGCTGAACCTCCAATACTTTGGCCACCTGATGCAAAGAGCTGACTGATTGGAAAAGACCCTGATGCTGGGAAAGATTGAAGGTGGAAGGGGAGGGGGAGGACAGAGGATGAGATGGTTGGATGGCATCACTGACTTAATGGCCATGAATGTGAGTAAGCTCTGGGACTTGGTGATGGGCAGGGAAGCCTGGCGTGCTGCAGTCCATGGGGTCACAAAGCATCGGACATGACTGGGAGACTGAACTGAACGGAGCTGAACTGAGGGCCCTCTTCTTCATTCATAGAAGACTGTCTTCTCGCTGTGTCCTCATGGTGGTGAAGGTGAGGGAGCTCTTTGGGGCCTCTTCTAAAGGGCACTAATCACATTTCCAAGAGTTCTATTCTCATGTCCTAATGACCTCCCAAAGACCCACACCTCCTAATACCATCATGTTGGGGATAAGAATCTCAACACAGGAATTTGGAGGAGACACAAATGTCTAGTCACAAGAGAGTTCAGAGGGGCCTGATTAAAGTTTGGTTAAAGAAAGACTCTTAATCGGTTGAAGTATATTTGGAAATAGCAAGAAAGATTATTGGGGAGTTCTATGATGGTCCAGTGGTTAAGAATCCACCTGCCAGTGCAAAGGACATGAGTTCAGTCTGTGGTCTAGGAAGATTCCATGTGCCATAGGGCAGCTAAGCCCACTCACTGCAGCTACTGAGCCCACGCTCCCTAGAGACCATGCCTGCAACAAGATCCCGCAATGAAAAGCTGGCACACCGCAACCGAGAGTAGCCCCCACTTAATGCAACTAAAGAAAGCCTGTGTACACCAATGAAGACCCAGTGCAGCCAAAAATAAAATAAAGAAGATTATTGGAAGTCTCTAGTGAAAAACTGGCATATTAGAGCCTACCTTTTCAGGTTATTTGATTCTAGCCATTCATTGCTTTTTTACCTATTTTACAACTCTGTAAATTATGGGTAAATGATATAAATGCAAAGAAAGTCTTGTCTAGAGACATAAATATATTCTGTCTGATGGATGTTTAACTGACTCTTCTCCTCCCCATGGAAAAAATTAGTTCCCCTATTCATTTGTAAATTCATTTCAACATTCCTTTATTCCATTTAAGTTTGTGTTTCTTGGCTTCCTATTTGAATTGGTTAGCATCTTACATGCCTCTTCATTAATAACAGATTAAATAAATTTTTAACACATATTTATATTCTATCTAAATAAGAGTTATGATTTTAGACTTTTTTGAAAATCATACTTAAAGAATGTCAAAATTTCCAATTCCAATAAGAGTACTAGAAAAATCTAGCCTTCCATCAAAGAACTGCTAAATAAAATATGACAATACCCCTCCCTAAGCAAGTGGCTAAACTTGCAGATTATAACGGAGAATTCTTAAGTGCCAATATAAAGAAGAAATGGAAAACCAAGGTAGTAAACACAGGAGATAATTCTGTGGCTATTCTAGAAGTGACAAAGAGACTAGAAACAAACCTTTGTTTCTCGAGGATTACGGGAGGAATGCAGTAAATAAATGGAGCCCTTTTAAGGTCTATGCCCTCAGTGACAGAGTGGATCAGAATGAAATGTGTCCACCAAGTCAGCAAGATGTCAAGGAGGCGTGTCTGTCCCTGCTCTAAACTCTGGTTAAAAGCACATGTGGGAAATTCCCTGGTGGGCCAGTGGTTAGGAGTCAGAGCTTCCACTGAAAGGGGTGTGGGTTTGATCTCTGGTGAGGGAACTAAGATCCTGTATATCATGCAGCACAATCAAAAAAAGAAAGAAGATTCTTTTTAAAGTTTGGATTTTTAATTATTTTTGTTTGTTTGTTTGTATAGAATTTTAAAACCCTGGGCTTAATACCTCATTCAGTTTTGATGTAAGAATTTCATGATTCAAGAACTCAATGCCCACTGCCACCCCAGCTGAAAAATTAATGTAAAATATTGTGAGATTAATGATATCTTCCAACTCTGTGAAACATCCAATGCTCTTCTCTGGAATAATGTTTTTACACCACAGGCCACTATTTTCACAGAAAACACAACCCCCATTAAAGATGTGAAAGTGAAAGTCACTCAGTCGTGTCTGACTCTTTGTGACCCCATGGACTCCATGGAATTTTCTAGGCCAGAACACTGGAGTGGGTAGCTGTTTCCTTCTCCAGGGGATCTTCTCAACCCAGGGATCAAACCCAGGTCTCCCAAATTACAGGCAGATTCTTTACAAGCTGAGCCACAAAGGAAGCCCAAGAATACTGCAGTGAGTAGCCTATAGCCTATCACTTCTCCAGGGGATCTTCCTGACCCAGGAATTGAACTGGGGTCTCCTGCATTGCAGGCAGATTCTTCACCAGCTAAGCTATCTGACTCAGCTGGTAAAGAATCCGCTTGCAATTTAGGAGACCTGGGTTGGATCCTTGGGTTGGGAAGATCCCCTGGAGAAGGAAATAGCTACCCACTCCAGTGTTCTGGCCTAGAAAATTCCATGGAGTCCATGGGGTCACAAAGAGTCAGACACAGCTGAGTGACTTTCAAGCTATCAGGGAAGCCCCCGCTAAAGATGAGTTAAATCTAAAAACTTTGTTAAAGCATAAGGAAATATTCCACCATAAGTGATTCCGTGAATACAAGTACCAGAACTGGCTGTAATTAAAAAGATAAACTAGCAACTTCCCTGGTGGACCAGTGGTTAAGAATCTGTCTTCCAATGCAGGGGACATGTATTTGATCCCTAGTCAGGGAACTAAGATCCCACAGGCCTCGGGGCAACTGAGCCTGTGTGCCACAACTACTAAGCCTGTCTGAAAGTCCGAAACTATTGATCCTTCGAGCTGCCACTGCTGAAGCCCTCACACCCTAGAGCCTTGTGCTCCCCAAGAGAAGCCACTGCAAGGAGAAGCCCTCACACTGCAGCTAGAGAAAGCCCACGCACAGCAACAAAGACCCAGCACAGCCATAAATAAATAAACATTTAAAAATAAAATTATTTTTAAATAAATTTTATGTCCTGTGATTATCACAGATTATATGTAAATCCCTAGTTTTGATTAGTCTGTGCCCTGATCATTAGCTTTTGGCACGCTCCAGCTGCTTTGATTCCCTCTCAAGATTTTGATAAAATTCCAGAGAGGCAGAAATCTGCATTTTATCTCACAATGCATGGTTATTTTTTTCATATTTAATAATTTGTAAAAAAATAGATTTGTTTTACTAATTTTGATCAGGTACATTTTTTTATAGTCTTATGTTACCAGCATAAAGAAATCAACAAAAAGCCATTTCCAAATACAGTTATAAACAGTTGGGTTTGAATTTGTAAGATTAGCAGTTGCAGAAACTGAACACTGGATGGCACCCAATCATCATCAAAATTATAACTATAGTCACTTTTTTAAAATTTAATGTGTGGAAATCTTCACACACACAAAGAAATTTTCTGTTCAGTATTTCGCTGAACAAAAAGTTTTATCATTTTTTCCTTTGGAAATAATTTCAAAGTTATAAAATTTTGCAAATATAAAAATAGTACCGTAACAGTCATATAGGAGAAGGCAATGGCACCCCACTCCAGTACTCTCGCCTGGAAAATCCCATGGAGGGAGAAGCCTGGCGGGCTGCAGTCCACGTGGTCGCTAAGAGTCCGACACGACTGAGCGACTTCACTTTCACGTTTCACTTTCATGCATTGGAGAAGGAAATGGCAACCCACTCCAGGGTTCTTGCCTGGAGAATCCCAGGGACAGGGGAGCCTGGTGGGCTGCCGTCTGTGGGGTCACACAGAGCCGGACACGACTAAGCGACTTAGCAGCACCAGCTGCAGCAGTCATATAATCTTTACACTGATTTCCCTAGTGTGAACATTTTACATCATTCATTTGTATCATTCTCTCTCTCTCGTTCTAACAATTTTTCTTGCTGTTCCTATTGTTTAGTCACTAAGTCTTGCGATACCATGCCTGTAGCCCACCAAGGTCCTCTGTCCATTGAATACTCCAGGCAAGAATACTGGAGTGTCATTTCCTTCTCCAGGGGTCGAATCCATGGATCGAACTCAGGGATCGAATCCATGTCTGTGCATTGCAGGAGGATTCTTTACCACTGAGCCTCCTGGGAAGCCCTAATAATTTTTTCTATCTAACTATAATTATATTCCTAAACTATTTGCAGAAAAGTTACATACATAAGAAGTCTTTACCCTTGAATATTTTAGTGCATATTTCCTGATAATAGGGATATTCAAAAGAGTCTTTTGATGGTATTTAGAAAAGTTTTTATAGTACAAAAGATTAAGATAAAATGTTTCCCCAAAAGCTTCACACATTGTAGGTTTTGTGTGCTTTATGTGTACTTAAATTATGGTTTAGAAAAAAAAAATAATTTCATACTAACTTCTACAAAATAAGCCCTTCTCAAATATATCCTTAAGCTGGGAGGAAACGAAGAAACTAAACTTAATGGAAAGATGGTCTCCAATTTCTGAAGAAAAAAATTACATAGGTAAAAATTATAGCAAAGAAAATGTCATCTTGCTGAAATTAAATTTATTCATAAAAAAGCCAGAAATTCCAAATCTCAAAAATCCTTTAGGAGGCCGGAACAGAAGTTAAATATAAGCAAAATAAAGTAAATTTTAAGTGATTAAAGTTAAAATACATGGTAAAGAGAAAAAAATAAATATGATAGTAGAAATAAATGTTAAAATGTGACTAACAATAATAAGTGTAAATAAAAGAGGTTTTTAAAAGAACTACATAAAAACATATTCAAATTTCAGGTATATGCTATTTAAAAGAGATACTTTAAACAGAATAACATAGAAGGATTGAAAAAGAGAAATAGACACTGCATAAACAGCACCCAAAAGGAAAGTGAATATATATATAAATATATGTGTTAAATATATATGTGCGTGCATGCATACCAAGTCACTACACTTGTGTCTGAATCTTTGCAATGCTTTGGGCGGCAGCCCGCCAGCCTCCTCTGCCCATGAGATTCTCCAGGCAAGAATAGTGGAGTGGGTTGCTGTGCCCTTCCTCCAGGACATCTTACCCACCCAGCAATCGAACCAGTGTCTCTTATGCCTACCTGCATTAGCAGATGTGTTTTTTAGCATGAGTGCCACCTGGGAAGCATCATTAAATACACATATATATATGTACATGTATACATATATATAAATATACACACATATATATATTCCATATGAAATATAGTAAATTAAGTCAGAAAGCACGATTAGAGATTAGAAAAGATATTACATAGTGAAAAAGTTGTTATCAAAAAGATGTAATTTGGACACGTCCCTGGTGGTCTAGTCATTAAGACTGGGTTTCCACAGCAGGGGCAGCGGGTTTTATCCCTAGTTGGGGAAGTAAGATCCCACATGCCACACAATGTGGCCAAAACGTTTTTTTTTTTTTTAAGTATAATTTGAATGCACCTAACATATTCTCAAAATATTTAAAGCAAAAACATGGAGAAATATTAGAAGAAACTTAAAAACCCATAAATTTCTATTGAGAAGCTTACAAATTAATAAGAATCTAGATTTTAAAAACATAATTAACAATCTGATCAAAGTTACAAATGCAGAACTGGCACCACAAACTAGATAATACACATTATGTAAAAATAACCACATAGGGGTACTGGCTGGGAATATAAAGTAGAGATACCTCAAGGGAAAGGAATTTGAGAAGACTGCATTTATCCTTTGACCCAGAAATCTCAGGTCCAAGAATTTAATCTCAAAAATACATGTGTGAAAGTATGAAAAGATAAGGAACTCCCTGGCAGGGGGAAGTAAGATCCTGCAAGCCCCATGGTGCAGTGAAAAAAGTTTTTCTAAGTGTGAAAAGATATATACACACCACAATTTATTCCAGTTCAATTTGTAACAGTGAGAGACTGAAAACAATCCACACATCCATGAATAGGTTACTGGATGAATAAACATGTGACTCAGATCATGAACTCCTTATTGGAAAATTCAGACTTAAATTGAAGAGAGTGGGGAAAACCACTAGACAGCTCAGGTATGACCTAAATCAAATCCCTTATGATTATACAGTGGAAGTGACAAATCAAGGGATTAGATCAGATAGATAGAGTGCCTGAAGAACTATGGTCGGAGGTTTGGAACTTTTGTACAGAAGGCAGTGACTGAAACCATCCCCAAGAAGAAATGCAAAAAGGAAAAGTGATTTTCTGAGGAAGCCTTACAAATAGCTAAGAAAAGAGGAGAAGCTAAAAGCAAGGAGAAAAGGAAAGGTATATCCATCTGAATGCAGAGTTCCAAAGAACGACATGGAGAGATAAAGCCTTCCTCAGTAATCAGTGCAAAGAAATAGAGGAAGACAATAGAATGGGAAAGGCTAGAGATCTCTTCAAGAAAATTAGAGATACCAAGGGAACATTTCATGCAAAGATGGGCTCAATAAAGGACAGAAACAGTATGGACCTAACAGAAGCAGAACATATTAAGAAGAGATGGCAAGGATACACAGAATAACTATACAAAAAAGATCTTCTTGACCCAGATAACCACAATGGTATGATCACTCACCTAGAGCCAGACATTTTGGAATGCGAAGTCGAGGGAAGTTTTAGGAAGCATCACTATGAAAAAAGCTAGTGGAGGTGATGGAATTCCAGTTGAGCTATTTCAAATCCTAAAAGGTGATGTTGTGAAAGTGCTACACTCAATATGCCAGCAAATTTGGAAAACTCAGCAGTGGCCACAGGACTGCAAAATGTCAGTTTTCATTCCAATCCCAGAGAAAGGCAATGCCAAAGAATGCTCAAACCACTGCACAATTGCACTCATCTCACACGCTAGTAAAGTAATAGCTTTCTATTTCTCCAAGCCAGGCTTCAATAGTACATGAACTGAGAACTTCCAGATCTTCAGGCTGGATTTAGAAAAGGCAAAGGAACCAGAGATCAAACTGCCAGCATCCATTGGATCATAGAAGATGCAAGAGAATTCCAGAAAAACATATACTTCTGCTTCATTGACTACCCTAAAGCTTTCGCCTGTGTGGATCACAACAAACTGTGGAAAATTCTGAAAGAGATGGGAATACCAGACTACCTTACCTCCCTCCTGAGAAATCTGTATGCAGGTCAAGAAGGAACGGTTAGAACCCAACATGTAACAATGGACTGGTTCCAAATTTGTAAAGGTGTACATAAAGGCTATATACTGTAACCTTGCTTATTTAACTTCTATGCAGAGTACATCATGCAAAATGCCAGACTGGATGAAGTACAGGCTGGAATCGAGAATTCTAGGAGAAATATCAATAACTTCAGATACGCAGATGACACCACGTTATGGCAGAAAGTGAAGAGGAACTAAAGAGCCTCTTGATGAAAGTGAAGGAGGAGAGTGAAAAAGTTGGCTTAAAACTAAACATTCAGATAACTAAGATCATGGCATCCGGTCCCATCACTTCATGGCAAATAGATGGGGAAACAATGGAAACAGTGATAGTCTTTATTTTCTTGGGCTCCAAAATCACTGCAGATGGTGACTGCAGCCATGAAATTAAAAAGACATTTGCTCCTTGGAAGAAAATCTATGACCAACCTAGTTAGCCTATTAAAAAGCAGAGACATTTTTACTTTTCTGACAAAGGTCTGTCTAGTCAAAGCTATGGTTTTTCCAGTAGTCATGTATGGATGTGAGAGTTGGACTATAAAGAAAACTGAGCACAGAAGAATTGATGCTTTTGAACTGTGGTGTTGGAGAAGACTCTTGAGAGTAACTTGGACTGCAAGGATATCAAACCAGTCCATCCTAAAGGAAATTGGTCCTGAATATTCATTGGAAGGGCTGAGAATAAAGCTGAAGCTCCATTACCTTGCCCACCTGATGCTAAGAACTGACTGATTGGAAAAGACCCTGATGCTGGGAAAGATTGAAGGTGGAAGGAGAAGGGGACAACAGAGGACGAGATGGTTGGATGGCATCACCAATTTGATGAACACGAGTTTGAGCAAACTCTGGGAGTTGGTGATGGACAGGGTAGCCTGGCATGCTGCAGTCCATGGGGTTGCAAAGAGTCAAATATAACTGAGTGACTGAACTGAACTGAATAAACATGGCACATCCTGATTATGCAACTATAAAAAGAAGTGAGAAATATCTGCATACTGATATGGACTGATGCCCAGGATATAAAAATTTTTATTTTGTTTTGCAGGGTACATTTTAAGAGAAAAAAGCAAAGAGAAGAAAAACTACATGTGCAGTGTTACCATTTGGCTAAGAAAATGATGATATCTGCATAATATTAATATTCATATCTCTACTCTGTCTTGGAAGAACAAAACAAAAACTTTTTTAAAAAGGTTATCTATTATGTAACCCAGCAATTCCTCTTAGACATACCCCAAAGAAAAGAAAACACATATGTTCATACAGAAACTTCAACATGAATATTCACAGCGGCACTATTCATAAAGGCAAAAAATGGAAACAATCCAAAGGTCCATCAACTGATGAATGAGTAAGCAAACTGCTATATCCAAACGACAGAATATTATTCAGTGATAAAAAAAAGAATACCATCGATTCATACAACAAAATAAATGAATTTTGAATACATTGTGCTAAATGAAAGAAAACAGTCACAAAAGGCCATAGATTAAATTATGCCATTGATAAGAAAAGTCCCGAGTAGGCAAACCCAGAGAAAAAGAAAGTAAATTAGTATTTGCCAGGGTTAGGGGGAAGATGATGGGGAATAGGGAGTGATATTTTTTTTTTGAGAAGATAAAATAGTCTTCTCAAAATTAGATAGTGATGATAGCTGTCAACTTTGTAAATATATTAAAAATGATGAATTATACATTTTAAAGGGTGAGTGTTATGGTATGTTAATTATATCTAACTATTTTAAATGCTTTAACTTTATCAATAGAAAGAAGAAACAGAATAGAAAAGATAGGAAAAGAAACTGGATTTCTCTGAATATATTTACATTGGTTAATAGATTTGACTTTAGAAACATATAAATACACCACATATAAATAAAATCAAATTGAAAAGCAGGAATTCCCAGCAGTCCAGTGGCTAAGACTCCACCTTCCAATGCAGGGGGCACAGTTTCAATCCCTGGTCAGGAAACCAAGACCACAGAAGCCTGTGGTACAGCCAAAGTGAGGTGAAAGTGAAAGTCTCTCAGTCGTGTAGGACTCTTTGCAACCCCATGGACTACACAGTCGGTGGAATTCTCTAGGCCAGAATATTGGAGTAGGTAGCCTTTCCTTTCGCCAGGGGATCTTCCCAACTCAGGGATCGAACCCAGGTCTCCTGCGTTGCAGGCAGACTCTTTACCAACTGAGCCACACGGGAAGCTCAAATAAATAAATAAGTTCCTGAAATTCCTCTCTGTGATTATGCCATTAATTTGTTACACTGTTAGATTCATTTGTTCCATTTTATTTTTATTTTCAGGCTTTTGTTTCTTTCTTTTTTCTAACCGCTTTACTAATATATAATTCATATACCATACAAATCACCGATTTTATTAAAGTGAAAAATTAAGTGGCTTTTAGGATATTCAGAGTTGTACAACCATCATCACAGTCATATTTCTAGCACCTCAAAAAGAAACCTAGTACCCTTTAGCAATTACCACTCAGTTATTCACCCACACTTTATAGCCTAAAGCAATCACTAATTTACTTTCTCTTTCTATATATTTGCCTATTATGGACATTTCATATAAATGGAATCATTTGATATGCAGTATTTTGTGAGTGACTTCATCCATGCTGTAACCCATATAAACACTTCATTCCTTTTTATTCCTTTTAATATTAATGAATAATATTGTATTAAATAGATGTACCATATTTTGTGAATCCACTCATGAACTGAAGGAAATTTGGGTTGTTTTTACCTTTGACTATTGTGAATGATGCAGCTATAAATATTTCTGTGCAAGTTTTTATGTGAACACGTTTCCATTACTCTAGCAGTAGAATTGCTTAAGTCCTTAACTTTTTTGAGGAGTGCCAGATTTTTCTCAGAAGTGGCTGCACCACTTCACATCCCCACCAGTGTATGAGGGTTCCTGTTTCTCTACATCCTTGTCAATGTTTGTTATTATTGTCTTTTTGATTCCAGCCATCTTAGTGGGAGTGAAGTGGTATCTCATTGTGGTTTTAATTTGCATTTCCCTGATGGCAAATGATTTTCATGTGCTTATTGCCTGCGTGTGTATCTTCTTTGGTGAGATGCTTATGCAGACCAGGTGCTTATTTATATTTGATTTTAGTAAGAACATTTTAAAATTGAGGTATAATTGACATAAAACATTATATTTGTTTCAGGTGTGCAACATAATGATTCAGTATTTGTATACATCAATATGTTGCAAGATGACCACCACAATAATCGAGACTTTCCTAACAGTCCAGTGGTTAAGACTTCACCTTCTAATGCAGAGAGGTGCAGGTTTGATCCCTGCTCTGGGAGTTAAGAGCCCACATTTTGACATGGACCAATGTGGCCAAAAAACCAAAACATGAAACAGAAGTAGTATTGTAACAAACTCAATAAAGACTTTAAAAATGGTCCACATCAAAAAAAGTCATTTAAAAAAAGCAAAACGATGTATTCTTAGCAACTTTCAAATACTCACTACAGTATTTAACTATAGTCATCATGCTGTGCATTACATACCATGACTAATTTATTTTATAAGTGGAAGTTTGTACCTTTTGACTCCTTTTCACCTACCCACCCCCACACCCTGATTCTGGTAACCATCAGTCAAAGAAAGAACGCTTATATGAGATCTCTTTTGCCCAATAAAAAAGTTATTTATTTCTTATTATTGATTTGTAAGATATCTTGATATAATTCTAAACAGAAGTTCTTTATTGGATATATGATTTACAAGTTTTTTCTTCCAGTTTATGGATTCTTTTCAGCTTTCTTGAAAGTGTCTTTTGAGGCACAAAAGTTTTAAATTTTGATGGAAGTCCAATTAATCTACTCTTTTTGTTGTTTGTGCTTTTAGTGTCATACTAAGAATTCATTGCCAAATCCAAGGTTGTGAAGGTTTATGCTCATGTTTTCTTCTTGACTTTTCTTTTCCTTGGCTCTTAGATTTAGGTCTTTATCAATTTTGAGTTTATTTTTGTATATAATGTAAAGCAAGGGTCCAATTTTATTCCTTTGTTTGTGGCTATCGTTGTCCCAGCATTATTTGTTGAAAAGACTATTGTTTTCCTATTGAATTGTCTTGGCATCCTTGTTGAAAACTCCACTGACTAAATATATAAGTATATAAAACATATTGACTCTATCTCCCTCATGAAATATTGCCAAGGACAAAAAGAACAGCAAAGCAATTTGTTTCCCTTTTAAACATCTTTTTTCTTCTTAATTTCTTTTTGCAAAGAAAAATTTTAAAATATTATTTTCAATAGTCATAAATGTTAATAAAATTATTACTGTATTTTGAAGCTACTGTATATTTAGTAGGATAAAATAACTAAATAATTAGTGTTCTTGGGAGCCAAGATTTTCAATTTAAGAGAAAAGGATATAAACACAAAATTCAAGAAATATGTGAAAGCCTATAATCTTATATCTGAACTGGAATTATCAATATAAAAGCATGTAAATTCATTTATCTTTAAAGTACATATTTTCTATCTTTGTTCACCAAAAGTATTAGCAGCAATGAGAACATAGGGGGCAATGAACACCCATAGACTTCAGGCTGTGATTTCTAAATACCATATCTTCATATAAAGAACCAGGGGCTCTTTGAGAAAATGGCCGAATCCACATTTGGGGAGCAAATACCTCAGGTGACTCTGGGGTAACTTGTTATGCCGGTCTCTTTTCTGTGTGCTTAACATGTGCTGGGCTGCACCCAACATTAGCCCTGTGCTTGCCCAGCTTCAAGACTGAAGAAAAAGTTCACAGTCAGCAACAGAGACATTACTGGCTTAATGGTTTAATGCGTCTGAAACAAGGTCCTGGAGTGACACCCCACCATGTGCAGTGGGCAGGTCTGCGGGCAGGATGCGGTGGCAGTCTCCCCTCCTGGAGCGTAGCAGTGGGGCAATACCAGTTATAGGGGAAATGACCTCAGGTGGGCTCACCAGGGAAACCAGTAAAGGGACATGCCTCTCTTTGATAAGCTATCAATTATCACATCTTTGATAAGCTATCACTCAGAATTCCCTGGTGGTTCAGTAGTTAAAACTCTGCTAAGCTATCACTAGCTGTGGCCTGGGGCAAGCACTTAAGAAGATCAGTCTTGTGAGCAGGCACTAGTTGGGCAGGGGATATAGAGAGGGCAAGAGACAGCCATCTTGAGTGGCCAGAACATAGGACATGCATCAGTTCATTTAATTTCATTTTATAATCAACAAAACTGAGACTTAAATAGATTGCCCAAGGTTACACAGAAAAACAAAATGACAAAAAAAAAAAAACAAAACAAAAAGATACAAACCCAGGCTTCAGGGCCAGCTTTTGAAAACTTGGTTAACCTTGTTAAGAATCAGAGAAATGCATATTATTGATAAAATAACACGGAGACACTTTATTTTCTTATTACAACTGCAAAAGTTAATGTTGAATAAAACGACATTTTAGTGAGCACTTGAGGATATAAGAACTCTTACACATTGTTTAATTTTTAGAGCCGTTTTTGGATAATGATTTCACCACTCTTAGTACATTTGAAGAGGCACATACCTCACACTCAGAAGTTCCACTTCTAGACCAGGGAAATTCTACAATATTATATCTGTACAAGAAAGCAATGTATAAATATCCACATTTTTTTATAGCCCCGCACGCTTTGAGAAAAAGAAAGCTGGTGACTTCCTGCCAAGTTAAATATGGAGCCTGCTTTCCTTTTTTGTTTTCAATGAGGAAGGCCTCTCATCCTATCAGAGATCTTTTCATTTTTGTGGTTCATAAAGTAGAGGAATGTTATTTGCATAGAGTATTTTTAACTTCTCAAAGTGCTTTTACCATGGTTAGGTTTCATAACAGTTGCCTGTGACAGGAGTGTTTCCTTTTCCTTAGGCTAAGAAGCTTAAGGGATTTAAGGCCAAAGATCTAGAATTTAGTTCAGTTCAGTTGCTCAGTCGTGTCCTACTCTTTGTGACCCCATGGACTGCAGCACACCAGCTTCCCTGGCCATCACCAGCTCACAGAGCTTGCTCAAACTCATGTCCATCAAGTTGGTGATATCATCCAACCATCTCACCCTCTGTCTTCCCCTTCTCCTCCTGCCTTCAATCTTTCCCAGCATTAGGGTCTTCTCCAATGAATCAGTTCTTTGCATCAGGTGGCTAAAGTATTGGAGTTTCAGCTTCAGAATCAGTCCTTCCAATGAATATTCAGGACTGATTTCCTTTAGAACATCTACTTCTAGAACTCAGAGCCCTCTTCAGAAAGTCTCAAAATTTAATTTGTGTACAAATCACCTGAGGATCCAGTGAGAATGCAAATCATGATTCAGTGGGCCTTGGGTGAGGCCTGAGATACTGCCTTGCTAACAGGTTTCCTGGTTACTGTTGGTCCCCAGGCCACAGTCTGAGTATTGGGAGGTTAAACCTTTGACTCCAGCTAGGTATTAAACTTCACTGGTCTGCTTTCCCTGTGTGTACTTGGCAGTGCAAATGATAACAGCGTAAGAAAGGGATATAACCTTGAAAAAATCCTGATGTTGTTCTTAAGCAAGCAGATATGACTTAAGCAAGCAGATACGATTTTGTGTTTTCATTCTCTGTGTCCACCTTCCTTCTTTGTATATGTAATTAACAGATGGGCTGTGCATGAATAGCCAAGGCTGGAGTCAGGAGGAAATATGCTTGGGTACTTCCAGTGTTTATGATTTGGGCTTTGTCAAAAATTAGAGTCTGTAGCAATCCTGGTTGCATTTGCACCTTAGGATCTACAGTTATTTATCAGCAGTGCATCAAACAAAACAAACTTGCAGCGCCTTTGTGGTTCACCTGGCTCCCCAGCACCCCTGGGTGACAGGAGCTAAGTGCTCTTCAGGAGCCCTGCAGCACGACTGGCATTTACACAGAGGGGCTCTGGCAGCCTCCTCTGCCTCAGGTATGAGATCTGGTTTGGTAACCACACCACATCCTATTAATAAATGCTAAACAGTGTGTGGTGTGGCCTTACTGTAGGGAATCCCTCTGTGAGGAGAAGCAGCTATTCTCCCAGGGACTGGACCTGGTTTGGGGGGTGGGGGTGGGCAGAAACAGAGCCATTCTGGGTTTCCAGTCTGGGGTGGAGAATGCCCCAGTGTGGCATCCTTGCCCCTTCCTGTGCCCTAGGTGGGGGCTGAGAGGGCAGCTGACAGCCCATAGGCACCTGTTCTAAAGAGCAAGTGTGTGGGTTTGACTCTCCCTTATAACTGGACAGACTGGAATAGTGAGGTGTCAGCTTTCTTTGTGAAGCAGGTTTTGGTCTTCTCAATTACAATTATTATGAACAGTTCTCAAACGTGACTGAAGGGCAAATATAGCTGTTGATATATTTTCAAGCATCAAGCTTATCTTGGGAGAAGCTATGTCTAACTAAGGTAGTCTGAATTCTAACGCTGAGTCCAGCCATTTTAAGCAGAGGTGGCCAGGACTGGAAGTAGTTGGGACATGTGTTATTACAGGGGTAGATGATCTTACAAGACATATTCTTACTTTAAACGTGATTCTGATATAATAGAACTCTCATTGCTCTTTCACTTTATCATGCAACTGAAATGTCAAGCTCCCCCTGTGAGCGCAATTTCACACCAGCCTTTGTGGTGGTGAGAGTAAATGAAAAAAGACTGAAAACGAAAGATATGAGAAATAAATAATAAAAAAGAAAGATATGGCATTTGTTCTTAAATATTTTCATACACTAGCTGAGAAATTATGAAACAAAAGTATGAATCAAGGTAACATAATAAATGCTGACTGGTCCAGGGACATCAGTTCCAGAGAGAGTATTTCTGATTCCAATAGGAACGGGAAACTTCTCAGAGGAAGTGAAATTTAAGCTAGATTTTGAAGGCTATGTAGTATGATAATATAGGAAAATGAAGAAAAATAGTACAGGTTATCTAGAGAACAAACAGGTGGTTGCCAGAGGGGAGGAGTGGCAGGAGGAGAGGAAAGAAATAGGTGAGGGAGATTAGGAGGTACAAAATTTCAGTTGCAAAATAAATGAGTCACAGAGACAAGATGTACACTGTAGGGAATACAGTCTATAGTTAGGTAATGTCTTTGTATGGTGACAGATCATAACTAGACTTACCAGGATGATCATTTTGAAATGTATAGACATACTGAATCACCATATTGGGTACCAGGAACTAACACAGTGATGGAGGTCAAACATGTTTCAAAAACAAATCAGCTAACTCATAGGAAAAAAGAGATCAGATCTGAGGCAGTGGTGGGGTTGGAGGAAGGGGGAATTGGATGAAGGCAATCAAAAGGTACAACTTCCAGTTATAAGATAAATAAATACGAGGGATGATATGTGCAACATGATAAATATAATTAACACTGCTGTGTATTATATATGAAAGTTGTCAGAGTAAATCCTGAGTCCTCATCCCAAGAAAAAACAAATTTTCTTTTCTGTTTAATTTTGTACTGTATGAGATAATGGGTAAACTTACTGAGGTAATCATTTCACAATGTATGTACGTCAAATCATTATGCTCTACATCTTTTTTGGCTGTGCCATGCAGTTTATAGGATCTTAGTTCTCCAACCAGGGATCAAATCTGGGCCCTCAGCAATGAAAGCACAGAGCCCAGTCACTGGACTTCCAGGGAACTACCTAGGCTCTAGATCTGAAACTTGTTCAGTTCTGTCATGTCTGCCTCTTTGCAATTACATGGACTGCAGCCCACCAGACTTCTCTGTCCTTCACTGTCTTCCAGAGTTTGCTCAAACCCATGTCCATTGAGTCTGTGATGCTATCCAACCATCTCATTCTCTGTGACCCCTTTATCCTCTGTCCTCAATCTCTCCCAGCATCAGGGTCTTGTCCAATGAGTCAGCTCTTCACATCAGTTGGCCAAAGTATTGGAGCTTCAGCATCCTCCCTTCCAATGAATATTCAGGGTTGATTTCCTTAAGGATTGACTGGTTTGATCTCCTTCCTGTTCAAGAGTCTTCTTCAAGCACCAAAGTTCAAATGCATTGATTCTTTGGTGCTCAGCCTGCTTTATGGTCCAATTCTCACATCCACACACGACTACTGGAAAATCATAGCTTTGACTATATGGACCTTTGTTGGCAAAGTGATGTCTCTGCTTTTTAATACGCTATTTAGGTTTGTCATAGTTTTCCTTCCAAGGAGTAAGCACTTTTAATTTCATGGCTGCAGTCATATCAGCAGTGATTTTGGAGCCCAAGAAAATAAAATCTGTTACTGTTTCCACTTCTTCCCTTCTATTTGCCATGAAGTGATGGGACTAGACACCATGTTCTTAGTTTTTTGAATGTTGAGTTTTAAGTCAGCTTTTTCTCTTTCCTCTTTCACCCTCATCAAGAAAGCTCTTTAGTTCCTCTTTCCTTTCTGCCATTACAGTGGTATCATCTGCATATCTAAGGTTGTTGATATTTCTCTTAGCAATCTTGATTCTAGCTTATGATTCATCCAGCCCAGCATTTCACCTGATGTACTCTGCATATAAGTTAAATAAGCAAGGTGACAATATACAGCCTTGACATACTCCTTTCCCAATCTGGAACCAGTTCATTGACCCATATCCGGTTCTAACTGTTGGTTCTTGACCTGCATACAGGTATCTCAGGATACAGGTAAGGTGGTCTGGTATTCCCATCTCTTCAAGAATTTTCCAAGGCTTTTTGTGATACACACAGTCTAAGGTTTTAGCATAGTCAATGAAGCAGAAATAGATGTTTTGCTGGAATTCTCTTGCTTTCTCTATAATCCAATGAATGTTGGCTATTCGATCTCTGCTTCCTCTGCCTTTTCTAAATCCAGCTTGTACTTCTGGAAGTTCAGGGTTCATGTACTGCTGAAGCCTAGCCTGAAGAATTTTGAGCATTACCTTGCTATCATGTGAAATGAGTGCAATTTTATGGTAGCTTGACCATTCTTTGGCATTGCCTTTCTTAGGGATTGGAATGAAAACTGACCTTTTCCAGTCCTGTGGTCACTGCTGAGTTTTCCAAATTGACTGCCATATTGAATGCAGCACTTTAATAGCAACATCTTTTAGGATTTTAAATAGCTCACCTGGAATCCCATCACCTCCATTAGCTTTGTTTGTAGTAATGCTTCCTAAGGCCCACTTGACATCACACTCCAAGAGGTCTGGCTCTAGGTAAGTGATCACACCATCATGGTTATCTGGGTCATTAAGAGCTTTTTTGTGTGTAGTTCTTGCATGTATTCATGCCACCTCTTTTTAATCTTATCTGTTTCTGTTAGGTCCTTATCATTTCTGTCCTTTATTGTGCCCATCCTTGCATGAAACATTCTCTTGATATCTCCAATTTTCTTAAGATATCTCGTGTTTCCCTCTACTTTTTTGTATTGTTCACTTAAGAAGGCTTTCTTATCTCTCCTTGCTATTCTCTGGAACTCTGCATTCAGTTGGGTATATTTCCCTTTCTCCCTTGCTTTTGCTTCTCTTCTCAGCTAATTGTAAAGCATCCTCAGGCAACCACTTTGCTTTCTTGCACTTCTTTTTTTGGGGATGGTTTTGGTTACTCCCTTTTGTACAAAGTTCCAAACCTCCATCCATAGTTCTTCAGGCACTCTGTCTACAAGATCTAATTCCTCAAATCTATTCATCACCTCCACTGTATAATCATAAGGGATTTGATTTAGGTCATACCTAAATGGCCTAGTGGTTTTCCCACTAGGAAATTAAATTTTCAATTTAAGCCTGAATTTTGCAATAAGCTCACGATCTGACCCATAGTGCATTCCCGTTCTTGTTTTTGCTGACTCTATAGAGCTTCTCCATTTCGGCTGCAAAGAATAAAATCAATCTGATTTCTGTATTGACCATCTGGTGATGTCCATATGTAGTAGTCTCTTGTGTTGTTGGAAAAGGGTGTTTGCTATGCTTGACAAAACTGTTAGCCTTTGCCCTGCTTCATTTTGTACTTCAAAGCCAAAATTGCCTGTTACTTCAGGTATCTCTTGACTTTCTACTTTTACATTCGAATCTATGCTGAAAACGACATATTTGGTGTTAGTTCTAGAAGATCTTATAGGCCTTCATAGAACCAGTCATCTTCAGCTTCTTCAGCATTAGTGGTTGAGGCAGAGACTTGGATTACTGTGATGCTGAATGGTTTGTCTTGGAAATGAACCAAGATCATTCCATTGTTTACGCAAACCTCTTTACCATGACAAGGCTGTGATCCATGAAGGGAGATCTTAAACCAAACTTACACAATGCTGTACACCAATTATATTTTAATATGCCTGGAAAAAAATTATTTAGTAAAGTGAGCAAGTGCTGTTGGAAAGTGGTGCTTACAGTCAACATGAGTTGCTTCAACCTTTATTTAAAAATGCAGTATCTGGAGGAAGGGCAATAGAGTAAAAAAATGTCTAGGCAGATGGTGCTTTTTTTAAAACTAATTGAGGGTTTGTGACAACCTTGCATTGTCAGATGATAGCATTTTTCAGAAATATTTTTTAAATTAAGGTATATTGTTTCTCAAACATAATACTACTTTACACAATAGACTATAGTGTAGTATAAACATAATTTTTATAAGCACTGGGAAATCAAAAAGTTCCTATGACTCGCTTTATTGTGATATTCACTTTATTGTGGTGGTCAGGAAGTGTACCACAGTATCTCTGAGGTATGCCTGTATATAGGGATTAGTTTTCTCTCAGAGTTCATCCTTCTTTCTAGAAGAACAAAATGATTTGAACCCAATTCCCCCGGTCAAAATAAAAGTCATACAATAGAACTCACGTACATTGAATCTGGATAATATAATAAGCCTTACACGTACATATAATCTTAACAGGACTCCAGGGAGAAGACAGTACTCAAAATGATAAAAATTGTGAGCCAAAAACCAGGAGTTAAAGAATATTTTTTGTTTTTGCTTTTGTAAGCTCCCTCAGGTCAAAGTATGTAGGCACATGGCTGTTTTATATCTGTATTTAAGATCAATTCTGTTTGTTCTTTTTCCACATAAAGGAAAATAATTCATTGCCATGTCTGGAATGCTGAATCTGAAAAACTGTGGTACAAGAATCTTAATGAATTATACAAATAAAGGAAGGAAGCATTTAAAAAAAAATAGCACAAGGTATCTGAAAAATGAAAGTAGACTCTTGGGGCAAGAACAGGTCTCTGAAAGGAAGATACGCCGCACAGGCTGAAAAGGAAGGTTGGGCCAAGATACAAACTGGCCTAAAAATCATAGTTAAAGAATTAACTCATTCCAATGGCAGCAGGAAGCCATTCAAGTTTAATTAATCCTCAGATCTTACCTTTATCAAACACTCAAGGGGGTTCATGAAATTAATATATAATCTTCCAAGGTAAAAGGAGAGATTCCTAAAGAATTATAATTCCTTGGTATTCAGCATAATAAAGAGCCAGTTTGGTCACCCCAAGTCCAGTTTTCTAATCCTTGCTCTGCTACTGGTTCGTTGATGATGGGAAAGATAACTTCTCTACACAATAATTTCCTCACGTGCAAATAAAGGGGGTAATCAATCATTCGACGAGTTCCTTTTAGCTCCAAAATAAATTATTCTCATTCTCCTGTTTGACCTTCTCCTTAAGTAAGAAAAAAAGAAAAACCTGTTACTAACCCATTTGAAGATACTGAAATCATAGCTTTAATTATTAAAATGTGCAGATTAGTTCTATCTTCATCCCCAAGTGGAAATTTGTACACAGCAAAGTCAGTCACACATGCATTATTCACTGAACTTTGTATCTGTGGAGAACACTTATCTGTCTTTTTGACTACTGGGCTATCAAAAAATATTTTTCAACATTACAGATTAAAAAATTTAAACGAAGTGTTAGCAAAACTACTTTAAAAAAAATGTACCCTTAAATATGTGATAGTGAATAACATTACTGATTTGATCTTTGTTAATTTCATGCTGTACAGGAAACACCAATAGTAAATTTGTCACCAATTTTCAAAAGAAGTTGCATCATAGAAGGACAAATTCTTTTTCTTTCAATTGGCAAGAGGAAAAAAAAAAATTTAGGGGTTTCCCAGATGACTCAGCGGTAAAGAATCTGCCTGCCCAGTGCAGGAGACACAGGTTCAATCCCTGATCTGATAAGATCCTACATGCCATGGAACAACTAAGCCTGTGCTCTGAGGCCAGGAGCTGCAACTATCGAAGCCTGGGTGCCCTACAGCCCATGCTCCACAAGAGAAGCCACGGCAATGAGAAGCCCAAGCACAACTGGAGAGTAGCCCCTGCTTCCCACAACTAGAAAAAAGCATGCATAGCAATGACTACCCAGCACAGCCCAAAAAAAAAAAAAAAATTGAGCTTTTCTAAAAGCAGAAGCAGAGTTCATGAAAACGGAAGTGTCCTGTGTGGATGTATTGCAGTCAGTCCTACGGTTTCTAGATGGTTTAGTGAGCCAGGAAACCTTGGCTCTAGTTTCTATTCTACCTCAACTGGCCCCATGAAGGCAAAGACTCCATTTATATGGTTTTACTTTTCTTTCGAAATACCTATCACAATTACAGTTGTTTTCATTGCATTTTTTCCCTCGCTACTGGCTTCCCTGGTGGCTGAGATAGTATATAATCTACCTGCAATGCGAGCAACCTAGGTTCAATCCGAGTCAGGAAGATCCCCTGGAGAAGGAAATGGCAACCCACTCCAATATTTTTGCCTGGAAAATCCCATGGACAACTACAGTTTACAGGGTCACAGAGTCGGACATGACTGAGTGACTAACACACTTGATTGGAAGACATCTGAGTGCTGAGACTCTGTATTCACAGCGCTATTTCCAGATCTGGCACCTAAGTTACCTTTGAATAAATGAATTTTCTTATCTGTAAACTGAGGCAGTTGTGCTAAATTTCCTATGTCATTTCTATCTTTAAGATTCTGTGATATATATGAATTTACTTTGAATTATTTAAGTTCAGACAGTTGAATTTTTCCCTTCAAGTTAATTTCTAGCCTTTTATTGCTCATTAGAACTCTTTCCAAATTCAGATATTTTTTTTCTAACTCAACTTGAAGATATAGTAATACAAGCAGAGTGGGACTGTTCAGACAGAAAAAGATTCTCTGAGGGAGTGTCATAAAATTTGCTACTGAACTGAACTCCTACCTCCTAAGTTGTGGTTTGCATTTAAAATGACAAGTAAAAAACTAAAAAGGTAGGTAAAGTTAAATCAAACTTCAAGACAATTTTTAAGTGGAAAATCTGATGATGTCCTAAATTTTAGAGATGTTAAAGCATAATAAAATTCTGTTGTGGAATCTCCCATGTGCCAAAACTCCAGGAACCTCAGTGAGAAGAGCCATGGCCTTGCAGTTGAATATATACACTTCTTTAATGTAAATCAAAGTCTATTACAATGCATCCTGTTACAATGAAAATCTTCACCTATTTTGGAAACCCGCTTAATTACTTTGAGCAACATTATATACAACCCAACAGATAAAATGAAATCATTGACAACTCCTTGAAATGTTATAGCTAAATTACAAAAGAGTAATTGGATAATGTAGACCACCCCCATAAAGTATTTATTCTCTACATTGTACTCAACATTAGATGACATATAAAATTCAACTGGAAAAGGGAGATCAGAAAAACTGTGCTTTTTCCTTGTACCAGACTCAAATAATGAGGTGAGGGTAAATTCCACATGGGAAAGTATTTAACTCATTGTGCTTTTATATATTTTTCTTAGTACCTATTCCCAGCTATAAACCTTAAAATTTGTGCCTCTGGGTACTAGTTCTTCTAACTCAAATACAACATACCAGGTGTTCCTTAAAATCATCTTCTATTAATCATAAAAAGTATACTCAGATTAAGAACTCTACAAAATCATTTCCTTTTAGAAAACATCAACTATTCAGGGATCTTTATTTTTAAAGGGTAAATCAAATAAGACATAGCTTTCATTGACCCAAACATGCATAATCCATCCTTAATATAAAATGCACCCAATTGGTAATTACATATGAAATACAATGGGAATGCAACTTTACATATGTAAAACGACTGCTCACTATGGCAATTTAACAATCAAATTAATAGACATTGTTTAAAAAAAAAACAACTCAATGTTTTAAAGCCAACTATCTATAGTAAACCAAGGGAAATTCTGAAATGGAATAGTTTGACTCAAAAGCAAGGACTAAGGCACCTGCTATGAATTTAGAACACTAAATTTCATCTTTAAAGGTACAATAAAATATAATTAGTTAACTAAGAGGGAAACAAACACAGGAGTTGATTTCCTGGGTGAGAAAGGCAGGTTAACAATGCAGATAAATACGTGCTGGACCACGGTCGGCATATTCTTTCCTATTCCAGAGTCGTCAAGAACCATCCTAACCACTCCTCTCACTCACTCTCCCCCATATTTAGGGCTATCAGAAGCTTTGAGGTTCATACTGTATAGACTAGGTAGTAGATTTCCCTTCTGCTCCTCGTAAAACAGCTTATTTTAAAGAAATATCCTGAGGCAATCAACAAACAAGCAGCTTTCTCTCCAATTCATTAACAGGCAGACACCTCTCAGGCTTTTTTCATCAACCTTATGGCTAAGTATTTAAATAGCCAATACTTGAAATTTTCAACAGTACCAGTAAACCTCAAACCTGCCTTATCACTCACCCTTACCATTAGTAGAAAGAAAGTCTGATCAATCATAACCTGTAAAATCATACAACAAAGGGAAGACTAAGGACTGATTCTTATCAGTAAATCCATTTAATTCCCCATGACACTTTAGTCTGATTTATCTAGTATCCTAAAAGAATTTAACCATAAATCAAGAAGAGCATTTCCAAACCAAGTGTAACTTTTCAGTTGATGTGCCTTTTTGGTACTGAAAGTGCTATCAACATGCTAAGATGTCTTCTGGAATACTGGACTCAATAGTATGTCCTGGTGAGGCATCCATTTTTAGTAGTATTTTCCCCTAAAATGTTGTTCACCATAATAAACCCCTTTGATATATTAAAGTAATTCTGGTGAAATCAATGGTGATATTAAAAAACCTTCCCTGACTTTACTCCATCATGGCTACTTTTAGTGAAACTGAAGTGACTTAATTTATAAAATGCTCAACCAAGTTTTCTTCTTATGGCATCCTTGGTTAGTATATTCACTCATGCACAATCCAAGGTAGTGTAGTAGAAATAATGTTAAAATAGACACTGTGGCTGTTAGCATCTCCCCTTCTAACAGGCATTTAGAAGCTTTTTAAAAAATTTTAGGTGCTAAAAGATTGTGGGAAAACTAGGCTAGCCGTGTAGTTGTTTCATTTATAAGTACCTTATTACAGGACAGTTACACGACCCTCTGTGGGACTGTGCTTTCAATTCAAGAAATAGTAATAAAGTGCCTAGCTATATAAAAACTATAGGATTTCAAATTTTAAATTAAGCTAACTGCATTTACACATTTGGGCTAACAAAATCTAGACCCTGTCTACATAGATTTAATCTAATTTTCTATTCTGTATCTTGTTCTAATAACCACATTAAAAAAAAAACTTACTATTTACTGGCTGAATAAGTAGGGTCCACTACTGTAGCTTAACAATCAAATTTTATTGCTTTATTCATGTGGTGCTTTTGCAAGGCACTGTGGTATGGACTAGAAAACTTGGAATGACTTGTGAAGAAACCTTGGAATGACACATGAAGGATGATATGAACAGTCATTCTGAGGCAGGATGCTTTACTGAATTGTTTTTAACCAGGATACCAAACATCAGGAATGAGTTCAAGTTAAAATTCACAGGAGAATGGAAACATCATAAGGTCAGTCACTTCACATGCCCATCCTGATACTTTGAATAATCTGGAAAATTGCTGTAAAAAGAAAGAGCAAAAATTAAAACATGCTTTGAATACAACAGGCCTGGCAACTGACAAGTATTAAAGTAGTTCAAGAATCCAAGAACACCCTGACAATTACTTGCAAATACTATGTAACTTCAAGTAATATAAAGACAGATCTACTATGATAATACAATTACTTTTCTATGCCTTAGCTTTCCTGAATTTTATGCCTAAATGTCTAAGAGTTATCAAATAAGGAGTGATTTTTAAGAAAGAAACTAAAGTACCAAAGTGAACAGGTTTTTCTAGCATACAAGTATTTTGGTTTAACCCTAAATATCAGGTGTACTTGGCCTGTAATACATGCATATTTCCTCATTCTCAGGAAGCTGAAATTCATTTATCTTTAGGTTACATAAACTGCTTGGCTCTTGGACATTTATCAGGAAAGCTTCTCCAACGATCAGGGGACAGACAAAGGAAAATGGTTAAAAGAAACCTCCAGTGACTTTAAAATGTCAGGACAAGGAAAGCAGAAACATGTTATTTCCATATTAACAGCTTGCATATTAAGATAATAAATGAAGAGAGGAAAGACATTCTGTAATCCATTTGCAGAGACAAGAGTCTACCACTTGAACAGCAGTCTGCCCTGATAACTTAATTCTTCCTACCATATGTCAAGCATTTCTTTCATTAAACTAAAAACATTTGTCTCACACATTAAATTGCCAATCAGGTACAAATTCCTCTACAGTGGATTAATTCCTTGCACTAGCTTTACTTTATAAAATATAACCAATTTTGACTTAAAGACATTAGATTTTGGAACACGTTAGATTAAGTTTGAATATTTCCACGAACGTGACATTCATAAGCTTCTTTCTCCAAGGTTGCTAAACATTCTAAATTCTCATTCTGGGAGGTGTTTTTGTTTTTGTCTCATGTTTTTCAACTGGATAATTACTGAGGACCTGACCTCCTTTTCTGTTCTCCTATGAGCGCAAATCAAACGGGGAGAAGTTTCTAGAGCACCACCCTCTGTACATATGTGGGACAAGTAATTTGGTTAGGACGAAAGAGAATTACATGCATCTCCCGGCAGGTGGGTTGAGAACTACGCGGGTAGGACTCACCACTCATGGGTCACCACGTCATCCCCAAACCCGTCATCCAACACCCAACCCGACGGTCGACCCCAAAACACTTACCAGAACCACAAACAACAAAAATGAAGAGAGCCAACAACCAGGGTCCTACAGACGCCTTCTCTTCAGGAGCATTTCTCTGCAAAATGGAAAATCCGCGGTTTGCAATGTAAAAAACCCGCCCTGAGCCCGGGCTCTCACCGCCCGCCCCCCGGGCCAGGTGGCCGGGTCCCCCGCACGTCACACATCTCTCCCGCGTTCCCGAGTCGACCGGCTCCCGCACCCATCTCTTAAGTTCCCAACTTAGGTCCAGCTCGCGGCCTCGGGCCCGAGTCTGGGGGAGACAGCTCGACGCGGCCCGGGAGCCCGGGCCTCAGAACCGGCTAAGGAACGGACAGAGGCGCCCGCTCTTCCCTTACCGAGGTCTTGGCGACGTTGCCGCGCTGGGTGATGTTCTTGCTGTGCTTCTCGTTGGCCATACGGATCCGCTGCTTGGCGACCATCTTCGCGGCGCCACCACCTGCCCCGGCCGCCCCTCGGCCTCGCTCGCTCGCCTCTTCTCGGGCCGCCGCGACCGACGCTCCGCTCCCGGTGCCCGCGCCGCCAGAGCGAGGAGGCTCTCAGGCGGGGCGCTAGCTCCGACCGCTGGGCCTGGGCGAGGCGGGCTCCGGAGCTGAACCCTAGCGGGGCGCGGGCCGACTGACGACGCCGGACTCTCCGGCCGAGCGAGGCGGGCGCGCGGGAGGTGGAGAGCAGGCCGCCAGGATAGTCTTGCGCCGCCGCTCTGGCCGCCGCCGGGAGCGTGGAGTGTAAGAGGAAGGAAACGAACACAACCCAACAACGCGACAGCTCAGCCCGTCGCCTCAAACAGCTTCGGGATCGGCTGCCAACGTCAGCACCGGACTGGCCCCGCCCCGCGGAAATGCAGGCTCCGCCTGCTGAGGAAGACGGAGAGGGAGGGTGAAGTCCGGCGCACTGACCCTAGCCCCGCCCCTCCACGCTCCGTAAAGAGCGGCCCCAAAGCTGCGCGTGCGCGCGTTCGAGGTCTTTTCAGCGTCTCGCTCCGGCCGGAAGTGAATTGGCCCCGAGGCTCATGACCCAGGAAACACAAGTTAGCCGTCTCCACGCCGGAGGAGACGTGTTGGGGCCGGGTTCGGCCCTCGTGAACTCTGACCCAAGTGTCTGAGTTTCTCTTTCCGGGACAAGATGGCGCCGTCCACGCCACTCCTGACAGGTGAGTTCTGAACGAGCGGGGGACTATTTCTTTAGAGCAGAGTTTTTTCTGTCTTTGACCTTGGGCGCCACGCGAGAAGCTTTGGAGTCAGATCTGCCTTTTTTTTTGTGGATTGCGGTAGAGCCGGAGGGCCTTTTGAATTTCTTGATGTAGCGTGGCAATCGGAAGTTAGGCCCTAGCATCGGGGCTCCAGTATCCCGCGCCCCACTTTTGCCCAGCCATCATTCTTTCCTAACACTTCAAGTTCTACGGGAATAGAGAAAGGGGCGTAAGAACAGAGTGCTAGTGGGATTTGTTAACCTGGGTCTGCAATACCGGTGGTACTCTAACGCTTACCAGTCACAGGCCCTGTTGACAGTGGGAAGTCATTTAGCTCTGTAACAGGAAACTCTTAATACTAGAGTAACCACGCACATTAAATATACCGAATTTTAACTGATGACAAATCCTTTGCTCTTTGTTTTAATGAAGTCTGTGGGACTGAGTGGAGCTGTACTAGTGTAGGTTTTAAGTAGATGAAAGTGTGGTCTAGGGGAGTAGCAATGAGCATTATAAGCAACGTTAGAACATTATGGGATTCCTGAGGTTTTGAAGCCGAGGCAGAGTTTGTAATGTTGGAGAAGATAATAAACTTACTCTTAGATAATAATGGCGATGACTCTGGATTAGAGTAGTGGCTGGAGTCTCATATGAGCTTCAAGTAAGGAGAGGGGAGTTGGGAGAGAAAAGAGGCTTAAATTAAGTTACCAGTAACTTAATAACATGTAGAAGGAGAAAGAAGCCATTGAGGAAAGGGGTCACTTCCCCTTGAGACTTGAAAGGAACCTTAAAAAACTTGCACCTTTCTCCAGTTTGCATTTGGAGATCTTTGTTGTCAGTGTTAAGCATGAGGTGCATTCATATTCGGTGTGCCTACCACAGTTCTTTCATCAAACATTTATCGAATACTGACTGATTTGTTAGGTACCGTGCCAGGGAGTTATTGCCTAAAAGCATAATTACCTAACTAAATGAATTTATTTCTCTAACTTCACAAAGGTAGCTTGTATGTTACTAACAATTTTGGAATACTGAATGCTTTTTTGAACTTTAAAAATTAATACATTTTTTAATGTAATCATTTTATCTTTTGTCTTTTAAATTCCTTACAGTAACTGCTTACAGGGTAAATTCTTTCCTGTTTAGCACAGCATGTGGGACCCTTTATAATCTTTTGAATAGCTCTTATCATTCATTTTACACCTTGCCACCTCATCCTATTTTGTTCTTCATCAATATTGAACCTCTTTAAAACCCTTGAGCCATGTATTTCCTTAGTGTAATACTATCCTCTTTCTCCTGATTTGGCTGACTTCTTTTTATCTTTTTAATTTTATTTTAGACATCATTACTTTATTGAAGGCTTTCCTTAATCTTCCCAGATAGTCAGTCTTTCCTCAGCCTGTTTTTGTACCTCGTATATACTTTTTTTTTCTTCTCACTTGTCACATAGGATAATTATCTACTTGTTTAGATGCTTTTCTCCCCTGGTAGACTGTGAACTTCTTAATGACAGGTACAGAGTCTTATTCATCCCTGTCTTCTCGATACCAAGTACAATGCCTGGTATACAAGAAACACTAAATTTATTTAATGGAAGAATAAATTAATGAAAGATATCCCCTTTATTTGTAGTCAGACTAACCAAGAGTGACAGTTTTCTTACAATGCTTAAAATCAAGGACTTAAGTTAAAATCAAGAGCTTAAGAGTTATCCAGTCAGTCTTCTCATTATATTCTCACATTTATAGCAGTTCAGAGAAATTAAGTGGTTACATTCACATCACAAATTGGCGAAGCCAGGATTATATTCAATCATTCAACCCCATGTTTCATTTTTCTTTCACTGGAACACAATGATGAATCTTTTAGACATTCTGAGTATAGGTATTTCAGTCAATAGTGGATCCTTTTCCTTCCAAAATTTTTTTTAAATTTATGGGATTTTGGAGTTGTTAGTGATTTTAAGATTACCTAGTAAATTTTATTAGTTACGATTTTTCATTGGAAATGACAGCTAAAACAAGTGAAAGGATTAAAAAAGAAAAATCTCACGTACCTTAAAGCTTCTACTGTTACATTCAGGTATTCTCATGACTCCAAAAATCTGTTTTTCTTCATCCCTAAGCTCTTGCTTTCTTTCAGGTTGAATTTATTCTCAGGCTAATGTTTTAATTGGGGTCTCCAGGTTTACATTCAGCCAGCTCAGCAGCCCCTAAGGAAAGTGCACATCTGTGCCAGCATTAAGGTTGGCTGTCTTTGAGTTGGCTTGGCTCTTGTTCGCTATTTAATTAGTCAGATTTATTTATTTATTTATTTAAGAGTCTTTTTCTTCCCCCCATGTATTTATTTATTTTTGGATGCGCTGAGTCGTGGCTTTTCACAGGCTTTCTCTAGTTGTGGCTTCTCTTGTTGCAGAGCACAGGCTCTAGGTGCCTGGGCTTCAGTAGTTTGTGACACACAGGCTTAGTTGCTCCAGGACATGTGGAATCTTCCTGAACCAGGGATCGAACCCATGTCCCACGCATTGGTAGGTGGATTCTTTTTGTTCTCCCAGTTTTATTGTGATATAATTTACATGCAGCACTGTATAAGGTTAGGGTGTATAGCATAATGATTTGACTTATATCACAGAATGATTATTACAGTAAGTTTCTCATATACAATTTAAGGAAATGAAAAATTTTTTGTGTGTGATGAGAACTCTTAGGATTTACTTTTTTTTTTGGTTTGGTTTTTTAATTAATTAATTTTTAATTGAAGGATGATTGCTTTACAATATTGTGTTGGTTTCTGCCATACATCAGCATGAATCAGCCATAGGTGTACATATGTCCCCTCCCTGCTGAACCTCCCTCCCATCTCCCACCCCCCCCACCCCACCCCTCTAGTTTGTCGCTGAGCCCTGGCTTGAGTTCCCTGAGTCATACAGCCAAGTCCCACTGGTTGTCTATTTTACATATGGTAGTTTATATGTTTCCATGCTACTCTCTCCGTTAGTCCCACCCCTCCCTCCCCCGTGACCACACATCTCTTCTCTGTCTTCATTGCTGCTGGCAGGTGGGTGCTTATTCACTGTGCCACCAGGAAAGTCCTAAATTAGTCAGTTTTTAATCAGATCACCAGAACCAAATTATTCTCACCCCTGGATATTTCCCAAAGGAAAACTAAGGTCTCCTGTAAAGGGGGTCCAGGATGCTTGGCCATAAAAGGACAGTAACCCTTACGTGAAGTTCATGTTGTTTAATCAGCTTACCTACTTGAAGCCATTGAGATAATCAAGATTGAGTCATTTTCCTAAATTGATATATACTTCAGTGGGTGCAAGGATTGGAAATAGTATGATATAACCACTGTATCCCAGACCTAGGGCCATTGTTTGTTGAAGCCTCATAGTTTTCTCATATTAACTCAGGCCTAGAGCAATGAATGGTATGTATCTAGAAAGGGTAGTAAGTTTTAAAAATATACTATATAGGCACAGTACTTAACGTAATTATTGTTTTTAAACAGTAGTTCTTTGTGGAACTTTGTCATTTATTTCTTGCTTTAATGAAAAGAACCATTTGTATTCTTGATTTTTCTTTTTTTATAGAATATGTTGATCCTTTTTTGATTAAAGGGGAAAATCATTAAAAATAAGGAATCACGTCATGTCAATACACTACATTAAGCTGTCCTCACACTTTACTCATTGTTTTACATTTATTCACTTCCAATTAAAATGAATTCCTCATTAGAAAGTCATATGTAGAAAAAAATTGTTTCAGTTATTGAAGAGTTTGTTTTGAGTCCATATTTATTTTTGCTTTTATTACTTTATAATGTTTATGTTCTGTTATGAATCTGATTTTGTGTTTCACCTGATAAACTTTGTATATCTGTGTATTCAAATTTGTGTAAGAAGTTGCTCAAACTGATAATACAGTATATTATCAGTAGCACATCTTGGTGGTTCCAAAATTTCTTACAGCACTTTTTTATAGTTGTATTTCTGTGTAGGAAAATGTAAAATAAAATATTTGTTTTAAATAGTGGTTTACATGTGTGAACAAAGCTATAATGACTCATTATGATTTTTATGATGAATATAATTGATATTTGGTTCCCCTATGATAGACATATCTGCTGTAAAGCATCATGTATAAAGAAGTTGTCTAATTTAATGGGAACCAACTGTATCATCAGTGCATAAAGTAGGTTTAATACCTTCTTTTAACTTTCAGAATATGTTTTTGTCTTAGTACAGAAATTCTCGATCAATGCGATTTTTTAATTTAACACTTTTGTTCAGTATTCCCAAGCAAATCCATTCTTGCGAAATGTTGGCAGACTTTTGATTGGTTTCATTTCTTAGAATATTGTGAACACAGTATTATCAAAAAATGATGGGCTTTTAAAAAAGCCTTTTTATTTTGAAGTAAATTAAGACTTACAGGAAGTTGCAAAGAGAGTCAAGAGAGTTCCCGTGTATCACCTAACTTTCTTCAATGATAATATCTTCTATAACTATAGTATATTATCAGGACCAGGAAATTGACACTGGTACGGTAGTATTTACTAAATTACTGTCCTATTTGGATTTTACTCGTTTTTGCATGCATGTATTTTACCACATGTGCAGATTCATGTCACCACCACTATTAGAATACAGAACTGCTCCAACACCACAAAGGACTATTCTGGTCACCCTTTTCTAGTTGGAGCCTCCATCCACCTGTAACCCTTGGCAACCACTGATCTGTCCTCTATCATGAAGCTTGTCATTTCAAGAGTGTTGTGTAAATGGGATCATAGACCACTTTGGATTTTTGTTTTTAAAGTGTTCTTTATTTAGAATGAGAACATATGCATGTTGAAAAGGAGTTGATTAATTTGACTCAGATTTTGCTTCTCCAGAATCATATTAAAACCAGTAATTGAAAACCACAAGACAGAATGCTACTTGAGCAAGAAAGACATGGCACTTTTCACACTGACTTTTCTATCAGTGCTGCTTTCTGAGATTTTGGGTTAAAAATCTGCATGAAAGAGTGTGGGTTAAGTGGGAGTTTTGCTCCCTGTCTTAGTCCATTCTGGTGCCTGTAACACAAATATCTTAGGCTTGGTGGTACATGCATGTTCAATTCTCAGTCGTGTCCAGCTCCTTCTGATCCCATGGACTGCAGCTGCCAGGCTCTTCTGTCCATGGAATTATGCAGGCAAGACTACTGAGGTGGTTGCCATAGGGCTCCAAAATCACTGCAGATGGTGACTGAAGCCATGAAATTAAAAGACGCTTACTCTTTGGAAGGAAGGTTATGACCAACCTAGATAGCATATTGAAAAGCAGAGACATTACTTTGCCAACAAAGGTCCGTCTAGTCAAGGCTATGGTTTTTCCAGTAGTTTTGTATGGATGTGAGAGTTGGGCGGTGAAGAAAGCTGAGCGCTGAAGAATTGATGCTTTTGAACTGTGGTGTTGGAGAAGACTCTTGAGAGTCCCTTGGACTTCCAGGAGATCCAGCCAGTCCATCCTGAAGGAAATCAGTCCTGGGTGTTCATTGAAAGGACTGATAGGTTGAAGCTGAAACTCCAATACTTTGGCCACCTGATGTGAAGAGCTGACTCATTGGAAAAGACCGTAATGCTGGGAAGGATTGGGGGCAGGAGGAGAAGGGGACGACAGAGGATGAGATGGCCGGATGGCATCACTGATTTGATGGATATGAATTTGGGTAGACTCCGGCAGTTGGTGATGGACAAGGAGGCCTAGTGTGCTGTGATTCATGGGGTTGCAAAGAGTCGGACATGACTGAGTGACTGAACTGAACTGAACTGCCATTTCCTAGTCCAAGACTGGGTGGTAGCCAACAGAAATTTATTTCTTACATTTCTGGAGGCTGGCAAGTCCAAGATCAAGGCACCAGCAGATTTGGTGTCTGGTGAGCACCAGCTTTCTGGTTTATAGACAGCCATTCTACACCATGTCCTCACATGGCAAAAGAGACAGGGGAGCTCTGTGGGGCTTCTTTCATGGGGGCACTAATCCCATTCATAAAGGCTCTGCCTTGTTGACCTAATTACCTCCCCAAAGCCACTCCAAATACCATTAAGGATTAAGTTTCGGGTATGAATTTGGGGTTGAGGTACAGAGACATTCAGTCTATAGCAACTCTTTTGGGATCTTTTACTTATCTTAGTTTGGAATAAAAGTATGACATAGGGATTTTGCAAGAGGTAAATCTTGTACCTGTACTGATTGCACTTAATACCCTGAAAGTTCCCACTGCTGTGGCAGAAGGCTACCTTCCTGGGTTCTGAGGTACAGCTGCCACTTTAGTATAACATTCAAAACCTTTAACTTTTCATCAAGTCAACGTTGGGTTGATAATAACATCAGAATCGACAGATACAGAGGACCGAGGTCACTAGGTACAAATACCATGAGAACACAAGTTGAGACGAGCCAGGGATGGCTTTTTTCTTTTTTTTGCCTGTCATTTTGGGTAGAACATGGTTTGATTGCATTTAAAAAAGTATTTGTGGCTTCATTGAGTCTGAGCTGACAGTGTACCATTTTGTTTTCTTAAATGAGTGTGAGAATTCTGAAAGAGAGTGCTTGGTGAGTTAAACTGTCACTGCAGTTTGTGAGAGGGACTTCATTAGGCTGATGGAAAATTATGTAACCTAGCGATAACATGTAATCTGATAACTGTATATGCCCTAGTTTGGGAAATTCATTTTTTATTAATCCTTCGAATATTTATTAAAACCATTATTGTAGTATTAAAAATGGCGTCTTTCCTTCTAAATCAGTGCATCATACGTTGTATCGCAGCAGATGATTGACTTGGTGACAGGAAAGAGCACAGCTTTGCCTCTGTAGTAACACAAGTTTGACGGAATACTTGATTTTAGTTAAAGGCCAAGAACGGGACTTCTCTGGCTGTCCAGTGTTAAGATTTTGCCTTCCAGTGCAGCAGGGTGCAGATTTTATCCATCCCTGGACGAGGAGCTAAGATCCCATGCCTCGTGGCCAAAAAACCAAGACATAAAACAGAAGCAATATTGTAACAAATTCAATAACGATTTTAAAAATGGTCTATGTCCAAAAATCCTAGAAAAAAAACAAACAGTTGAGAATTTCTGATGTTAAGAATTAAACTTCATTAATTCTAGATTTAATTAGAATTAAATCTAATTCTTAGGTTAATTCTTTAAGAATTAAACTTAGATGAGTTTTCAAGTCATCTAAGATAACATTTTTTGGCAGAAAATGTTTACTAAATATTAGAGATTTTTAGAATAAGTATTCATCAGTGTTTCAAGGCGTACCAATGGACTGAGCTCATTTGAAACCATTATCTTGAGTGAGGTGATGGACTCATTTTTTAAGATCCCTAGTGCAATGCATGGGTTTGGATTTATGGCAGGCCCACCCCCCTGGGCCTCTCATAGTGTCCCATGCCAGAGAATACTGGCCCCGAACCATTGCCCGGCCTCTCCCCATAGGCTGCAGGCACTGAAGTGGGTTGCACAGTAGAAAAAAAAAAAAATCCCTAATGCATAGCACATGAAGCTGTGCAGGGGCCAGATAGAGAGCCTTGTAGGCAGTCCTGTGAGGAGTTTAGGTTTTGATATATGTAGAACACTTGCTAGACCACATTCTGTTCAAGGGCAGATTACCCACAACAGTTTGGCAATTCAGTTTGGTACATGAGGAAACATGGTATCCAGTTGTATACTTGTGAATGTAGACAAGAAGCTTATCATTCAGTTATGTGTTTACTCAACTTATTTCTCATCTTTCCACTAGAATGAACACTCCATTGAGTACATAGATTTTTATTTTGTTTGCCACTGGTTCTTTTACTTTCATTCTAACTTTAAAGTATTTGTTTTGAAAAGTAAATAGCAATTTTCAGTATCTGAAAATTGAGCTAGTTTTTCTATAGGCAGAAGATCAATGTTATGAGAACTGTCCCTTGGGAAGGGAAAGGAAACAGATCAGAGTTGGAGCCCCGAGTGGCCCTTAGGTACCAGCTTTGCTGCTGAAGAGTGGGAGATTTGGAAATAGCTGGTAGCAAAGGAAGCAGGTGCATTTCAGTAAAACTTTTTCTTCAGGTCTGTACTGTTGCTGCTAGCAAGAATTCTAGCTGATAAAATCGTAACTCATCACCAAGTTCTGTCAGTTTTCTCTCTTGAATATTGAATGCTGACTCTCCACTTTCCATTTCCACTGCCTGGCCCTAGCCCAAGGTTTTTTATCTTGTTTTTGCCATGCTGCACAGCTTGCAGGATCATAGTTCCCTGACTAAGGATGAAACCCGGGCCCCTAGCGGTAGAAACACGAGAGTCCTTAACACGGGACCACCAGGGAATTGCCCAGGTTTCTGTTATCTCTCCTGTGGAACTCATGCAGACCATCTTGAGCAGTGTCTTCACACTCTCTCACTGCCTTCTGGTTTTCTCTCTACACTGTGTCAGGTTGACCTTTTCAAATTGCAAATCTGGTTTTAAAAACCTGCCTAAAACTTCTTTGACTTTTCCCATGGTTCTTTGGCTCCAGCCCAGTATTGCCTAACTCAGGCCCCAGGGTCCTGTTTGGTCTGAGCCCTGTTTTCTCTAGCTCCATCTCCTTCCAGCCACACAGGCCTTCTTTCCATTCCTGTGATTCTGTCATCTCTCCTGCCATGGAGTTTCTGTATTTGTTACTGTTACTCCTTGCTTGTTAACTGCTATTTTATCTTTCATATCAGCACACAAATCACTAGTCAAGGATGCTTTTCCTATCCTTCGATTTTTAGATCGAAACTCCGACTTACTCACTCTAGTAGCCTCTTCTGTCTTTCCTTTGTAACACCAAATGCAGTCATAGATTTCCATCTGTTTGACTAATTATTTGATCAGTGAGGTCAGGGACAAGAGTGATTTTCCTCCCTGTTGTATCTGTAGTACTCAACATGAGAGGTAGTTTTTTTTTTTTTTTCCCTGTAGACGTTTATTGAATGAATGGATCATTTTATTTGGTTCAGCTTTATAAGCTTCTAATTCAGCCATTTAAAACAAAGTAGAATCTAGTTCTGTAGATGTTTTTGCTTATTTAATCTTGAACTTTGTTCCCATATAATTTTTTAGAACATTAGTATCGTTGGGGGTGTTGGTGTCTCATCCTACTTATTCTCTTAGTTTAAGAAATTGTGACTATATTAACAGTGCCTTGTTGTTGTTTTTTAAAGAACTTTGCATGAATTTATACTGTATTTTCATGTTATTATTTTACATAAAGCACACAGTGTTCTAAAGTTTTCATTTTGCTGATTAGGGCACAGACTCCGAGGTAGTGATGTATCTTAAGGTTCCACAGACAGGTAGGAACTGAGGTCTGCTTTTGAGTTCGTGTCCTCTCTGTTATAGTACAACTACTTTTCACTGGTGACAGTTACAATTTTGAGCTTTTATTTATAACACTTGAAACAGTAAGTTGATACAAAGATTTAACTTAGATTCAGCTTCTAATTCTGTTTCCAACAGCCATACATTTTGAAAATGAGATTACAAAATAATGTGAAAACATAATACGAAGATCACTTTTTTCCCATTTGAATGAAGGGATATAAGTATGAATGTTATATTCAATGCACATGCATAGTTTTCTTGTAAGATAGATAAAAATGGGTTTATTGAAGTAATCTCCTTAGACACTAAATGAGTATGCTCTGCAGAAAAAAAATGAGAAAAATATTGACTGTCTTAGTCAGTTTGCATGCATGCCCACTAAGTTGCTTCATTCATGTCCAACTCTGTGCAACACCATGGACTGCAGCCTGCCATGCTCCTCTGTCCATGGGATTCTCCAGGCAAGAATACTAGAGTGGGTTGCTATGCCCTCCTGCAGGGGATCTTCCTGATCCAGGGAGTGAACCTGCATGTCTTATGTCTCCTACATTGGCAGGCAGGTTATTTATCACTAGTGCCACCTGGGAAGCCCCTTAGTCGGTTTAGGCTGATATAACAAAGTGCTGCATACTAGGTAGCTTGTAAACAACAGAAGATAGACGTTCTAGAGGTTAGAAGTCTGAGACCAGGGTGCCAGCTTGGTCAGGCTCTGGTAAGAAGGGGTTCTTGTCTGTTGTCTGCCTGTGCATTGTGGCCTCACATGTCCTCTATGTTTTTTATAAGGGTATTGCTCCCATTCACGAGGAGTCCACTTTTGTGATCTGATAACCCTCTGAAAGGCTCCACCTCCAAGTACCATCACATTGGAGTTAGGGTTTCAACATGAGCCTTTTGTGGAGATACAGACATTCAGTCCATTGCATTACCTATTTATTTCCCAGCAGTTACATGATTTTATGCAGAAGTAGAAGAAAAATGTACCCATTTAATGCTGATGTTCAATAGTTCTATGAAATGTTTATTTTTGATTGGGAGCTTTTCGCTTTTTTAAACATTTGTGATGACTGGGTATTTTTTAACGAAGTAATGGCAATTCTTTCCTTTTTTTTCCTTTAGTCCGAGGATCAGAAGGGCTGTACATGGTAAATGGACCACCACATTTTACAGAAAGCACAGTGTTCCCAAGGTATGGTTTTATTTTGTTGAGTAATATTATAGAGAACAAAAAAAGAAAGAACAGATAAGCTAGAATCTTGGGACAAATCATATAATGTTAACAGAAAATGGGAAGAATGCATATTCTCTATTAAAAAAAAAATGACCTTTAGATTTGAAAATAATAGCTAGTGTAACTTAGTTCATGCCTGAGGCTTAGAGGAATGAGGAAAAACTTGTGAACGTGATAGTCAGACCACTGTCTATCATCTTCATTAAATTACAGCCTAAGGGGGTTTTGCTAAACCGTGATAGGAGTCAACCTGAAAGAGGCCTTGCCAACCTTAGGGAGAACAATTTGAGGATTAAGGAAAATAATGACCAAAAATTAAGGCATGTCAAGTATATAAATATTCCCTCCAAAGTCTTTCTCCTTCCAGATATTATTGGTCAGTGTTAGACATTGATGGGATCCTGTTCATTACTTTGAAAACTGATAAAGAAAAAAAAATCAAGCATTTGTGTTACCTTGCCTGTATAAACTTTTTCAGAGAAACCAAACTGTTGATGAAGAAAACTTCTCTATAGAGCAGTAATAGACCCAGAAGGAAAGATGGGCTTAGATAATCACCATTTCTTTATCCTAAAGAAGTCATGTATCAGTGATTCTCAAGCTTTTGCATGCCTCAGAATCATCTGAAGAGCTTGTTAAAAAACCACACACACACACACACAGGATACTCTTGCCTCTTTAGGTTTTCTGATTCAGTAGATCTGGGGCAGGACCCCAAGAATAAGAATTTTTAAGTTCCCAGTTAACGCTGATGCTTCAAGTCTGGAGACCACACTTTGAGAACTGATCTAGGCAAATGGATCATCGAAAGATGCTGAAACTGTTAGATGAACTGTTGATAGGGAACTTTATAATCAGACTGCCATCATCTGACTCTGTTAATGATTTTTTTATTAGATCCAGTTCTCTACAACCTTGTTACAGAAAATATGGGCCCAAGGTCAACTATATTAGCAACACCTACATCTCAGGCCCTCCTTGGTTTACTGAATCAAAATCTGTAGTTTAACCAGGTCCTCAGTGATTTGTATGCACATTAATATTTGAAAAGACCACTTTAGAAAATGAATCTGTATTAAAGCTTTTGTGCTGCACTTCATCGGAGCATGCAGTCCCAAGGCAGCAGGATTGAGGGAGAAGTGAGAGGAAACAGAATAGGGTGCACTGAGCTGACCACCAGTTCACAAAATCCAGCCAGGTTGCTTGGTCATGCAAAATCTCTCCAGTGAAGTTGTATAAAACCACTCTGCCTTAGAACAGCCTATTGTTAAGAGGATGCGTACAAAATTGATTGCAGCCAGAGTCTCTTTTGATCTCTTTGGGCTCAATCTGAGTGCCAGTGGTCCTCTTCCTGCTACTGTGGTGGGTGTAATGGAAGCTATGCTGAAATGTGGCCCTCACTCCTGAAGAGTCTGAGACAACCGGTGGTGTTAGGAGATGAAGTGGCCACATCTCTTCCTTGAATGGCTGGCGCCTGGGAGCAGGAAGGATTCACTGGGTCTGAGGAGACGCATAATGAGTCCAGTACAATCTCAGCACCAGTAAGAGTAGAACGCATAATGAGTCCAGTACAATCTCAGCACCAGTAAGAGTAGAACAAGGAGACATTCATTGTGTGTCTCTTGGTGAGTTGCAATAGGAACAGTGTAGTATTTACCTTCTATGAAGATTTTTAAAAACCTGCTTCTAGTCAGGCTTTTAGATTTGGGCATTATTGTGTGATTGCAGAAACACAAATGTTATCTTCAAGTGAATTAATGCAAAGATAGTGCCCTGTTTAGAAGGAGTGTACTGGTGAGTTCTCAGTGTGTCGTTATTTGACAATTCAAATATTTATTAGCTACAAAATTCTGATCCGATGTTGCGACTACATATATGGACATTATTGAACACACACATACATTTCTTTATGGGTCTTCATTATCTCTGGGAGATGTACTCACAGTGGCCATCTCCATTTGAGAGATACGGTGCTTAAAGTTTTGATCATTTGATAACAGATTGCCAAGAGGTCCAAGTTTCACAGGTTAGTTTTTGTACAGAATCCTGCATCCATATTTATTTAATATGAATATCCTCTTCTGGCTGTTAATACTTTCTATCTCTGCAACAGGAGAAATTGATGGGAGGTCTTTGTCTTTCAAATCCAGGGGCACTTGTTGGCTACTTGAGGATATTGTATCCACCATTGTTTTGTTACGCAGGTAGTTTTGGGAAATTCTTTATAAAGCTGTGTTGAAATTCTTCAGCTGTCTCAGGATAAGGGCTGACAGCTGGTAACTTCCACATTGTTTTTGTTTTTAGTTGCTAAATCCTGTCCGACTCTTTTGTAACTCTATGGAATAGCCCCACCACTCTCCTCTGTCCATGGGATTTCCCAGGCAAGGATACTTGAGTGGGTTGCTGTTTCCTTCCCCAGGGGATCTTCCTGACGCAGGGGTCAGACCCAGGTCTCCTGCATTGCAGACAGATTCTTTTCCACTGAACCACCTGGAAACTCCTAGTTTCCACATACACTTACTTTTTTGGGTTTTCAGACAAACTAGTTATTCACCCCAAAGGGCTCTATTTCTTACTTAAGATCTATCTGTTGGTATAAAAATCAATTTCCAGCTTACTTTACAGTGGTAGTCATTGCTGCATTTTAAGAGAGAAAGTATTTTGGACAAACTAAAGCATGTTGAAATTATTTTCTAAAATTTATGTAAGTTCTTAGTCACTAAATTAGTAAGATTGTGGATATTTGATTAGATTTTTAAAAGTATTAATGTTTATTAATTTAAACTTTTTTTTTCTTGTCATTTTTCAGAGAATCTGGGAAAAATTGCAAAGCCTATACCTTTAGTAAGGATGGGACCTTGTTTGCCTGGGGCAATGGAGAAAAGTTAGTGTTTATTTATATAACTCTTTTTTGTATAAGTCATGAATATAAAACATAATTGTTTTATTTGAATGACATGTATTTGGATGTCATTTATAAAGTCCATCTTTATAGTCTTGGTGCAGTTAGGTATCGTCTCTGGTATAACATCCACAGAACATCTCCAAAGTTGTTAGTTTCTGTTTATGCGTCACACTTGTTTGAGTCCTCTAGTTTCTTAGAATTAAAAAGGAACATGAAAAGGGGCTATTAATTTAATGCCAAGAGTTTGTTTTAAGTAGTGCTCTAAGTTACTGGTTAGGGTTTCTTGAGTTCTGCGTTAATATTTTGAGAATAATTCTCTTTGCTCCTTTATCTTAGATACTTAATATTTTTGCTGTTAAATTACTTAATAGCTGTATTTATTGGTATTAATTTTGTTGTAGATAACAGCATGTCATTAAGTATAAGTTATTCAGAAGTATGTTTGGTATAGTCTATATTACATAAAATAATCAGATTATAAAATTAGTCTTACAGAAAAATAAGTATTTAGACTTCACTCAGAAAACTAATCCTTTCCCATTTTCCATGGTCATTGTATTTTAATTAACAGAACCAGGAAAAATGCCCAAATGTTTGTTGCTTGATTTAAAGTTATTTTAGTATTGTTGTGTTTAGCCATACAATAGCTTAGATTTTTAAAGGGGGAAAAACAATTACATGAGTTTGAAAAGTGCATTTTAAATGTTTCTTACACCATGGTAATAATTCTTGGGTCTTTCCACTATCAGGTCAAGTTGGATTAAACACATGATTTTTAAAAGTGCTAAAAAGATTGTGTTGAGTTAGTTGATTCACTTCTACAATTATAAATAGCTGGCAGGGATTCACTTTTATAATTTAAAATGTTCAGTAGTATTTTTTTATACGTTACCAAGTACAATCAACAAACTACTACTCTCAAATTATTAAGAATGTAATTATTTTGGGTCTTATTCACAATGTTAACGGTCTTAGTCTCAGTCTCAAAAGAAAGGATGCACTTTGAACTTATTTCTTTAGGTGTAACCTGTTGGGCTGTATTGTTTTTAAATCCATATTTTAGTTTGTACTATTTGAGTAATAAGTTGATAGAAATTTTCTCTCTGATAGGGTATACCATACATCTTTTCATTGCCTATTATCTTATTGATGTATCCTTTATTCTGATAACTTAGAGTTTATTGAGTAAGTTTATTTTCACTTTGGCAGTTATCATTAATTATTTTATGTCATATCTCCACTTTGCTTTCTGTTGAATTCAACTCAATCCTTTCAATATGTCCCTACATGTTGTGTCCATTCGTCTTTTTAATAGATTTTTTTATACCTTCCTCTAGTATTTATTTCCTTAAGGTGCTGCAGCCACAACAATACGTATTTTTCCTGGGGCAAGAGAAACAGATGTAGTGTATTGATTGTAGTCTTTGCTGAGTCCATAGTTAATTAACTCAGAAGCTATAGCTGGTTTTTCCTTAAATATATGCTTACTTACAATATACACCCTTTGTTAAACTAAGAATAACTTCAAAGTTTATTAACAACAGCAACAAAAAACTTCATGTAATTCTAAAATATGTAAGTTACAATAAATTGTAAAGAATCTGCAGTTGTAAGCATGTATGTCTCTGTGTTTAAGCAGTTTTTCTTATCCTAACCCAGTGTTCTCAAACATGAGTTGAAAAAAATAACTTTAAGGAATTTCTGCAGTGAGAAGGAGTATCAGCAAAAATTATTGTGATACAATAAAGACAAAAATGACAGTAACTGTATTAAAAAAAAAGCAGTTTCCATTTTTTTGGAACATTTTCTATGTACTATGTTCTGTTTTAACCACTTTATGTACATGTTCTCATTTAATCCTCACAACAATCTCATAAAATAGATGTTAACATCTCTATTTTACAAACGGTAGAACGGAAGGATAGGGAGAAAAAAAGTGATAATGATTTGATTATTTGCCCAAGATCATACTACTAATAAATGCCGGAGCAAGGTTTTGAAACCTGTTTGGCCTGACTTGCTCTTGTGTAGTCCTTGGGATTAAAAAAAAAAAAAAAATATTCCTTCTGTTGTGTCTTCCTGAAAATTCTATTTTAATTCCCAGCACCAGTCTTAAATAGGGGTCTTTTGGTAAAACATACACTTTTTTTATGTTAGAGTATTTATTGGATATTTTGTAGAATTAACTGAAAGTTGACCTTTATGAAAAATGAACACTTCAGAGTGATCTGTATTTAAAAAGAAGTATGAATGTTTTGGATAGTGCTGACTGTTGTGAAAGAATATTTCATTGCTGAAGTAATTTCTTTTGAAACCAGAATAAATGTTATCAATGTCACTAACAAGGGACTGCTGCACTCCTTCGACCTTCCAAAGGCAGTTTGCCTTGAGTTCTCGCCAAAAAACACTGTCCTGGCAACATGGCAGCCTTACACGAGTAAGTATATTCCAATTGTAAAAATATTCTGATAGGAACAATGCAATTCAGTGGGGGAAAAGAGAGAAAGTTTATAATCTTATAGGAAAGTAATTAATCTTTATAATACTAAGCAGTGTTTAAAAATGTTTTTAATCAACAATGAATCTTGCATTCCCCAAATACAGTGTACTTTAAATGATTTCAAGTTAGAAGATTTGTCATGAGACAGGAAAAGAAAAAGCTCAAGGGAAAATTTATAAAGTAAATAATCACTGGATAAAGAAGATCTCACAAACTAAGAATAATAATAAACTTTAAAATAAAAAAATGTTTTATATAAGTATAAATGAGAGAGGAAGTACAGTAGACACATCATCTAAGAAATGTGGATGGTATGACAGAGTATATGAGCATTTTATGTAACTGCTTCGTAGATGAGTAATAAAATATTGGGCACTGGTATAGAGCTTATTTTAAAAAGCATTTTGTAATAATGTGGATATTATTGAATATGTTAGTAGTTCATTACTGGGTGATAAACCTTCTGAGTTTGTTCTTCCAAGAGGCATGGACTGTAATGAATCTTAGTTTCCAAGTAAGTAGAAGAGAATTGGAGAATCGGTTGAGAACTATGAGTGGTTTTATGTAACTTTTTTTCATGTGTGTGACTTATAGATACAGCTTTCATAAGACAGTTTAATCTGTTTAGCAGCAAACCACATCAGACTTAACAAGAAATCTCCTAAGTATTTTTAAAAACCGTAGTAATTGACTCATTTCAGAAATACTGAACTTCTCAAACAGCTATCATATCGTCATAGCTTTAGGAATGGATGATTAAAATCTATAATTTAAGTTAGAGGGGAAAGTTGATTTAAAGCATCTCTTACCTGATCTTTATAGTCTTGTTGAAATTTTTTCTAAGAATGAAATCTTTTTACTGGTGTTAGGAGACAGTTACTGCAAAAAAAAAATTTGTTTTTATGGCAGCTTCTAAAGATGATACAGCTGGAATACCCAACCTGCAACTTTATGATGTGAAAACTGGAACATGTTTGAAGTCCTTCATTCAGAAAAAAACGCAAAATTGGTAAATAAGTGCTTTAAAATACTAGTTATTTTTAAATATTTTAAATATCTTTGTTGTATATTGTTTGTTTCTCTGGTATAATTTAGAATATAACTTGTCAGATCAAAACCTAGATCTTTAAGGATTATGTATGTGGAAATGTAAGAGTAAGAACTTGATCTTTCTTTGTTTATAAGTATTCATCCTTAAAAGGTAAACAGTATTATAAACTTTAACATGTTATAGTTACATTCTTGCTCTTCATTGTAGGTGTCCTTCCTGGTCAGAAGATGAAACGCTTTGTGCCCGAAATGTTAACAATGAAGTTCACTTTTTTGAAAACAACAACTTTAGTATGGAAAGATTTATGAAATAATTTTATTATTTACTATAAATATGTACAGTTTTTATTGCCTTATATGGCATCATATGGTTCTCCTAAATAGTTTTTATATTAACAGTTGCTGCTATAGGAATTCATTTGAGTAACTCATGTCTAAATACTAGTAAAATGTTATCACACACAAAGATACTATTTTATAATAAATTTTTACCATCTAATTACTACTAAATTAATATATTTGAATAGCTCTTACTGAGTTTAGTTGCTGTTGAAATTCTGTGATACGAATTTTTTAAATATTGTCTAGAATTTCAAACACAAACGTAGATACCTAGTCCCAGTAATCATCAGCCTATTGCCAGTCTTCATCCAGGCATCTGTTCACCTATCATCTCTTTTACTCTGCTTTAGCAAATCGTAAACATCATATAATTTTACCTATAAATATTTCAGTAAGGTAGTCATAATACTGTTGTCACAGATTATAAAATATCTGGTCAGTTTCAAATTTCTAATAATTGCAAATGTAAGTTTTTTAAAACTCAAGATCTAGATAAGGTCTTTCATATTACAGTTGATATATATATACTTATATATATATACATATATATATATATGTCTATTTAAATATAGATTTCCTCTCCTTTTTTATCCCCTTGCGGTTTATTATTTTAGAAACAAGGTTACTTGTATTATATATTTTCCCATAGTTTAAGTTTTGCTCTTGTATCCTATTCTGTAATTTACCATATTCATCTATTTCCTGTAAATAACTATTTGAATCTAGAGTTGGTCAGTTTCAAGTTCTTTTGGGGAGAGATGAGGGCAAGACTGCATCATCATAAGGCAGTATTTTTTTTTATCAAGAAGCACCTAATGGCTCATTGTCTTTAATTTTGTATAGTTAATTGGCATTAATATTCAGTGCCTTGATCCATTATTTCATGAGTGGTTAGAAATTGCTCATATTAAAATTTCCCTCCTCATCTCATTTATTAGTTTATACTACCACTGTAAAGAGAATTCCCCTTTCTGCTGTTTGATTATCTAGTGGTACTTTTTATATCGGAAAGGTGGGATAAATATTCTTTTCCTTTATCACTTTTTACAAAATGAATTCTTTCACTAGCAACTAGATCCCTTAGACAAATTAGCCTTCCCCCAACCTAATGAATATATATGATTAATCTATTTAAAAAATTATTCTTATTAATGCTTAAATTGTCCCGTCATTTGTCTTTAATGACTTCTTTGCTATATGGTGGGGGTCATTCTAGGGTTACCTTGTATATTTCTTGCTATTTACCTATAATCAGCCAACTCTCTATTACACTCTGCTCTCTTTTGGTGGAAAATGGTATTTAGAGACTACAGTCTGGGTGCAGAGGATTCTCTATGCTACTATGTTGATTGATTATTGTTTCTACTCCTTTTTTTCTTCTTTCTTATCTTTCATCTGTATTGTGTTTTGCTAACACTGAGAATCTGGTTCTTTGGGCTCCCAGGGGTGATAGTTTGAGTATAGCACATCTGCATAATTATTCATTTGCTTTGTTCTACTCGACCACATAATGTTCTTAGAATAGCAGTACCAGCAATATAACACCAGTAACATGATTACTGAAAAATACTTTAAAGAAGAAATTTTGCAGCTCCTTTTGTCCTTAGAGCATCCTGTTGGTGACCGAACACTTTTTAGTACAGACATTCCTGACTTAGAATAGTTTGACTTATCTTTTTTGACTTTATAATAAAATGAAAGTCATATATATTCAGTAGAAATCGTACTTTGAGTGTTGATCTTTCCCTGGGCTAGAGATACGTGGTATGATGCATGATGTTGGGCAGCAGCAGTGAGCCACAGCTCCCAGTCAGCCACATGATCACAAGGGTCAACAACTGATACGCTTACAGCTGTTCTGGACTCTTACAGCCATTATGTTTTTCATTTTTAATTTAGTATTCAATGAATTACATGAGATATCTAACATTTTATTATAAAATCAGCATTGTGTTTGATGATTTTGCTTAACTATAGACTAATATTAAGTGTTCTGAGAACATTTAGGGTAGTCTTACATAAGCGATGATGTTCAGTACAAAAGGTGTATTAAATGCACTTTCAGCTTATGATATTTTGAGCTTAAAATGGGTTTATCAGGACATAACCACATTGTAAGTTGAGAAAGTAGAATGGGAATTAGAAACTGTTCACATGTACCAGAGATGATGTGCAGGCTGATTTTGATAACATCCACATAGTCGTTTAGCTGTACCCTTCGATTTCCTGCTTTTGAGACTTAATCTGCTCCCGCTGATTTGGGGCTAGCTTGCTTGCTTGTCTTACTTGCCACTTAATGAGCATGCTGAAAGCTGCCGGTTTAACAGCTGGATATACTACTTTTGAACAGCTATTGATCTGTATATTTGAACAAAGGAAGAGTAATGGCTCTTGATCCCATTGACGATGAGAGCAGTAGTGTTGGTAACATGGTTCCTTACTGCCTGGCACAGAGTAATCATTCAACAAATACCCAGCCATTGTTATTGTTACTGTTGTGATTATCATTGTTATGGATCTGTGTATCATGTTAGTTACGGAATTTTCAAATCCACATTCTACAGTAGCAAGTAGAGTCATCTTTCCCATCAGATGGGCTCTAAGACGACGTTAGTTCAGAGGTTTAAGGAAAGAGAACTGATACCTATTTAATACCTACTTTGTGCCTGGCACTGTGTACTAGGAATTAAGTATGTGATTCTCTTACTTGGTGAAGGTCACACAGTTAGTAGTGACTGAGTAGGAATTCAAGCATAGGTCTATCTCGCCCTCACCCCATGCTTTTTCTACTGTGTAGCTCTGCCTTGCCTACATGAGACTACATTTTGTGTATAGTTACGTTAGCCTTTTATAATGTATTCAGAATTTGACACATATCTATTAGCTTTTGCTCATTAACCTAACACCATTTACTTTTTTTTTTAGACACAATTGCAAATAAATTGCATTTGAAAAAAATTAATGATTTTGTGTTATCACCTGGACCCCAACCGTACAAGGTAATTGCTGATGTTTTTGTTTGTTCATGTGGAATGGTATGAGATTAAACCTTTTCCTAGTTTTTGGTGACTTTTAAAGACATGTCCATCTTAGTTTATATGCTTCAAATAATTAAGTATTTATTTATATCTGTGTATCTTAGGTGGCTGTCTATGTCCCAGGAAGTAAGGGTGCACCTTCATTCGTTAGATTATATCAGTACCCCAACTTTGATGAACCTCATGCAGCTTTAGCCAATAAAAGTTTCTTTAAGGCTGATAAGGTCACAATGCTATGGAATAAAAAAGGTATGATAAATATCTTTTTATCTCCCATTTTGTTTATCAAGCATTAGTTTAGACTTACATTCCTGTGTGTATAGAAAAAGGAAAAATTACAAGTGCTTATTTATTGAAAATTTACATGTGGTCTGTTACACTTTTTAATGCTTTTCTTTATCAATATTAGGTTAATTTATATTTTAAACCTAATTGAAGTTTTTATCCTTTTAGCTACTGCTGTGTTGGTAATAGCTAGTACAGATGTTGACAAGACAGGAGCTTCCTACTATGGGGAACAGACGCTGCACTACATTGCCACAAATGGAGAAAGTGCTGTGGTGCAATTACGTGAGTGTTCCAGCAGTTTTCCTTTGGTCGGATCGATGATAGTCAAAAATACTGTGCCATAAAAATGTTATCATCTAAGTTCTTTATTTTTTTTTTAAGTTGTGTCAGGTCTTAGCTGTGGCACACAGACTCTCTAATTGTGGCTTGCAGGCTCAGTAGTTGGGCACATGGGCCTAGTTGCTCCATAGCATGTGTGATCTTAGTTCCCTGACCAGGGATTGAACCTACTTTCCCTGCATTGCAAGGCAGATTCTTAACCATCGGACCACCAGGGAAGTCCACATCTAAGTTCTTGATCAAATGATAGGACTCATATGTTTTTTTGTTGTTGTTGTTGCAGCTTATTTATTTATTTATTTATTTTTTATTATTGTTTTTGCCATACATTGTCATGATATCACCATGGGTTTACATATGCTTCCCCTCCGGGTCCCCCCTCCCTCCTCCCTCCCCCCCGGGAAATCTCGCTGCACCAGTCCCGAGCATCAATCCTGGGCTGGCGATTGATTAGACACATGACAATTAACATGCTTCAATGCCCTTCTCCCATCTCATCCCACCCTTACCCTCATCCACAAAGTCCACAAGTCTATTCTATACATCTGCGTTCCTTTTGTTGTCTCCCATGTTGGGTTCTCATTACTGTCTTTCTAAATTCCATATATATGTGTTAATATACTGTATTGTTGTTTTTGCTTCTGGCTTACTTCACTCTGGATAATGGGCTCCAGTTTCGTCCATCTGAGTAGAATTGCTTCAAATGAATTTTTTTTTAATGCTGAGTAATATTCCATTGTGTATATATACCACAGCTTTCTTATCCATTCGTCAGTTGATGGGCATCTAGGTTGCTTCCATGTCCTGGCTATTGTAAACAATGCAGCGATGAACATTGGGGTGCACGTGGCTCTTTCAATTCTGGTTTCCTCGGTGTATATGCCCAGCAGTGGGATTGCCGGGTCATATGGCAGGTCTATTTGCAGCTTTTTAAGGAACCTCCACACTGTTTTCCATATTAAAATTAAAAGCTTTTGCACAACAAAGGAAACTATAAGCAAGGTGAAAAGACAGCCTTCAGAATGGGAGAAAATAATAGCCAATGAAGCAACAGACAAACAATTAATCTCAAAAATTTACAAACAACTCCTGCAGCTCCATTCTAGAAAAATAAACAACCCAATTAAAAAGTGGGCCAAAGAACTTAACAGACATTTCTCCAAGGAAGATATAAAAGTGGCTAACAAACACATGAAAAGATGCTCAACATCACTCATTATCAGAGAAATGCAAATCAAAACTACAATGAGGTACCACTTTACACCAGTCAGAATGGCTGCCATCCAAAAGTCTACAAGCAATAAATGCTGGAGAGGATGTGGAGAAAAGGGAACCCTCTTACACTGTTGGTGGGAATGCAAACTAGTACAGCCACTATGGACTCATATGTTTTAACAACCTTTAAGATAAAATTTTCTTCATTAAGGAATTTAACTTATCCGCAGACATACTCTTTGACAGAATCCAAATTAGTTAATTTAGTTTTGCTGCAAGTTGAGTAGGGAACTTGCTGAGTGAGGTAATTCCACTGTATTAGCTCTTTGGGAGCTCATTTACTAACTATGACAGCAAGTTGATCTAGTGGGTTTAGCATCATCTTCAGAACTGAAGAGTGTTAACCACTTCATACTTTGTTTCAGGGAGTTAAGGTAACTTAATAGTTTAAAATTCCTGCAACTCGGTAGTCTTTTTTATGTTAAATTGAACATGTAAGGGTAAGGTAAATTTTTTTTAAAAGTATGTATTCCCATTGAAGTCAAGAACAGAACAAGGATGACTCCCCACACACACTTTCTACTATTATCAAACATTCTGAAAGACCTAGTCAGTGTTGCTGATCAAAAGAATAAGTATACAGTTTTGAAAGAAGAAAAGCAAATCACCTCAGCTCATACAATTTATCATAGTATAAACAGCATCCTCTTACAAAACATAATGGAAGGAAAGATTCCATATATAGCAACAAAAAAAACAAGAAATATATAGAGCTGATGGGAAGAAAACTAAAACTAATGAAGGCAAACTAACCTTTCTTAAGAATTTTACAAAGATGTCATCTCTCTCCAAACTGATCTAAAAATTAAATTAGAATGCCAGTAGATTTTCTTTTTTTACAACTAGATAAGTTCGTTCCAAGGTTGATATCAAAAAGTAAACATGCAAGAATGGTTTGAAAACTTTGTAAAAAAAAAAAAAAGGAAGGAAAGAGGGATTCTGGTACTATTAAGATAATTGTAGTGAAGACAATTTGGTTCTGTGTTATGAATAGGCAGATAAATCAGTGGAAAACAACAGGATTCAGAACTAGATCCATACTTCTATAGCCATTGACTTATAATAAAGTCAGGATTTGAATCATGGGGGAAAATACTGCTCTTTTAATAAATGCTTTGGGGACAGTTGGCTATTTGTAACAAAAAGTTTTTGCTACTACTTGTTTACCAAAATAAGTTCTGGCTGGGCCAAAAAGTTATATCTAAAACTACAGAACTGAAGAAAATGTGGAAGAATTTTCTTCTAATCTTAAAGTAGAATAAGACTTTCTAAACATGACAGAAGCCATATGGGGAAAGTGATAAGTTTGAGATTATTTACAGATTAATTAATTTTGAGATTAATTACAGATTTCTACATTGGGGGAAGAAAAGAGTCTATAAATTAAGCTAAGCAAACTATAAATTAGGGGAAAATATTTTTAGAAAAGGGATGAGTATGATAAAAGATGAATTTTGATGGTATATTAAGTATAGCAAAGACCAATAATAGGAAAGAAAAATAGGTATAGGACAGTAAAAAATAGTCCACAGGACTATTATAGGACACTAAAAGAAGAAATAAGATTATGTATAAGTGTATTAAAAGGTGCTTAGCTTATAATAAAGGAAATCAAGACACAGTTCTTCGCTTAGTAGGTTGGCAAAGATAAAAATATGAAACAGTGAGTGAGAGTAAGGGGAAAGTCTTTGCTATCAAAAATTATTGGTAGTGTAAATTGGTGCAACTTCTTTCAAGGGCATTTCAGTGTACATTATCAAGTAAATGTATGTGTCCTTTGACCAGGCAGTTTCTCTCCTACAAGTGTTATTTGTGTACATTTACACAAATGGGAAGTAAATAGCAGGGTTTGTAATGGAACACACTGCAACTGAATGAGGCAGAGCTCAATGTGCTTTTATGGAAAATTTCCAAGATAGTATTAAGCGAGACAAGAAAGGTTTAAAACTTTTGTGTGTGTGTGTGTGCATTTATGTATTTAAGAGAGAGATGCTTAATTTCAACAAAAATATTCTGAAATAATATGCAGGAAATATGATAGAGGATTGGTTGTGTTTGTGTCATTGTTGTTTAGTCTCTAAGTCCTGTCTTGACTCTTTTGTGGCCCCACGGACTGTAGCATGCTAGGCTCCTCTGTCAGTGGGATTTTTTTAGACAAGTATACTGGAGTGGGTTGCCATTTCCTTCTCCAGGGGCTCTTCCTGACCCATGGATGGAACCCATATCTCCTGAATTGGCACGCAAGTTCTTTACCACTGAACCACCAGAGGGGCTTATTTTTGTGGCATGTCTTTTTATATAGTTTGTGTTTTTATTACTATATGCATATATTGCCTCTTTCAAGAAAAACTATCAATAGTTTAATAATAATAATAAAAATAGTAATAACTGATGCTTCTATGAGTCCACATTGCCAAAATGTTTAAAAGAAATTGAGATTTATTAGGGGTTCTTATATAAATTTATAATTACACATTAATTCCCACAGTATGACATGTAAAAAAAAAATCTTAATTTTATCATACTGTGAAAGTTTTGGATTTCTCTTTATTTGACTTGTTTACGAGTATTGTATGATTATAACTTGTGCTACTAAATATTATATTCCTATATATAATTTTTTATCACTAACAGATTTTACCTTCTTTTTCTAGCGAAAAACGGCCCCATTTATGATGTGGTTTGGAATTCTAGTTCTACTGAGTTTTGTGCCGTGTACGGTTTCATGCCTGCCAAAGCGACAGTTTTCAACCTGAAGTGTGATCCTGTGTTTGACTTTGGAACTGGCCCTCGTAATGCGGCCTACTACAGCCCTCATGGACATATATTAGTACTAGCTGGATTTGGGAATCTGAGGGGACAAATGGAAGTGTGGGATGTTAAAAAGTACAAACTTATCTCTAAACCAGTGGCCTCTGATTCTACATATTTTGCTTGGTGCCCAGATGGCGAGCATATTTTAACGGCCACATGTGCCCCACGGTTACGTGTTAATAATGGGTACAAGATTTGGCATTATACGGGCTCTGTCTTGCACAAGTATGATGTACCATCAACTGCAGAATTATGGCAGGTTTCTTGGCAGCCATTTTTAGATGGAGTATTTCCAGAAAAAGCAATAACTTACCAAGTAGTTCCAAGTGATGTGCCTAGTGAAGAACCTAAAGTTGCAACAGCTTATAGACCCCCAGCTTTAAGAAATAAACCAGTCACCAATTCCAAACTGGTAAGTAAGAGTTTTGCTACTTTGGTAGGGAAAGGTTTTTCAATGTAGAGTTCCCTAGATCTTTTCTTTTTTAAAATTTATTAATTTTTATCAGTGTATAGTTGCTTTCAATGTTGTGTTAGTTTTTGCTGTACAGCAGAGAGAATCAGCCATATGTATACATATATCCCCTCTTTTTTAGGCACTGAGTAGAGTTCCCTGTGTTGTACAGTAAGTTCTAATTTGTTGTCTGTTTAATTCATAGTATCAGTAGTGTTTATATGTCAAACCCAATCTCCCAATTCATCCCTCCCCTTTTTCCCCCCCCCGGTATCCATACATCCATTCATTATGCCCTAGATCTTCTCATGTATGTTCTTGTGTTACTTGGTATCTGATTAGAAGATATAAACTCTAGGGTAGGAATTGTGGAGGACCTGCTGCTGAAGATGGTGAAAGGTTGTTAACTTGACAAAGTAATTAATGTAAAATCTTGGGACAGATGAGTGGGTGTGACTTACTGGCTGTAGAGTGTGGGCTCAAGTTCAAATGCCTGTCAAGCTAGGCTGGTAGTGTACGGCGATGGTGAGTGGAGGGGAGGGGTGAAAGAGAACATTCCCTCGTTAAAGGCTATAGCAACTGCACAACAGCAGCCGTTTGTTTCCACAGGAGAGTTTTAGGCCCAGTTTGCCAAAATGTTTGATTTTTCAAGACAAAGCAAGTCAAGATGCTTGTATGAAATGCCTTGATTTTTTTAAGACACTGCTGATCAAACAAAGCACACTTGTCCTTGGACCATGAGATCCTTACCTCTGTTGCAAAAGTTGTGGTTCAAGTATTGGTCAGATTCTGATCTATAAAATGTTTCAGAGCTCAGGAGAGAGCATTTATTAATGACATGAGTTTCTGTGATGATGTTGAGGAATAAAGTTACTCTAAGAATGAACAACAAAATTACTGGTATTAATAGAAAGATACTTCCTAGATGGCTCAGTGGTAAAGAATCTGCCTACCAGTGCAGGAGACTCAGGAGACCCAGGTTCGATCCCTGATTTGGGAAGATCCACTGGAGGAAGAAATGGCAACTTACAGCAGTGTTCTTGCCTGGGAAATCCCATGGGCAGAGGAGCCTGGCAGGTTACAGTCTATAGGCTCAAAAAGAGTTGGACACGACTTAGCTAGCGACTGAGCACAAGCGCAAGACCATACATTAGGTGTATATTAGGACTGTTCCAAGTAAATGGAAATAGATAGTCACTAAATGATTAGGCACTCGGGGAAGTAGATGCTTTTTCAAAGAAGAATAAATATTTCTATGCTTCCCTTATGCCACTTATGTGCTGTGCTGTGCTTAGTTGCTCAGTCGTGTCTAACTCTTTGCGACCCTATGGACTAAAGTCTGCCAGGCTCCTTTGTGCCACTTATAACCTTCTCAAAAACTAAAAGAACAATCCTTCTTCCTCCACAAAATGTAGCATTTTGAATTCATTGAAATACTCTGTTTAAACATTTTCGTTGCATTCTTATTTAGTAAAAATACATAAAAACATATGACAAATTAAGCCCTATTTACTGTTTCTGTCTTTAGATTTTTTAAAAAGGATATATTAGTCTTAGAATTTGTTCTCTCTCAATTGAAATTTTTCTTACACAAGATTAAAAAAAAAAGTGACCTCAACCCATCCTGTTTTCTAAACCTGTGCAAGTTAGCACAAGAGAAAGAAATTCTGAACTATTAATAGTATATATTTTTGTTGTCTGACTCATAAAACTAATTTGTTTTGGTCAGTGGAGGGAGAAAAATTAAAATAGAAAGAATATACTTTGAAAATAATGGAAAAAAACTAAGACCTTCTTAAAATCAAACTTTTTTGACAGTTAAGATTTCCACTAAATTCTTGCTTTTGTATATAACCTGGGGATTATGTGACCCTATCACATCATTTGAGTTGAAGGAGCTACATGCCTATGAGTGAGAAAATTTTGTATGTATTTAATTCCAGAAAAGAGCTAAATGGCAAAGAAAATATTGTCAAGAAATTACTAGAAACAAAGATAGCCTGGTTGATAATTTCACCAGAAAGAGGGTTACATAGAAGAAGGAGGAAAAAATGTTTGGGTTCTTCCCCCTGGATAAAAAAGGTTACTTTTTTTATAAGTAAAAAATTTCTGTATTAATTAAAGAAGTATTTCTTGGCTTTCAGAAAACCTTCACTTTTATAACGTGTTCATCAAAACGATGTTAGAGTTAATGTTACTGAAGAAACAAGTTGTATTAGTAAGAATGAAATTGCTGAGTATGGATAATTTAAGAGACAGTTAGCATTCAGATTATAGCAAAGCTGAGTAGACACATACTAAAACCAGAAAAGGTTGTAATGCATAATAACTGTGGGTATTTTTCATCTAAAATGAAAGTCTGTCAGTGGCTACATGATTGCTCATAGGGTGAAAGAGACTTCATCCTTTCTTACTGCATCTTTCTTAATTGCTTTGTCTTTTTTGAAGTTCTCATGAGTGGAAACTTTTCAAGATACTATACAGAAGAGCTCACAATTGAAAGAATTTTGATGTATAACACAAATGTTCAGTAAATATTGGTATATCTTAACTCATTATGAGCAGTGGATATAAAAAAAGTGGAAGGCTTGTTGTGCAAATCCATCTTTTCTACAAATATGGGTTCTCATATTCAGTTGCTTTAAGTAGGGTATGTTTGTACATAGGACTTTGATGCTTTCTATACTTAGCGCAGCTGCTAAGATCAAAATCACCTAATGATTTTTTGCTACTACTCTGTATCTTAAATATTTGATCCCTGCCCATTTGATTATGGCACTTGTAAGTACAATACAGCTCTGAGATCTGGTACTCAAAAAATTTCATGGAGATCTGGTCCTTTTGATGTGCTGAGTATGGATAGTTTAAGAGACAGCATTCAGATTATAGCAAGGTTGAAAGAAATCAATAAGTAGATGAATCTGGTAAGAAGTTGAGTACTGTTATTTATACTACGTGTTGCCTGAAATTACTCTGGTGTTACTTTTTTTTTCCCCAGCTTCATTGGAACATAATTTACCTATAAAATTTTAAGATATTTAAAAGGTGTTAATTTAAAGGGTGTTGAGAGCTGTATAGTTATGCAACACAGTGTTATAAATTATAGTCATCATGTTTTACATTAAATCCTTCTTGATCCTACATGTAATTCATCCTCTCATTGAATGTAGTTAATTATTATAGAAATACCTGATGATGAAATGATTACTTGTTTTCATTGTATAGTCTGACAAGTTGCTTAGTTTTTTAAAGACTTCTTCATTTTGTTAGCTGGATTTATAATTATGTAATTTATTTACCCCTTCCTATTCGATTTGTTTTCTTACTGTCGATTTTTTTTCCCCATTTATCTTCTAATCTCTGATTTTGCAAGTAAAGGTATATCATTTGACTCTTTGTGCAAAGAAAATAATTGAGGCAACTGGATTTCTTTTGGCAGTAGTCAGATCCAAAAGGACCACAGAAGAAGCTATTATTAGTATCTAATTTTATAAAGATCATATGTCAATGGTAGTACTAAGAAAAATGCCATTGTTTAAAGTGAATTTTACTGGCTCTTACATAATTGAAAGATATCACATATCAACTAATAGGGAGATCCTAATTAAATCCATCCTGAACATCGAAGTATACCTGCCACAAGAGTTTTGAAATATTCTTTGCCAATGAACTTAAAATAAATTTGATGAAATAAATTTGTCGTGTACTAGCAAAATTGTATAATTTGTTGTATATGTTTTTAAAAGCATGGACTCCATTTCAAAATCATTTATTTGTATTTTCCGTAGCATGAAGAAGAACCACCTCAGAATATGAAGCCACAACCAGGAAATGAGAAGCCATTATCAAAAACAGCCCTTAAAAATCAAAGAAAGCATGAGGCTAAGAAAGCTGCAAAGCAGGTACTTGGGACACCTATCTTTTCAAACCAAAACAGACCAGACCAGTTAAATTAGCTCTGTGCCTTAAAGTTTAAAGAATTGTAGTCCTAAAAACTTGATTGTTAGGTTATAAAATGTAGTTGGAGTTAGACATAAGTAGCCAAAATGTCTCTTTTGTGTTTACCTATGAATTTGTCAGTAGTCCTGTATGTGTAACGTGGGACTGAGGGAACTGGAACTGACCTTAAAACTTGAAACCCTAGTGGGATTATGTAGTATGTTGCCTGCAACAGACTGTTTTGGAGGAGCCTGTGTGAAGTGGTATAGTTTGCTTTCTTAAACCATGTATTTAGGAGAGACCAGAAATTACATGATTTTAAAGCCATTTTATCACTCAGTGGATCGTTACAGGAAATTGTTCAACTAGAAATCTAAATACCAGAAGTGTCCAAACAGTGGAATTGTTCTAAAATAATTTTTTATATACTTCGTAGTTGAAAAAACACACCAGCATAACAATTGACAAGTAAATAGTGATGGCTTGTGGCTTATGGTGGTAGCTGGGCTAGAAACGTGTGGTTAGTAAAGTCATGGTAATCACATTTTTGAGGTTCAGACAATTTGGTCTTGCCTATTAATAGTTAGATTTTGACAGTTCTAGGTTACTTGGTGTTTTGGTAGGCAGTTAACTTTTTTAAGGTACAGAATTTCTTTCATCTTCAGTCAGTCAGTCATGTCCTACTCTGTGACCCCAGGGACTTTTGCCAGGTTCCTCTGTCCCTGGGATTCTCTAGGCAAAAATACTGGAGTGGGTTGCCATTTCCTTCTCCAGTAGAATTTCATTGTGCAACCATATTCTGCTCAAATCTGGGCTTAAAATATTGGTGTATTCTTTTGTAGTTGATATATTTTTATCTCCAGAAATATCTTTAAATAACCCAGGCTTTGGTGACTCCAAGTAAAATGATCTAGTCCACGTATTAGACTTGTGTAAAAGCAGAACTTAGCCTCTCATCAGAGTGGCTAAGGACCTCTGCTGGTCCTGAACGTTACAGACTAATAGATTCCTTTTTTGTTGTTGGTTTTCCAGCTAATGATTACAGGTGTAATTGACAAATAAGAATCTTAAAGTGTCCAACATGATGATATGATACAGGTATACATTGTGATAGGATTCCTGCAATCAAGTTAATTAACACATATATCACCTTACATATTTATTTCTGAGGGATGGAGCACTTAAATTCTGCTTTCTTAGCAAATTTCAATTACTGTGTTCAGTATAACACAATATTATCAACTATAGTCACCGTATTATGCGTGATATCCTCAAACCTTATTCATCCTATAGATGAAAGTTTGTACCTTTTTACCAGTCCCTTCCCATTTCTCCCATCCCCCATTCCCTCTAGCTCCTGATAGTCACCATTTCTTATCTCCATTTATGTGATTTTGACTTCTCTCTTTTTTAGATTCCACTTAAAAGTGATGCCATGCAGTATTTATCTGTTTATCTTTCTCTTTCTGGCTTTTTGCACTTATAGTGCCCTCCAGGTTCATACCTGTTGTTGCAAATGGTGGGATTTCCTTTTTATTATTATTATTTTTTAATGGCTGGATACTGTTCTACTCTGTATATGTTTAATGTTTATATATTACATTTTCTACATTCATTCTTTTGTTGACAGACACTTAGGTTATTTCCATACCCTGGCTATTATAAATAATATTGCAACAAACCTGGGAATACAGATACCTCTTTGGGATAATGATTTTGTTTCCTTTGGATGTATACCCAGAAGTGAGATTGCTGGATCATATGGTAGCTCTATGTTTAATTTCTTGAGGAACTGCCATCCTGTTTTTTACAATGACTGTATAATACTCCTTCTAATTGAGATTTAAGGGTCTCCAGAAATCCTTTCAACATAGAATCCTATTTTTATAAGTGATATTTCTTCCTCTTTATCAGAAGATATTTTTAATATGACCATTGCTGGTACTTAGCTAAGTAAAATCCCTTTGTAATAAAATATTAGTTGTTTATTTTGTGTGTTTTTCTGATATTTAAGTACATAAAATTTTGGGAAGAGGGTCATAGACTCAGTTTTCTAATTTAGAAAAACCAGTATTAAAATAGTGACTTTCTTAATGATAGCCCTGCAACTCTTTTGAAAAAACAATGAGTGCTTTTACTGTAAAACGTAATAATTACAGAAACACTCTCCCACGCCCCACTTCATACAGCCATATAATCACCAACGCATGTTATTTACTAAAGGTGATACTACTAACCCATCATTGTAGAGTTGCTCTTTGCATGTTTTCTCAGTGAGAGCAAAATGTTTTTTACTTTCAAGATAATTCTATCAGTATGCAAAAAATTATTAATTTTTTTGAGACAACTGGTTGAAGTTAGTAAGTTATGATTGTGTGGTAGAATGAAGGTAAACAATGTATCATAAGACCTCACCCTAACCAGACTTCTTTCTCATGCCTGACTGTGAGTTAAGGAACCAAAGAGAAGGAGTCAGATGTATATAATCTAACCAAGTACTTTTATAAATTGATAGGGATTCTATGAACTTGTCATCTTTATAAAAAAATAATCGAAACAAAGTTTAATCTTAACATATGCATAGCCTTTCCAGAGAATGACCAGAATTTAAATACAGTAACATAGACATTTTAAACTTTTTGTTTTTTAAAATATGGAGAAAATTGTGTCTTTTTTCACTTAACTTTAGTAGTTTTTTATATGGTATTAATCTTCCTAGAAAATTAGTACTCTCAGCTGATTACAGACAACTAAATTTTTATTTTTTTGCCCATGCCACAGAGTTTACAGGCTGTTAGTTCTCCCACCAAGGATGCAACCCAGGCCCTCAGCTGTGAAAGTGGACTGCCAGGATATTCCCACAGACAACTAAATTTAAAAAATTGAGGGGACTTCCCTGTTGATCCAGTGCAGAGGACCCAAGTTCGATCGCTGGTCAGGGGACTAGATCCCACATGCCACAACTAAAGGATTATGTATGCTACAGTGAAGATCAGACCCAATACGGCCAAAAAATAAATAAAAATAAATTATTAAAAATTTTTTTATCAGATTTCAAAAGTGAATTTTGGTAGGCAAAGTATGTCTCTTCTCCCTTTATCTGTTCTTCTCCTTTAATATTTTATTGTGTAAAATATTAAACTACACCATAGTATCAGAACTTTCAGGTTCCTTAAGAGTTGAAACTAATTTCTTTCTGAATACTTTTGCTCAGTAATGTTCTCACATAGGTTAGGAATTAACATTTGTGGATTGTAGTGTATGAATTACAACCAACATAACTCTAAAAAAGAAAAAAAATGCTCCAATTCTGCACTGTCTAAAAATTCTCCGGCAGACATTTTTAGATTTGGAGATCTAGAAGTGATGCCCTGTCCCATGTTCCCCTGGGATGCTTTGGGAGTATTCCACCCAGAACTCTTAAGAGGTTCTAGAGTCTTGCAGAGTCTGTGTATTTCACTGGGAACTCTGTAAGGAAGAAGTAGAAGCCTTACTTTAAAAGTTTTCCATGGAACATTATTGCCAAGCTGAATTAATCTGATTGTAAATAAATCTCTATGGGACTTACCCTGTAGCATCATCTGTTATATATACTTGAGTTTACATACTCATAGTTTTGGAGGAAATCCCAAGAGTGAAACTTCAAACACCTTAATTAGATAAGCCCTCTCACATTTCCAAATCATCCATATAATGGCACATCCCAAAATAACCAAAAATCTCGAATGCTTATTGGCTGAAACAGTAATCTCGTTTACTAAGGTCATTTCATTTCTTTCTATTTGTTATTATATTACTAATTATATTTTACATACTAACACAATATTTTTATTGTATTTTGCTAATGTTACTAAAATCCTTTTTTTTTTTGGCTGCATCATGCAACTTGAGGAATCTTTAGTTACTGGACCAGGGGTTGAACCTGTGTGTCCTGCAGTAGAAGCACAGGGTCATAAAACCACTGGGCCACCAGGGAGTTCCCCAATATGCTGTTGTTTTTTATTTTATTATTATGTTACTTTAAATTAAAGGTCTAGCCTTTTGGATATTTCATTGTACTGAAATATTTTTTTAAGCTTCATTGTAACTGTTATGGGATGATGTAACTTATTTGAGGCCAGCAATTCAGTTGCTTTCTTTATATAAAATGTATAAAAGATAAAATCATATTTTGTTTTCTAAAAGGCTGTGTTTGTTGAAATACTGCAATGATTTCATTTTTGAAAACTGAATTCTTGAAAATATTTCCTGCAGGAAGCAAGAAGTGACAAGAGTCCAGATATGGCACCTGCTCCTGCCCCACAGAGCACACCACGAAATACTATTTCTCAGTCAACTTCCGGAGACCCTGAGACAGACAAAAAAATCAAGAACCTAAAGAAGGTGGGAGGCTTCAGTGGAAAGCACATGTGTTTATTGAAAGAACACATGAGAATTATATAAAGGAGATAGTGCTTAGATGCCTAAAGACAGGCGTCTGAGAGGTTTGTAGCAGTCCTCGTTGCTTTCTCACCATGAAATACTGTAACTTAGGAATGGTACTGATTCTAGTTTCATTTCACAGATGTCTAAGGGATATTAGTCCTTTACTGTTGATTTTTAGAGTAATAAGAAATAATGTACATTTGAACATTTTTATACTCACTACTTCATTAGACCCTTATGAGACAGGTAGGACAGATATTCATCCCATTTTTAAAGATGAAGAAAGAGGAACAAAAGGAAGTTTATTAACTTGTCAAATTGCAGCCACTGTGTGATGGGGGCCGTGGAGGTAAAATCAGGTTTCTAGAGCACTTCCCAGGCTACCTTATGGAGCTTCTCTTAAAGCTAAAGACATGGTCCCGGTACCATGAGGTACTGAAATAAATGGTGAAATTAGGTATATATTTGCATACATATATATATACATAGATGTACATATATAGTATTATTAAAATTTTGAAAAGTACCAAATTTCCTTATTGTATACAATTTTATGTTTAATTTTGAAACTAGGTTGTATATTCTGAAATTACTTATTCTTTCTTCCTTTTGACTCCTGTTTGGTGTTTACAGAAACTGAAAGCAATTGAACAACTGAAAGAACAAGCAGCGGCTGGAAAACAGCTAGAAAAAAATCAGGTCTTTTATGCATTTTTCATTTGGGCTCATAGTTACTACCACCCTTCCCCTTTTTCTTACAAGCAACTATTTAAAATTTCTTTTGAAATAGCAAGGATAAGGGAAAATGTGGATTATGGTGGATGAGGGAGTCCCTATTTCCTGTGAGACATAGTAATGCCATAGCTGCTGGCTTATTATGTTAGACAAGTAGAAGATTTTCTTCTTTCCTGTATCTCAGGTCACACTGTCCTGTGTTTCCCTTTTTCCTTCCTCCTGTCCTCGGCACTTTGAAGCCCAAGTGTTGAATGGAAGATTTAAACTTAGAGAATGCAGTTCTGTTTTTTGTCTCCTTCAAAAAGACAAAAAAATCAGTTCAGTCGCTCAGTTGTGTCCGACTTTTTATGACCCCATGGACTGCTTCCCTGTCCATCACCAACTCCTAGAGCTTGCTCAGACTCATGTCAATTGAATCAGTGATGCCATCCAACCATCTCGTCCTCTGTTGTCCCCTTCTCCTCCTGCCTTCAGTCTTTCCCAGCATCAGGGTCTTTCAGGTGAGCCAGTTCTTCACATCAGGTGGCCAAAGTATTGGAGTTTCAACTTCGGCATCAGTCCTTCCAGTCAATATTCAAGACTGATTTCGTTTAGGATTGACTGGCTTGATCTCCTTGCAGTTCCAAGGGACTCTCAGGAGTCTTCTCCAACACCACAGATAGAAAGCATCAATTCTTCAATGCACAGCTTTCTTTATAGTCCAACTCTAACATCCATACGTGACTACTGAAAAGCTTTGACTAGATGGACCTTTATTGGCAATGTCTCTGTATTTTAATATGCTGTCTAAGTTGGTCATAGCTTTTCTAACAAGGAGCAAGCATCTTTTAATTTCATGGCTGCAGTCACCATCTGCAGTGATTTTGGAGCCTAAGAAAATAAAGTCGGTCACTGTTTCCATTATTTCCCTGTCTATTTGCCATGAAGTGATGGGACCGGATGCCATGATCTTCATTTTTTTAATGTTGAGTTTTAAGCCAGCTTTTTCACTCTGCTCTTTCATTTTTATCAAGAGGCTCTTTAACTTCTCTTCACTTTCTGCCCTAAGGGTGGTGTCATCTGCATACCTGAAGTTACTGATATTTCTCCTGGCACTCCTGATTCCAGCTTGTGCTTCATCCAGTCTGGTATTTCGCATGATGTACTCTGCATAGAAGTTAAATAAGCAGGGTGACAGTATACAGCTTTGATGTACTCCTTTCCAAATTTGGAACCAGTCCATTGATCCATGTCGGGTTCTAACTGTTACTTCTTGACCTGCATACAGATTCTTAGGAGGCAGGTAAGGTGGTCTGATATTCCCATCTCGTTAAGAATTTTCCACAGTTTGTTGTGATCCATCCAGTCAAAAGCTTTAGCATAGTCAATGAAGCAGGAGTAGATGTTTTTCTGGAATTCTCTGGCTTTTTCTATGATCCAGTGGATGCTGGCAGTTTGATCTCTGGTTCCTCTGCCTTTTCTAAATCCAGCCTGAACGTCTGGAAGTTGTCAGTTCACATACTGTTGAAGCCTGGCTTGGAGAATTTAGAGCATTACTTTTCTAGTATGTGAGATGAGTGCAATTGTGCAGTAGTTTGAGCATTCTTTGGCGTTGCCTTTCTTTAGGATTGGAATGAAAACTGACCTTTTGCAGTCCTGTGGCCACTGCTGAGTTTTCCAAATTTGCTGGCATATTGAGTGTAGCACTTTCACAACATCACCTTTTAGGATTTGAAATAGCTCAACTGGAATTCCATCACCTCCACTAGCTTTTTTCATAGTGATGCTTCCTAAGGCCCACTTGACTTCGCATTCCAGAATGTCGCTGTAGGTGAGTCATCACACCACTGTGATTATCTGGGTCATGAAGACCTTTTTTGTATGGTTCTTCTGTGTATTCCTGCCACCTCTTCTTAATATCTTCTGCTTTTAGATCCATACCGTTTCTGTCCTTTATTGAGCCCATCTTTGCATGAAATGTTCACTTGGTGCATCTTATTTTCTTGAAGATATCTCTAGTCTTTTCCATTCTGTTGTTTTCTTCTATTTCTTTGCATTGATCAGTGAGGAGGACTTTCTTATGTCTCCTTGCTATTCTTTGGAATTCTGCATTAAGATGGATGTATCTTTCCTTTTCTCCTTTGCCTTTAGCTTCTCTTCTTTTCTCAAGCTATTTGTAAGGCCTCCTTAGACAACGATTTTGCCTGTTTACATTTCTTTTTCTTCGGGATGGCCTTGATCACTGTCTCCTATACAATGTCACAAACCTCTGTCCATAGCTCTTCAGGCAGTCTATCAGATCTAATCCCTTGAATCCGTCACCTCCACTGTATAATTGTAAGGGATTTGATTTAGGTCACACCTCAATGGTCTAGTGGTTTTTCCTACTTTTCTTCAATTTAAGTCTGAATTTGGCAATAAGGAGTTCATGATCTGAGCCACTGTCAGCTCTCAGCCTTGTTTTTGCTAACTGAGAAAGCTTCTCCATCTTAGCTGCAAAGAACAGAATCAACCTGATTTTGGTATTGACCATCTGGTGATGTCCATGTGTAGAGTCTTCTCTTGTGTTGTTGGATGAGGGTATTTGCTATGACCAGTGGATTCTCTTGGCAAAACTCTATTAGCCTTTGCCCTGCTTCCTTCTGTACTCCAAGGCCAGATTTGCCTGTTACTCAAGGTATCTCTTGACTTCCTACTTTTGCTTTCCAGTCCCTTATGATGAAAGAGACATCTTTTTTTGGTGTTAGTTCTAGAACGTCTTGTAGGTCATCACAGAAACTGTTCCACCTTCTTTGACATTAGTGGTTAGGGCATAGACTTGCGTTATTGTGATATTGAATGGTTTGCCTTGGAAATGAACAGAGATCATTCTGTTATTTTTGAGATTGCCCTCAAGTACTTGATTCATATCAAACAACAAATTAGACCTTGTTTCTAATCGGTATTTTTTAAATCTATGGTTACCAAAAAGTCTGGTAACGTCTCAGATGTATTTTTTCTCTTTTGCTATGTGGCTATTGATCTAATAATTATTTCATTTTATTTCCTGTTTAATAACTATATTGTTTTAAACTTTTCTAGTTGGAGAAAATTCAGAAAGAGAAAGCCCTTCTCCAAGAGCTGGAAGATTTGGAACTGGGTATTTAGAGATTCACAGAAAGCAAGCTGGTTACCAGAAATCACTGCAAACGTATTTTCTGTTAAACCCATCAGTGTACATAGAAATATCCATGTGCCCACATTTAACATTCACTCTTTTGACCATTTATCTAAGATTCTACATATCAATATAATGACTTAATATATTGTCTGTTAAATTGATTTTTACATCCTGCATCCTGTATCATGTCAACATATGATATAGTAAAGAGACATGATTTTCTGTTTAGCTCAACTTGACAGATTGAAAGACTAATGTCATTGTTTTTTAGTAGGGGACAGTATTTACCATATCAATGAATAAAAAGATTTTAATTTTAATCATTGTTGACTCTTATAAGTTCTTCAGTTAACAAGTTGTTTATTAATTTACAAAGACAAGTTTGGGAAATTTTTCCTTTGAATTTATAACATAACTATCTTGATTCTAAAAGATTATATGGTCAAACATTAAAGAAAAGCCTTAAAATCAGGTTGTACTTAATATATTAAATTGTTTATATTATTGATAGTATTTGAAGTAAAGTTTTCTGACTAGTTTTAAAGTGTGGACTTTAAAAATAGAAAATAATAAAACATTTTGATATTTCAGATAATAAACCTGACCATTTAATGACAAGGTAATATTTTCTAAATGTGAACTATGATTATTTTGCTGTAGTTGTCTTGATTGTTTTGGTTTTCTCTCATATGATGAATAAAAGATGTACTGGTAACCCAAGACATTCAGCTATCAAAACTAATTTATATTTGGTTTCAGGGTCTGTTACAGCTACTTTTTTTTAATCTGATCTACATTTGAAGTTATTTTTATTACATTTACATTGATAATGGTTTTTAATTATCCAGAGCTAATATTTTAGCTAAGTAAAAGAGAAGACTCTAGAAATATTTTGAGAGACATACACAGGTAACTGAGCTTCCTGATGTCCCAAAGCTACAAATAAGATTTGGTACAGACCTAATGAATTAAAGTTGAAGTGTTTGGGGTTTTTTTTCTTTGCAGTGGAAGCAGAGTCTTAACCACTGGACCACTGTCAAAGTCCCTTGAGTGGTATTTTAAATGTTTTGTGTGTAGAGTGAATGTGGACTCATACACACTCGTGTGCATATAATTTCTTTCAACATTAATTCATTTCTGATAATAGAAATTTAAGCTTTTTCAAAGTAATATATTGTAAAAACAATATATTTTTCTAATAAAATGTTAAGTAATTCACCTTAAGCCTGTGTACTGTTTTTTGGCCAAACAGCCTAACAGTTTTCTTAACTTTAAATTTTTTAATTACCAATTTGTACAGTTTACAGCAAATATATTAATCATTTTTAAAATGTTCATCTTAAAGGAATTCCTTGGTGTTCCAGTGATTAGAACTCGGTGTTCTCACTGCCGAGGGCCTTAGTTCAATCCCTGGTTGGCGGACTAAGACTCCACACACTGTATGGCATGACAGTGAATAAATCAGTAATCAATAAATATTGTCAATCAATCTATGGGGATTTCCTGGTGATTCAGTGGTTAGGACTCTGCACTTCCACTGTAGGAGGCATGTATTTGATCTCTGGTCAGGGAACTAAGATCCTGCATGCCATGTGGCCCCCCCCAATTTTTTTTTAATGAAATGTTTATCTTAGAAGGATTATCATTGAACCTTTTGTTTTAATTGCTCCAAGGTGACTGTTCCTATTAAAATTAGATTATTCGGACTCAATGTTTAGATTGTCTTTATTTCTGTAATCAATCTATTTAATTTCTTCCAAAGAAATGTTTTATTTCTGTGTGCTAAGTTGCTTCAGTCGTTGTCCGACTCTTTGCAACCCTGTGGCAGTAGTTCGTTCGTTCGTTAGGCTCCTGTATCCATGCGATTGTCCAGGCAATATACTGGAGTAGTTGCCTTGCCCTCCTCCAGGGGATCTTCCCAACCCAGAGATCAAACTCGCGTCTCTTATGTCTCCTGCATTGGCAGGTGGATTCTTTTACCACTAGCATCATGTTTATTTCTGAGCACATATCAATGTAAAAATCACTGAGATGTTCTTGGACTACATATTTTATTTTAAATATATTGTCTTCTGGCAGTGTGAGTAAGGTTATAGAAAAGTAAGTGTGTAAAGTGATGAAAGTGTGCTTGAAATTTGAAATATGCTGTTGTGTATTCATTATAAAGGAAAAAATGTAATTCCTGAGTTCTCATAAAAGTCTCTTTTCATTAATCCTCTCAGAAATGTATTTGGAGGACTTTCCTGGCAATCCAGTAGTTAAAACTGCACTTCCAATGCAGGGGGCATGGTTTTCTTCCCTGAGAGGGTAACTAAGATCCCACATGCTGCACAGCATGGCTGGGGAAAAAAAAAAACATATTTGGCATTTACCATAAGCATCTGTGAAGAACATTATAAGCTTGAGGGGAGGTCCTTCGGTAGCACAAAGGCTCTGATTAGTTACACAAGCTTCCCAGAGAGGGAGGAGAAAAAGGAGCAAAACTCAACTTTCATAGCCAAAAAGGGAATTCTCTTAGAAATAGCGGTACAATTTATGTCAAGACATATGTATATATGTTGCTAAATAAAATAATGACGAATTTTCAAAACAATACATTTTTTGATGGTTACGCTTAAGTATGTAAACTTACAGAAAAAGGTTTGCTAATGGTATGCACTAAATTGATGACACTGACTACTAGAGTAGAGGATGGTCGAAAGGAATTTGAGCTTTGTCTGTAATGTTTACTTTTTTATACATAAAGGAGGATATAATTATGTACAATTTTAAAATCGTAACCAACTGAGACGAGGCTTCAAACTAGGAAATTATCTTCCAGTTCAATTTTATGACTTCTATACACCAGTCATATGTATAGATGACTCAGTGTTATGGGTATTATGTGCAATTCATATGCTCTTTGGAATATATCACCTAATAGCTGAGGCAGCAGGAGAGTAAGGTAAACGTTTGCAAAAATGCTTCTCTCTTTTTTTTTTCAAGGAAATTTTGGCAAGTAAATATGGAAAATGCTGTATTCTCTTATAAACACCTATTAAGTTGGGATTCCATCTTTATCCTGGTCTGTTATCTAATGTTTAAAAAATGAGTTTGACTCCTACTTCACATATTGAATCACATATTTTTATTATTAATGGGTACCTACATGATCTTTCTGTAACATATATGACCCTAATGCTATAGAATTAAGAAATTTGCCAATATCACCAAGCTAGGATGTGGGATTTAAACCCAGGCAGTCTGAGGACAGTGCTTGTGCTCGAGGTCACTGTGGTAATATTACTTCTGTATCCTGAGATGATATATCCTTATGCATTTGATTTAGTGTAATTGCAGAGTAGATTGTGTAAGCATGACTGCTGGACTGTGCATATTTCAATTTTTATGGATACTGCCAAATTGCCTTCTTTAAAAGTTTAACTTCTACCAATGAAAGTTTCCCATATTCTTATCAGATCTGTAAGGCTTTTCAATTTTTACCAAATCAAGAGGGTATATAATACTTTTTGGTTTTGTTACTTCTTTTTATTAGTAATGGGTTATGTATTTTTCCACATTTGATGGTGGTTTATATTTTTTTAGTGAATTGCTTTTCCTTTTCATTGACCCATTTGCCTATTTGAGTATTTAGCTTTCATCTTACTGATTTATAAGCATTTCCTACATAGTAACACGTAAAATACTCTTAAAATTTTAAGTAGGAAGTGCTTTTTTTTTTTAATTCAAGCAGAACAAAAGCCATACAGTGAAAGTTACCTCTGTTCTAGATGCAGCGATTACTAGTTCCTTAGGTATCTTTAGAAAGATACATTGCATATTTATATTCAAGTGTACATACACTTCCTTTAAAATATATATGTGTGTGTGTACATGTATATATATATATACACACACAGAGTTCTTTGTTTTTTCCCTTAACATATTTTGATGGTCATTTCATATCAGGACATTGCACTTTTAAAATTTATACATATACCTTTATAATGACCACATTCTTTGGAGGTAAGACAGTTTAATCAGCTCACACCAATGTGCATTTAGGTTATAAAATGTCAGTTAAATACACATATACACATGCTTTAAAATAACAGTGTAGATGTTTATTCTGGGATTAAGTTGGGTGTCTTTTTTTTTTAAATAGGTTTGCTGCACTGAGTCTTCATTGCTGTGCACAGGCTTTCTCTAGTTTTGACGAGCAGGGCTACCCCAGTTGCAGTGCTCAGGCTTGTTGCAATGGCTTCTCTTGTTGCAGAGCTTGGGCTCTAGGCACGCGGGCTTCAGTAGTTGCGGCACATGGATTCCAGAGCTTAGGCTCAGTAGTTGTGGCACATGGGCTTGGTTGCCCTTTGGCATGTGGGGTCTTCCCAGACCAGGAATCGAACCAGCATACCCCTCATTGCAAGGCAAGTTCTTAACCACTGGACCACCAGGGAAGCCCCAAGTTGAGTGTCTCAAAAAATTAAATTAGGTCTTTGGATACTCAGTTAAACTGGTAATTAGTTTCACAGTGTATTTCTTTGAGTTAGTGAAATATGAGAAAAGATAACTAGGAATATTAAAATTTTTTATTAAAGGTTTCAAAGCAGTTCTTGGGTTCATCCACTTGTGTAAATATTAACACATTAATGTCCAGAACAGGGAAAAAGTATGAATTTGTAAGTAGTAAAATGACAAATTACTGTGACTGCCTTGCTGTTCCAATCTTGCCAAAGTTAAGTGGTTTTTTTTTTGTTTTGTTTGTTTTAAATTTCTGAAAGGCAGGAAGAATAATAGAATAAGCAAACACTGGTTGGATGGCATCACCGACTCAATGGACATGGATTTGGGTGGACTCTGGGAGTCAGTAATGGACAGGGCGGCCTGGCGTGCTGCAGTTCATGGGGTCGCAAAGAATTAGACACGACTGAGCCACTGAACGGAATGGAACTGAAGTGCCTACCTCTCTGGGTCATCTTTGGCTCCAAAGGCAATAGAATCAAATCAGATTTAGAAGGAATAACTTTCATGCTTTTTTTTAAGCTACATAGATCAGTTGTTTACAGTGTAAAGTGTAAGTTACAAAGGAAATACAGTGTATTTAGAAGTTTTAATATTGACATTGAAGTAAAAGATACTTGAAGATTCCCGCCAAAAGATGTGGCCGTGTCTTTAATCCATCAGGGCTACTGTAACAAAATATAGACTGGGTTGCTTCTAAATAAGAGAAATTTCTTTCTGACAAATCTGCAAGTGGGTGAGAGTCTGCTTCCTGGTTCTGTCTTATTACTGTGTCCTCAGATGGTGGAAGGTGTGAGGGAGCTCTAGAGGCTGCTTTATAAGGGTTTATGAGGGCTCTGCCCAGAGTCCTTACTTCCAAACACCATGATGCTTGGAATTAGGTTCAACGTATGAATTTTGAAGGGACACAAAGACTCAGTCTATATCAGTTCAGTTCAGTTGCTCAGTCGTATCTGACTCTTTATGACCCCAAGGATTGCAGCATGCCAGGCCTCCTTGTCCATCACCAACTCCCAGAGTTTACTCCAACTCCTGTCCATTGAATCAGTGAGGCCATCCAACCATCTCGTCCCCTGTCGTCCCCTTCTCCTCCTGCCCTCAGTCTTTCCCAGCATCGGGGTCTTTTTCAAATGAGTCAGCTTTTCACATCAGGTGACTGAAGTACTGGAGGTTCAGCTTCAGCATTAGTCCTTCCAATGAATATTCAGGACTGATTTCTTTTAGGATTGACTGGCTGGATCTCCTTGCTGTCCAAGGGGCTCTCAAGAGTCTTCTCCAACACCACAGAAGGCATCAGTTCGGCACTCAGCTTTCTTTATAGTCAAACTCTCACATCCATACGTGACTACTGGAAAAAATCATAGCTTTGACTAGATGGATGTTTGTCGGCAATTTCTCTGCTTTTTAATACGCTGTCTAGGTTGGTCATAACTCTTTTCCAAGGAGCAAGCATATTTTAATTTCATGGCTGCAGTCACCATCTGCAGTGATTTTGGAGCCCAAAAATTTAGTCTCTCACTGTTTCCATTGTTTCCCCATCTATTTGCCATGAAGTGATGGGATGAGATGCCATGATCTTAGTTTTCTGAATGTAGATTTTTAAGCCAAGTTTTTCACTCTCCTCTTTCACGTTCATTAAGAGGCTTTTTTGTTCTTTGCTTTCTGCCATCAGGGTGGTGTCATATACGTATGTGAAGTTATTGATATTTCTCCTTGCAATCTTGATTTCCAGCTTGTGCTTCATCCAGCCCAGCGTTTCTCACAATGTACTCTGCATATAAGTTAAATGAGCAGGGTGACAATATACAGCCTTGATGTACTCCTTTCACTATTTGGAACCAGTCTGTTGTTCCATGTCCAGTTCTAACTGTTGCTTCCTGACCTGCATACAGATTTCTCATGAGGTCAGTAAGGTGGTCTGGTATTCCCATCTCTTTCAGAGTTTTCCACAGTTTATTGTAATCCACACAGTGAAAGGATTTGACATAGTCAATAAAGCAGAAATAGATGTTTTTCTGGAACTCATTTGCTTTTTTGATATCCAATGGATGTTGGCAATTTGATCTCTGGTTCCTCTGCCTTTTCTAAATCGAGCCTGAATGTCTGAAAGTTCACAGTTCACGTACTGTTGAAGCCTGGCTTGGAGAATTTTGAGCATTACTTTGCTAGCATGTGAGATGAGTGCAATTGTGTGGTAGTTTGAGCATTCTTTGGCTTTGCCTTTCTTAGGGATTGGAATGAAAACTGACATTTTTCATTCCTGTGGCCACTGCTGAGTTTTCCAAATTTGCTGGCATCTTGAGTGCAGCACTTTAACAGCATCATCTTTCAGGATTTGAAATAGCTCAACTGAAATTCCATCTCCTCCAGTAGCTTTGTTCATAGTGATGCTTCCTAAGGCCCACTTGACTTCCCATTCTAGGATGTCTGGCTCCAGGTGGGTGATCATACCATCATGATTAATTGGGTCATGAAGATCTTTTTTTGTACAGTTCTTCTGTGTATTCTTGCCACCTTTTCTTAATATCTTCTGCTTCGGTCATGTCCATACCGTTTCTGTCCTTTATTGAGCCCATCTTTGCCTGAATGTTCCCTTAATATCTCTAATTTTCTTGAAGAGATCTCTAGTCTTTCCCATTCTGTTGTTTTCCTGTATTTTTTTGCAGTGACTACCGACAAAGGCTTTCTTGTCTGTCCTTGCTATTCTTTGGAACTCTGCATTCAAATAGGAATATCTTTCCTTTTCTCCTTTGCCTTTAGTTTCTCTTTTCACAGCTATTTGTAAGGCCTCCTCAGACAACCATTTTGCCTTTTTGCATTTCTTTTTTCTTGACCTCTGTCCATATTTCTTCAGGCATCCTATCTATCAGATCTAACCCCTTGAATCTATTTCTCACTTTAGCACATAGGGAAAAAAAGTCAGAAAGCTAGGAACATATGTTGATGCAGAGGTTTCACCCAAAACATAGTTCCTGTTATGGCCACTAGAGGGTTTCAAAGACCAGAATATTGGGAAGTTAAGGAATTAGAAATTGTAGAACATACCTGGAAAATATGTTCACTCACTTAAAAGTTGCAAATGTAGGGACTTCCTTGGTGGTCCAGTGGTTAAGAATCCGCCTTCCGTCTACGGCTATACCACCCTGAACGCGCCCTATCTCGTCTGATCTTGGAAGCTAAGCAGGGTCCGGTCTGGTTAGTACTTGGATGGAAGAATCCGCCTTCCAATGCAGGAGACACGGGTTCAATTTCTTGTCGTGGGACTGAGATACCACATGCCACAGGATAAATAAACCTACACCCTGCAACTAATTGCAGATATAATCGCCTGTATTGCTGCTCTTTGTTTGTATATTGCCAAACTCCTTGAGTTAACCCTCGTTAGCTCCTTGCCATCAGACTTATTCCTACCTTACCCCTGAGTTCTGTCATGAACTATTGGCTGCAAATGAATCATGTCTCAAGAGTTTGTTTGTAGGTCAAATGTTTACAAATGAAATTTTGCATGTTTTCCTACGGAGGTAATAAGTGATCATTTTGAAAGAGCCACGTGTACCCCAATGTTCATCGCTGCATTGTTTACAATAGCCAGGACATGGAAGCAACCTAGATGCCCATCAACTGACGAATGGATAAGAAAGCTGTGGTACATATACACAATGGAATATTACTCAGCATTAAAAAAAAATACATTTGAAGCAATTCTACTCAGATGGACAAAACTGGAGCCCATTATCCAGAGTGAAGTAAGCCAGAAGCAAAAACAACAATATAGTATATTAACGCATATATATGGAATTTAGAAAGACGGTAACGAGAACCCAACATACGAGACAGCAAAAGGAACGCAGATGTATAGAATAGACTCGTGGACTTTGTGGATGAGTGTAAGGGTGGGATGATATGGGAGAAGGGCATTGAAGCATGTTAATTTTCATATGTCTAGTCAATCACCAGCCCAGGACTGATGCTCGGGGCTGGTGCAGCGAGATTTCCCGGGGGGGGGGGAGGGAAGAGGGAGGGGGGTTCCGGAGGGGAAGCATATGTAAACCCATGGTGATATCATGACAATGTATGGCAAAAACAATTAAAAAAAAATAATAAATAAAAAAATTAAAAAAAAAAAAAATAAGTGATTATTGATACTGAGATTATCCCACAAAAACCTTGCATGGAAGAACTGGGTATATATTCATTAAAACAAAAATGCTATTTACAAGTTAATTTTTTAAAATTAATGCCAATATAAGAAAATAGAATGAGAATTCTTTTTGAAAGTTTGAATGCTAACTTTTTGAAAAATTAATTAATTTTTTAATTTATTTTAATTGGAGGGTAATTACCTTACAATATTGTAGTGCTTTTGCCATACATTGACATGAATCAGCCTTAGATGTACATGTGTTCCCCATCCTGAACCCCCTTCCCACCTCCCTCCCCATCCCATCCCTCTGGGTCATCCCAGGGCACAAGTCCTGAGCACCCTGTCTCATGCGTTGAACCTGGACTGGCGATCTGTTTCACATATGATACTATACATGTTTCAATGCTATTCTTTCAAATCATCCCACCCTCGCCTTCTTCCACAGAGCCCATCTATACATCTGTGCCTCTTTTGCTGTCTCGCATATAGGGTTATCGTTACCATCTTTCTAGATTCCATATATATGCATTAGTATACTGTATTAGTGTTTTTCTTTCTGGCTTACTTCACTCTGTATAACAGGCTCCAGTTTCATTCACCTCACTAGAACTGATTCAAATGTAGTCTTTTTAATGGCTGAGTAATATTCCATTGTGTAGATGTACCACAGCTTTCTTATCCATTCGTCTGCTGATGGACATCTATGTTGCTTCCATGTCCTGGCTATTATAAACAATGCGGTGATGAACATTGGGGTACACGTGTCTCATTCAGTTCTGGTTTCCTGAATGTGTATGCCCAGCAGTGGGATTGATGGGTCATATGGCAGTTCTATTTCCAGTTTTTTAAGGAATCTCCACACTGTTCTCCATAGTGGCTGTACTAGTTTTCATTCCCACTAACAATGTAAGAGGGTTCTCTTTTCTCCACGCCCTCTCCAGCACTTATTGTTTGTAGACTTTTGGATAGCAGCCATTCTGACCAGCATAAGATGGTACCTCATTGTGGTTTTGCTTTGCATTTCTATGATAATGAGTGATGTTGAGCATCTTTTCATGTGTTTGTTAGCCATCTGTATGTCTTCTTTGGAGAAATGTCTGTTTAGTTCTTTGGCAGGCAAAACACTCTCCGACATAAATCACAGCAGGATCCTCTATGATCCACCTCCTAGAGTAATGGAAATAAAAGCAAAAATAAACAAATGGGACCTAATTAAACTTAAAAGCTTTTGCACAACGAAGGAAACTGTAAGCAAGGTGAACAGACAGCCTTCAGAATGAGGGAAAATAATAGCAAACAAAGCAACTGACAAAGAATCTCAAAAATATACAAGCAACTCCTGCAGCTCAATTCCAGAAAAATAACTTTTTTTTAAAAAAAGCAAACTGAAATCATGGAAAAAGAAGAATTTAAGGAGATTCCTAAATGCTTTTGGTTATTTTTATGTACTTTAGATACTGGTTCTGTGCTCCATACACATAAACTTCTCTTTTCCTCAATTAAATTATCACTATTCTCAAATTCTACCACAGTTGATGTCACTGAGTGTTTATCAATGAAACAAAGAGAAGGAAAGAAAGGAGTTTTTTCCTAAGATCACTAAGCAAAAAATGGATGCAGGAGGGAACAAGAAAAAAAAACATTTCAGAGAAAAAGATATACATGAGATGGACAGAGAAAGAGAGAAAAGGGGAAGTGAATCAAAGAGACCCTGGAACTGGATCGGAGCCATCATAGCCAGGGTCCATCTCGGGTTTTTTGTTTTTCGAGCTGGGGAGGGATGGCATCTTTGGAAAAGGAAGCCAGTGTGTAACCCAGTGTGTTACTTAGGAATGCCTCCACAATTCTCTTAGGAATTAAGTTCCCTTTAGAAGAAAATTCAGCTGCATTTTTGAAGTCTTAAAATACCTGGCAAAGTAGAGCTGTTTGCATTCACATTCTCAGGCAAAATTACTTCTGGGCAGTTTTGTTTATGTTCAGTTGAAACTAAACAGGTCAAATCGTAAAATTGTGATATCACCAGAGAGACACTTTTATTGTGCCCAGCCTGCTTTGTTTTTGTGTCCCTTCTCTTCTTCCCAGCAGGGGTGAATGGCACCCTCTTAAGGAGTTTAGAATCCCAGGCTTGTCCCTCCTCTTCCAAGCCCTCAGTCATATAATGGAGACAATTCAGGCATACTTATTGATTGAAAAAAATACATTTGGACAACAAAACTTAAGCATGCATTTGCATTTAAACACTGGCAATGAAAGACTTAAGAATTTAGTGTTTGATAATATTGACTGGAGTAGAGAAGTGATCAGCCTTAGACATAGAAGTGGGGTTGGGGGTGGGGGTGTGGAGTGCAAAATGAAAATAGGAAGTTCTTGTCCAAAAAATAAGCATTTCGAAGTGGTGATAGCAAAGCATTAAACCAAGTGCGTGGGGTCTTTACATGCTGGGCCCTGTACACCTGCACAGGTTGTGCAGCCATGATGCCAACCCTGCATAGAAGCTGTGAGGACTCAATTCCTCTGACCTAAAAGAAGTGTCTTTTTTTCTGGACATGCCCCTGTTCCCTGGAGGAGAAAGAGGTGGTGGCTGACCCTAACAAGACTGCTGCACAGAAAGCGAAGGTTGTTTTCTTAGATGAGTTTTGGGTTCACAGCAAAATTGAAGTGATCCCCCACCACAGTAGTCCATTTGTTACAATTGGTGAATGCCTTGACACATAATCACTCAAAGTCCATAATTTACATTAAGTTTCACTCTTGATGTTGAACATTCTATGGGTTTAGTAATAGGTGCAATGACATGTATCCACCATTATAGAATCATACAGAATAGTTTTTCTGATTGGAAAATCCTCTGTTCTCCACCTATTCATCTCCCCACTCTCTCCCTGGCAGCCACTGATCTTACTGTCTCTGTAGTTTTGCCCTTTCCAGAATGTCATATAGTTGGAATCATACTGTATGCCGCCTTTTCAGATTGGCTTCTTGCACTTAGTAATAATGCGTTTAAGATTTCTCCTTTTTCTTACGCCTGCCACCCCCACCCCACTTCCAGGCTTCAGGGGATGTCTGATGTATGGTCAGCAAATGAATTCACTCTTATCAAGTGTTGCTACTGCCTCCACTTGCAGCACAAGTCTTCTGATGAGTGCTACCTTTGCTGAAGACCCCGCCCCCTGCTGGCACCTGAGGCTGCTCCACCAGGCCCTGAGGTTGCTTTCAACATTTGTGCATATTTAGTGTATCACAATCCTGAGATGCTAGAGCTTCGTCATACCATACGTTGTAACCCTGGGGAGGATGGAAAACATCTCTCCTTTTTGCATTGTATTCTTTCGGGACAGAGTTGTTAGAAACTGTCTGAGCCACCAGTGCTTCTGGGGTTCCAATGTCATGCTGCATTAACTTATTTTTGAATCGAGATGGGCTGGCTTGGGGATGTAATCTCAGTGACAGTTCTTGTGCTGGAGTTGGATCATCTTTCCCCCAGAGACCTGTGCTCTGTTGTGGCCTGGGCTCGCTCTCTCTCTCTTTTTTTTTTTTAAATTTTTAATGTATTTATTTTTGGCTGTGCTGGGTCTTCCTTCCTGCACTAGTTTTTCTCTAGTTGCAGAGAGCAGGAGCTGCTCTCTGGTTGTGGTGCTACGGCTTCTCGTTGCAGTACTGTCTCCTGTTGTGGAACCTGGGCTCTAGAGCACAGGCTCAGTAGTTGTGGCACATGGGCTTAGTTACTCCACGGCATGGGGGATCTTTCTGGATCAGGGATCAAGCCCGTGTCTTCTGCATTGGCAGGCAGATTCTTCCACTGAGCCCCCAGGGAAGCCCTGGTTCATTCTCTCGAAATGCTTTCTTTCCCAGAAGGATTCACTCCATGTACCCCACCACCACCACCTACAATCCACATGTGTTTACTTGCCAACTACACCCCACATGTCTGAGCCCCAGCAGTGAAAAATGAGATTTTTCCACTTTAGGAAGTCTTTCCTCAAGAACCCACAAGTCTAGTTATTCCTTGTGCCCAGTTCTTTTTAAAAATATTAATTTTATCTATTTGGCTGCACTGGGTCTTAGTTGCTGCACGCGAGATCTTTTGCTGCAGCACTTGGACTTAGTTGCCCTGTGGCATACGGGATTTTAATTCTCTGACCAGGAATCGAGTTTGTGTCCCCTACATGGCAAGGAGGAAAATGAGATGGTTGGATAGCATTATCGACTCCATGGACATGAACTTGGGCAAACTCCGGGAGATAGTGAGGGACAGGAAAGCCTGGCATGCTGCAGTCCATGGGGTCACAAAGAGTTGGACCTGACTTTACAACTGAACAACAACAACAACATTGCAAGGGGGGTTCTCAACCATTGAACCGCCAGGGAAGTCCCCCTTGTGCCCCGTTTCTGTGCTGTGTCAAAGTGGTTTATAATGATTGTCTGCATCTTCATGTTGTATGTGACTTCCTACCTTCAGACACTTCTTCCTTCAGTCGTGCACACAGTTACTACATTAGTCTTCCTTAGTGCTTTGACAATGCTGACAATCTTCAATAGCTCCCATTAGTTTATAGGAAAAAAATTCAAACTGCTTAGCCTGGCATTCAAGAGCTTCCACAATCTGCCCCACCTACATTTCCCTTCTGGTTTCCCATACATCCCCTAATGAAACCCTCTCCAGCAAGGCAGTCATACAACCACCCCCTCCTGGCTTTTATTTACATTCTCTTTTCTTCTTCACTAAATCTTTACCATCCATGACACACACACATTCAAACATTATTTGCTGTGTCAGTAATGAATTAATAAATAAAAAATAATAAAGGTAAAGCCCCAGGCACTCAATAGGTAGTAGTTGATATTATCTGTTCTCATTTTATTCTGTTATTATTTGAAGAAGTCCATAGGACTAATGATAGTTCTTGCCCTTGCCAATCTCGGCTAAAAACAAGAGTCTGACATAGTAATAACTGATTACAATGATGTATAATGACTAGGTAGGAGGTTTAGAGCAGAGTGCCTCAGGGGGATAGTGCAGGAAGGGTTAAGGGTAAACGTCACTGAACAGTGAATTGGCCTTGAAGAGTAAATAGAAAGTTTTACATTTTTCTTTGTAAAATTTTGCACATCTCATTTTAGATTTATTCTAGGAAGTATTTGTAAAGGATACCTTTAAAAATTTTTTGTTGCTGTTTAGTCGCTAACTTGTGACCCTTTTGTGACCCCATGGACTGTAACCCACCAGTCTCCCCTGTCTATGTGATTTCCCAGGGAAGAGTACTGGAGTGTGTTGCTATTTCCTTCTCCAGGAGGTCTTCTTGACCCAGGATTGAACTCACATCTTCTGCATCAGCAGGTATATCCTTACCACTGAGCCACCAGGGAAGATTTCTTTTTAATTACATTTTAAAATTGTTGATGAAAGACTGTGCCCTGCCCTTTTCTTGTCTCACTAAGATATATGACTTGTTTTAGTCATAGTGAGCTGAAATAAATATTCAGAAATGTTTTCAGACTTTCACTAACTTCTTAAAGTAGAAAACAATTGTTGATCATGTGTTTCATTCAAATTGTTGGATATGAGAAACTATTATTGTTCTTCAGTCACTAAGTCGTGTCTGACTGTTTACAACCCCTGAACTGAGGCACACCAGGCTTCCTTGTCCTTCACTATCTCCCAGAGTTTGTTCAAACTCATGTCCATTGAGTCAGTGATGCCATCCAACCATCTCATCCTCTGTCACCTCCTTCTCCTCTTGCCCTTAATCTTTCGAAGCATCAGGGTCCTTTCCTATGAGTTGGCTCTTTGCATCAGGTGGACAAAGTATTGAAGCTTCAACTTCAGCATCAGTTCTTTCAATGAATATTCAGGACAGATTTCCTTTAGGGTTGGTTGGTTTGATTTCCCTGAAGTCCAAGAGACAGACTCTCAAGAGCCTTCTCCAACACCACAGTTCAAAAGCTTCGATTCTTCGGGATTCAGCCTTTTTCACTGTCCAACTCTCACATCCATACATGACTACTGGGAAAACCATAGCTTGGACTATATGGACCTTTTTAGGCAAGGTGATGTCTCTGCTTTTTAATATGTTGTCTAGGTTTGTCATAGCTTTCCTTTCAAGGAGCAGGAGTCTTTTAATTTCATGACTGCAGTCACCATCCATTGTGATTTTGGAGCCCAAGAAAAGAAAAGCATTGTTTCCACTTTTTTCCCATCTATTTGCCATAAAGTGATGGGACCAGATGCCATGATCTTAGTTTTTTGAATACTGAGTTTTAAGTCAGCTTTTTCACTCTCACCCTTATCAAGAAGTTCTTTAGGTTCCTCTTTGCTTTCTGCCATTAAAGTGGTATAATTTGCATACCTGAGATTGTTGATTGGCAATCTTGATTCCAGCTTGTGAGTCATCCAGCCAGACATTTTGCATAACGTACTCTGCATATAAGTCAAATAAGCAGGGTGACAATATCTAGCCTTGACATACTCCTCTCCCGATTTTGAATTGGTCCATGTTTCATTTCTGGTTCTAACTGTTGCTTCTTTTCCTGCATACTGGCTTCTCAGGAGACAGGTAAGGTGGTCTGGTATTCCCATCTCTTTAAGAAATTTCCATAGTTTATTGTGATCCACACAGTCAAAGGCTTTAGTGTAGTTAATGAAGCAGTTTGTTTTTTTTTTAATTCCCTTGCTTTTTCTACAATCCAACAGATGTTGGCAATTTGATCTCTGGTTCCTCTGCCTTTTCTAAATCCAGCTTGGACATCTGACTCATGGGCATACACATTTATTGAGAACTAGAATTCATACCTGATGCATTTCATTATGATATCTGGGCTAAATGATTCAAAATGACTAAAATTTATTAATTCTGAGGCTTTATTTCTCAAAAATATGGCCAAATTTTTCATTTGCATTCCCAGTACTCTTTCCCAAATCATCTGAAGCCCAGCTGCTGCTGCTGCTGCTGCAAAGTTGCATCAGTCATGTCCAACTCTGTGCGACCCCATAGAAGGCAGCCTGCCAGGCTCCGCCATCCCTGGGATTCCCCAGGCAAGAACACTGGAGTGGGTTGCCATTTCCTTCTCCAATGCATGAAAGTGAAAAATGAAAGTGAGGTCACTCAGTCATGTCCGACTCTTTTCGACCCCATGGACTGCAGTCCATCAGGCTCCTCCATCCATGGGATTTTCCATTGCCTTCTCTGAAGCCCAGATACTATAATAATTTTCCTAAAACCCTCTTATTGAGACTCTCCTTGATTTCCTGTGGTGTGTGCTGCATTGAATAATAAATGAAACTTTAAAAATTCCTGGTGTAATCTTGACCTTAATGTTTTCTCTGACGGGACCTAAAACAGATATCAACCATTGGCAATGGATTACTTTTTACTTTGGTTTTGATTTTGTTCCTTTTTGTGTTTCTTATTTGCAGAAAGTAGGCTTCATTTAGCCTCTTTGACATTCCCTGAGTTCCAAAGAGCAGATGCAAAAGGTTGCTATCAGGGAAGTTAGAGAATGCAGAAACCAGAGAAGTGCAGTCAAGAAATAGTGCAGGGTGGTGGCCCAGTGGTTAAGAATCCACCTTGCAAAGCAGAGAACCATAATCCCACATGCCTTAGGGCAACTATACTGGAACACCATAACTGCTGAGCCAGTGTTCAACAACTGGCAAGTCCTTGAGCTGCACTGAAAGATCCTACACGATGCAGTGAAGATCCCAAGTGCCAACACCAAGGCCCGATGCAGCTAACAAAAAAAAAAAAAAAAAATCATGCAACCACAACAGTGTGCTCTTGGGAAACAGGCAGAGACTACAAGGCCCCTACCCAGGTGGAGGATGGTAATTTAAAGCTGAGCCCAAGATTCCTGGTACACCACCCTGTTACCTCACCACCAACCAATCAAAAGAAAGCCACCCACCCTGAGGCCTCAGCCCATATTTTCCCTATAAAACTATCCCCCCACCCCAACCATCGAAGATTTCAGGATTTTAGGCACAAAGCACTCATCCCCTTTGTATTGGCGCATTTATAGTAAATGCTGCGTTTTCCTTCACTGCAGCCCAATGCCAGAAGCTTAGAGTGAGCAGACCCATTTGGTTCAGCAAATTTGAAAAAGTAACAGTAAAAATAAATACTAAGACAGGAGAAATCTGAACACTGGATATTTTGGTATTAAGCAATAATTCATTTTTTACTGTGGGGTAATAGTATTGTGATAACTTCCCGCTCCCCTCCCCGCAACTGGTTATTTTTTAGATATACACTCTTAAAAATCTACAGATGAAGTTTTTGTCTCCTACTTTCTTCCCTTTGGGAAAAGCAGTTAGAGCTGAACTACAGACATTTAAGATTGTCAAAATGTCAGTAATTTTTAACGGTCGTTAATGAGTAAGGTAATTATTCTGTTCTTCTGTATGATTTTGGGAATTTCCTGGTAGCTCACTTCGTAAAGAATCTGCCTGTAATGCAGGAGACCAGGGTTCAATCCCTGGGTTGAGAAGATCCCCTGGAGAAGGAAATGGCAACCCACTCCAGTATTCTTGCCTAGGAAATCCCATGGACAGAGGAGCCTGGCAGGCTACAGTCCACGGGATCACAACAGTGGGACACGACTTAGCGACTAAAACCACTATATGATTGAGTCAGCGTTCCAAAGGACTTTTTTTTCTTTTTAAAATTCCTTTAGGAGAGAGCAATATTGCACAGAAATTCAAACAAAAGGCCATAGCACAAGGCCAGAAAGACTGACGCATTCCTGTTCGGAAGGCAGAGGCTTTCTCTCTTAGCTCTTAGCTCCCACACCTGAATCAAGACGGTTAAATACGTGTTCTTAAACGTCTCGAGGAGATAAAAAGGAAAGTTAGTCGCACAGTCGTGCCCGACTCTTTGCTGTCCCGTAGACTGTAGCCCGCTAGGCCTTCTGTCCATGGAACTCTCCAGGCAAGAGTACTGGAGTGGGTGGCCATTCCCCTTCTCCAGGGGATCTTCCCAACCCAGGAAGCGAACCCGGGTCTTCTGCACCGCAGGCAGATTCTTTACCAACTGAGCTACTGGGGAAGCCCCCGGGGAGATAAATGTCTGAATTAAATGGTGGGCAGCATCCAGCTGTGCCAGGAGCTCTCTGACGTCCCACCTGCACGAGGTCCCTCCCTCCGGCTCTGGCTCCATCCCGGCGTCCCCCGCGCACACCCAACATGGTGGGCCAGGACAGTAAAATGGGTCAGCGCTCCCTCGCGCTGCCTGCGCCGGCGCCGCGGTGCGCATGCGCATTCCTGCTTCCCTCGTCGACCTTGGCGGATCGCGCTTGCGCGGTGGGGATCAGTTCCCGGCTCCGGCTCGTCTTTGGGCTGGCTGTGGTCTCGTAGTGAGGGCGGCCGAAGCGGCTGGCTCGTTTAAGATGAGGCTTCTGCTACTTCTGCTGGTGGCGGCGTCGGCGGTGGTCCGGAGCGATGCCTCGGCCAACTTGGGCGGTGTGCCGGGCAAGAGATTAAAGATGCAGTACGCCACGGGGCCTCTGCTCAAGTTCCAGATTTGGTGAGTAGGTACGCCGGCTCCCGGCCGCGCCTCTGCTCGGCCCCTCTGACTACGCGAGGCCCCGGATCCGCGGCCTAGACGGCTGAACCTTCCCCGGCCCGGAAGAACGGCGCCAGCAGCCTTCCGCTGCCTGCCTCCCCCGGGTCTCCTCCCGGGGGTGGCCTGGACGCCCTCCTTGCCTCCAAGCACAGCCGCTCACTTTGGGTTTTTTTGTTTTGTTTTGTTTCCTCGAATGAATGGAATGGGGATGGAGGTGGGGCGGGGGGAATGGTAAATACTGAAAGGCGAAGGCTTGGGGACGCTTGTCAGTACGGAGAACCGGTCGGCGGCGTCACGCCACGGCCATCCGTCCGTGTTGCGGAGGTGGGTTCTGTATGAGTCGGCGCAGTGTCAGCGCGGGAGGTCCAGCGTTTGTCCCTGGGTCCACTTTTCCTCTCGCCTTTCGCGGGTTACGTCTGGCGGCCTCTCTGCCCCGCTAAACGAAGGTTAACTTGGGTAATTGGAGGGATCCTGCCAGGGACAGACGTCTTTTTCTCCAGGATCCCGAGGTGAGTGTTGGATGAGGGAGTAGGGATTCTGGTAGCTGATGGGCTTGGGTGAGGAGGCTGATTCTCCGTTTGCAATTTCCAAAGTGTATTTGAAAAGAAGCACGTTGCTCTTCTGACAGACGTTCACTCCCAGACAATTGCATCTTCTTCTCCAATTCCCTTACTCCCGGGAGTTCCTTGCCCTGGCATCTCTCTCCACCTTCAGATCTCTTGGGCCTTAAGAGAAATAGCAAAAACAATCCCTCATCCCCCCAAACCCGGCAGTTTTTGATAATTTTCTGTAAGTTTGTTGTTACCTAGTGAAGTATTAGAAGCAGAATAGCAATGCATGCGATAAGGTAAGTGGTGTTGGGGAACATTTGAAAGGCTCCGATGGAAAAAAAACAAACCAAAATTGCAAAATTGTAGAAATGAGAATCCTGTATCTCAAAAGATTTTTTTTCCTTAGAAGAGGGTGGTCAGATTAGTAAATCTGAAGAATCCTGTTAGTTTTGAATATTGATGTTGGACATAATGCATTTAAAATCAGTTTTTTCAAGCTTCATGTATTAAGATGTGTACTAAAATTTAGATTTTCTGCTTATCCAATTAGCTTTTTGCTCAATCTTAAAGATTAAGCAAATCTTTAAAATTAAGTCAGTTTAAGTGACATTTAAAGAAAGTCAGAAAATAAGATTTTTGAAGTGAAAACTAAAACCTTGCATCTTCTTTCTGATTGAAAAAATGCTACCTGTAGTGTTTACTGTGTGCCTGGCATATATCATTGTATATCCTCTTTAATATGTCATACTGTAAATGGGAATCTTGGCTTGACCATTCTGACACCCCTCCCCACCCTTTTTTTTTTCATTTGAAAGTGCATCTTCTTATTAACGGATTATTAAAGAGTAAGTGTGATACTTTTGGATTTAAGTAGTTATAAAAAGACTGCATTTTCCAAGTTATGTAATTTTTCTATTTCTTATCTCTGGGTTTCATTTCTGCTTTTCAGAAATATTCTTTTACAGTTGCTAATATCGGTTTACTAGTCACAATAATTTAACAAATGTCCGCAGCAAAGTTTTCAAAATGCATAAATAAACGTAGGGAAAGGCATTCGGTTCTTAAAATTAGACTTCAAAGAAGTCGTAAGTACTTCAGTTGAACTTCTTTTTATAAAATTGTTTATTTATATTTGGCAGTACTGGGTCTTAATTGCTGCACGGGCCTTTCTTTAGTTGTGGTGAGTAGTGGCTACTGTCTAGTTGCGGTGTACGGGTGTCTCATTGCGGTGGCTTCTCGTTGCAGAGCACAGAGAAGGGCGCCCGGGCTTCAGTAGTTGCAGCGTGTGGGCTCAGTGGTTACGGCTCCCAGGCTCTAGAGCACAGGCTCAGTGGTTGTGACGGGCTTAGTTGCTCCTTGGCCTGTGGGAACTTCCTGGATCAGGGGTGGAACCAGTGTCTCCTGAATTGGGAAGCAGACTCTACCATTAAGCCACCAGGAAAGCCCTCAGTTGAACTTTTGTTACTTAGTTTTTGTTTCCTTTTTTCCTTTAAGCAGAGAAGTACAGACTTGTCCTAAATTCTTTTGCACTCATCTTAAGCATGTTACATACAAAAATGCTTTACTCAAAAAAAAACAAATTTATATGGCAAAAAAAGCTGTTAATATGCCCTGTGCCCTTATGTGCCCCAGCAGTCCCATTCACTACTGGGCATACACACCGAAGAGACCAGAATTGGAAGAGACACATGTACCCCAATGTTCATTTCAGCACTGTTTGCAATAACTAAGACATGGAAGCAAATGTCCATCGGCAGACGAATGGATAAGGAAGTTGTGGGTACATATACACAATGGAATTACTCAGCTAAAAAAAAAAAAAAAAGAACGCATTTGAGTCAGCTCTAATGAGGTGGATGAAACTGGAGCCTATTATACAGAGTGAAGTAAATCAGAAAGAGAAGCACCAGTAGTATATTAATGCATATATATATATATGGAATTTAGAAAGACGATAATGACGATCCTATATGCAGGACAGCAAAAGACACACAGATGTAAAGAGCAGGCTTTTGGACTATGTGGGAGAAGGTGAGGGTGGGATGATTTGAGAGAATAGCATTGAAATGTATATATTACCATATGTAAAATAGAGGACCAGTGCTAGTTCAGCGCATGAAGCAGGACACTCAAGTTGGTGCACTGGGACAACCCAGAGGGATGGGGTGGGGAGAGGGGGGGAGGCGGCGGTTCAGGATGGGGGCACACATGCACTCATGGCTGATTCATGTATATGTATGGCAAAAAGCACCACGATGTTGTAAAGTGATTATCCTCCAGTTAAATAAATAAATTAAAATATGCCCTATGCCCTATCAAATACAGGTAAATTTAGCTTGTTTGTTACTTTTTCCCCCTGAGACTAATCTGTGTACAGTAAAGTAAATATTTGGTTTCTGATTTTGGTAGAATCTCTTGGGCATTTATTTGCAAGTTTGTTTGGGAAAAGAAGGAAGCTAAGAGGAGGATAAATCTGTGAAAATTCTTTTAAAATCGAAGTTCTGTAAAGTGCAACTTTTCATTAATTACCAGTGTTAGCAGAGAACTATCTTTTCCCCCAAACTTTAAACTTGTTTTTTCAAAATTTAAACCTTTTATTTTGTATTGGTGTGTAGCCGATTAACAATGTTGTGGTAGTTACAGGTGAGCAGTAAAGGGACTCAGTCATACATACACATGTATCCGTTCTCCCCTGAAGCCCCCAGGCTGGCTCATAGCATCGAGCAGAGTTCCATGGCTATGCAGTAGCCTTGGAACTGTTAATTCCTTGTTGGCTCTCCATTTTAAATAGAGCAGTGTGTACATGAGCTATTTTTCCCTTCCTTTCCATTTCTTTTGCCTTTTATTATTTTATATTTATTATGAGTACTCTTTCTTTAACTCGATATATCATCTGTTAATTGTGTCACTTTTATAATTGCTAATAGAACAAAATAATGCATTGTTTTGGAATTGAGTGGAATAATAATGGAATTGAAGAGAGAGAGAGATCAAGCATGCAGAGTAGCTTCAACAAACTTCCTATTCTGTTTTCATGTATTTTTTTCAGTAAATTCTCATTCAAGACCTGCTTGTGCCAAAGGCTAAAGATAACTTGGTGAACAGGGCAGATGTGGCTCCTCTCAAAGCCTACCGAGAAGCACAGTATTGCTTTATGTAACTGGATGTTTGGTTTATTACATCAGTTGATCAATCAGTTGAATTAGATGCATTTAAGGATGTTGCATATTTGGAGGAAAATTTATACTGTTTACTTGGACGTTTAGGCATTAAGCACAAAAAAGGAAATTTTCTGATCAGAACTTAAAATTACCTTATCACATTTTTTTCCTGTGATTTTTGTGTAAATGTATTCTGACAGGTACTGTTTGGCATGTTTGTATGCATGCTTTTTTCCTCCTATATATGTGAATTAACATGTAATCATACTAAGAGCATAGTATCAGTTTTTGCAGTTTAAAGACATTACTATCTGCAGCTCTCCATAGTTAATACTTAGTCAATATTTGACAATTGATTTACTTAGAATAGTAGATTAAAGTTAAGATTTCAAAACATAAGAAGAATGCATCAGAATTTTCCAATTTTTGTTAAAGAACCCACTGCTATAGTTTTAGGACAACCAATTTCTAAATGGAGTTTTAAGAGGAAAATGAAACAATTACTAGAAGACATTTTAATTTAAATTTATTGCCAATTTAGCCTTTGCTTTCATAGTATGGAGGCAAGAAAATAAAGACCAAAGACTGATTTGGATGTTAATATTGATCAAGATTAGTAAAATGCTGAATGGAAGAAATCTGAGAAATTGTGAGTTATAGTTTTTTTAGACAAATATTTGTATGTTTGACAAATATTTGTATGTTTAACAAATAGTTGGGCCCCAAGTCTATGCAGGTGCTTTGTTTGGTGCTGGGAGTTCAGTTCAGTGCTCTCATAGATGTTAAAGGCAAGAATAGAAGGCAGTCATTAATCCATGACAACACATAAAATTACCGTTGTGTTAATTGCAGTAGGAAAGTAATATAGTATGAGAGAGACCTAGTCACAGGATCAGGGGAAGGTTCCATGAGAAAGTGAACTCTGGACAGAGATTTGAAGGATAAAATATATTTAGAGAGCACTTTTGAGCAATAGAAATAACACGCTCAGTGGCCTTACAGTAGGAGAGAACATAATTTCTTGAGGCCAAGGCTCCTGACCTCAAAGATCAGATAGAAGGTGGCACAACCCTGGAAGGTCTGGAGGGCCAGGTTAAGGAAAAATCAGTAGGTATCACTGTGGGAAAGACATTGTGTGTGTGTGAGTCGCTCAGTCGTGTCTGACTCTTTGCGACCCCAAGAATTGTAGCCCATGAGGCTACTCTATCCATGGGATTCTCCAGGCAAGAGTACTGGAGTGGGTTGTCATTTCCTTCTCCAGGGGATCTTCCTGACCCAGGGATCGAACCTGGGTCTACTGCATTGCAGGCGGATGCTTTACTGTCTGAGCTACTAGGGAAGCCCCTTACAGGGGACAAAAAATAGATAATGGGGAGACCATTTAGGGGGACTCTTGAAATTGCCCAGGCAAGAGACAGTGAAGCTTTGAATAGAAAGATGGTGGTAGAAGTAAAGGGACAGGTCTAAGAGATCTTTCTGAGATTAAGTTAGTTCCTAGTGATTACATATTTGAGGGACTGGAGAGGTGGCATGAAATGAGAGGTGTCAAAGGTGGCTTCTCGGTTCTGGAGCGATGTCTAATGATAAATGGTTAAAGGAGATAATATTTTTTACAGATTTGTGTGTGTGTGTGTGTGTGTGTGAATGAAAGGGGAGAATCCTCAATTTTTTTAACTGAAGTAGGTTACAATATTGTATTTAAAGTGTACAGTAAATACATTATATATATTATATATATATTTCAGATTCTTCTCCATTATAGGTTATTATAAGATATTGATTATAGTTTACTGTGCTGTACAGTAGGTCTCTGTTTACCTGTTTTATATTTAGTAGTTCATGTATGTTAATCCTAAACTCTTAATTTACCACCTCCCCATCTCCTTTGGTAACCATAAGTTGGTTTTGTTTGTTCAGTTTTAAAACTGAAAACAGTGTAGCCAGGGCAAAATGCTACAAAGAAATTTTCATCTTTCCCAAATAGTCACAGTAACTGAAACTAAAAACTTAAATAACAGGTATTATATTTCTCCAAACCTAAGATATGATAGATTGTAAGATAACAGGTATTATATTTCTTCAAACCTAAGATATGATAGATTGTAAGATACAACATTATTTTATGTAACACTCAGAAGGGAAAAAATATGCCTATTTAAACTGTGACACACTAATGATGATGAGATAAATTTTTGTTTTTAGAAAGATGCTAAAAGAGAAGAATGTACTACTTGGAAACAGTGAAATAAAGGAGTAACCGGAAGTTGATCCAGATAGTAGGTAGACTAGTGGTAGAGTGCTATAGAGATAAATAAAATGGTAGCTGTTGCACCTGCCACTATGGTATATGTTTAAAGTTATGTAGAATTCAGTCATCATTTCGTTTTGACCATTTTGAAAATAAATAGCAGGAGGTAACTGAGTGCCGTGCATATAATAGTTGTTTCTTCTTAATAATGAATGAAGTACTTTAGTTCAGAGCATTTAGATATAAGTAAAATATGAATGGTTTTAAGATTTTATCTCCTCTTACAGAAAATTAGAACATTGTTTCCTTACAGTTTACCATTAAGGTAAGTGGTAGCCAAAATCAAATGTAATATATCATCTAGAAACCTCATAAATTTTGAATGGTGTAGTTACTGGGAAGCTGAGCATTTACTGAACCAGCAGTTTGGAGGTCTAAAAAAGGTCTGCCTTTTTATCTTCTGAACGACTTAGGGGAAATTAGATATCTCTTTAGCTCTCAACTTGTTCTTCTGTACAACAAGGATGTTGGTTGTATTCCAGTTACTTTTTTATTTATTTTAATTTTTTAAAATTAATTTATTTAATTGGAGGCTAATTACTTTATAGTATTGTAGTGGTTTTTGCCATACATTGACATAATCAGCCATGGATGTACATGTGTCCCCCATCCTGAACCCCCTTCCCATCTCCCTCCCCATCCCATCCCTCTGGGTCATCTCAGTGCACCAGCCCTGAGCACCCTGTCTCATGCATCGAAACTGGACTGGCGATCTGTTTCACATGTGATAATATACATGTTTCAATGCTATTCTCTCAGATCATCCCACCCTCACCTTCTCCCACAGAGTCCAAAAGTCTGTTCTTTACATCTGTGTCTCTTTTGCTGTCTCACATATAGGGTCATCGTTACCATCTTTCCATATATATTGTATTGGTGTTTTTCTTTCTGACTTATCTCACTCTGTATAATAGGCTCCAGTTTCATCCACCTCATTAGAACTGACTCAGATGCATTCTTTTTAATAGCTGAGTAATATTCTATTGTGTGTATACCACAACTTCCTCATCCATTCGTCTGCCAGTGGGCATCTAGGTTGCTTCCATGTCCTGGCTATTGTAAACAGTGCTGCAATAATCATTGGGGCACATGTGTCTCTTTCAAATATGGTTTCCTTGGTGTGTATGCCCAGCAGTGGGATTGATGGGTCGTATGGCAGCTCTACTTCTAGTTTTTTAAGGAATCTCCACACTCTTACTTCTAAAATTCTATTAAGTACCGTTAAGAAACCTAAAGGAAAAAAGTGAAAGCATGTATGTCTGTCTCATTTACATCTCTGTCACTTGAGTGTAGTTGGAGTCCTCTAGTTCATCTGATTGATATTCCCTGCTTTCCAAAAAGGAAAATCATGTCTTCAGATACTTTTATCTTGATTGAGATGCAGCCTGAAATTGATCAGAAATTGTGGCCACATAGATTTTAGCAAGAACTGATAATCAAGCCCTTAGTTTTGTTTTTTTTTTAATTGAAGGACAATTGCTTTACAGAATTTTGTTGTTTTCTGTCAAACCTCAACAAAGCCCTTGGTTTTTAATGCCCCCTTTTTCATACCACTGGTTTTCCCTTTCTGTTCCATTTTTAGGAAGACATGATTTTTTTTTTTAAACTGTAACATTTAAAAACCAATTGTCTGGTAGGAGAGAGAGACATGTAAACAATATTACAGTAAAACATTCTGTTCTGAGTGTTCTAAAAGAAGTCTTAAAAACCCAGAGGGAAGAAAGATTACCTATTCAGGAGGTCGGAAGGCTTTGCAGAGAAGGAAATGAAATCTTGAAGGGTATGGGGAACTCCATCAGGAGATACAGAGGATGAACTTTACTAGCTAAAGGAAGAACACATGCAAATGAAGCCTGACTCAGCACAGAGGCCGAGTAGACAGGAAATAAGGAGAGCTGAAATCAGATAATCTGTTAAAAACACCCAGCACAGTGTATCTGCTGCTGCTGCTAAGTTGCTTCAGTCTTGTCCGACTCTGTGCGACCCCATGGACGGCAGCCCACCAGGCTCCCCCGTCCCTGGGATTCTCCAGGCAAGAACATTGGAGTGGGTTGCCATTTCCTTCTCCAGTACATGAAAGTGAAAAGTGAAAGTGAAGTCGCTCAGCCGTGTCCGACTCTTTGTGACCCCATGGACAGGCCCCTCCATCCATGGGATTTTCCAGGCAGGAGTTCTGGAGTGGGGTGCCATTGCCTTCTCCGGTATATCTGCTACTGCCATTTGTCAAGTGCTCATTATGTAATGTATTGTTTATATTGTCTTTAATGTTACAATGGTAACTTCAGTAAATAAACCTTTGAAAGCTTAAAATTAAGATAGGTTACTGACTGTTAATGCTGAAAGCTTAGCTTCTCTGTACACTGGTGCTGAATTGAATCTCAAAGACAGAGTTTTGGGTGAAGTAGAAAAGGATCTGCCTACCAAATAGGCGATGTGGGTTCCATCCCTGAGTCAGGAAGATCCCCTGGAGAAGCAAATGGCAACCCTCTCCAGTATTGCCTGGGAAATCCCATGGAAGAGGAGCCTGATGGGCTAGAGTCTTGGGGTCGAAAAAGAGTCAGACACAGCTTGGCAACTGAACACATCAACAGCAGCAGAAAAGAACAGTTTTATTGGTTTGGCAGGCAAAGAAAGACAGAGCAGACTCCTGCTTTGTGTCCCAACCCAGGGGGATTTGGTGAGTTTTATACAGTAGTTCAGGATGGGGTTGCTGACAGGATTAGGGTGTGTGCAGAGCCCCAGGTGGTCTTGTTGAGCTTCTGTGGTCTCTTCAGTCTCACCTCTGGTGGTTTCTCGGCTACTCCTTTCCTTATAAGCAACTGTTCTGTCTGCCCTTTGGAACTCAGGGAGTGTCCTGGTGGTTAGAGTCTTGGCTACAAGAAACCGGACAAAAAGGCTTCTGTGCCCAAGAGCCCCACAGGTTCCTTCTCGGTTTCCCCATGAAAATAACTTGTTTGTTGTAAAAATAATAAAAAAAAGGAAGTATATAGAAGAAAATGAAAAACCCTTGTAGCTCTTTGATAACATTTTGAAGAACTTTCCTTCAAGCTGACTCTTCATACAGACATGCTATATTTTATATTTATGAGTTCATAGTTCATAGCTGTATGGGTTTATGAAATTTGCCTTCCCCTCCATCATTTATCTGTTCATATCAGTAAATACTGTTTTGTATCAATAGGCATAGTATTCCATAAGATAGGTATTCTTTCTGTATTAGCCACTTTAGTCGTTTCTGACTCTTTGTGACCCCATGGACTGTAGCCTGCCAGGCCCTTCGGTCCATGGGATTCTCCAGGCAACAATACTGGAGTGGATTGCCATTTCCTTCTCCTGGGGATCTTCCTGACCCAGGGATCAAACCCATGTCTCCTGTGTCTCCTGCACTGCAGGCAGATTGTTTGCCATCTGAGCTATAGGGAAGTCCACAGGTATTCTTTAATTTATTTAAGCTGCTCAGTCTTTTGTTTAACATTTATGTTTGACCTAATTGTTCTTTTTTTAAAATGTATTTATTTTTGGCTACACTGGGTCTTCCTTGCTGCCCACAGGCTTGCTCTCCTTTCGGTGCACAGGCTTCTGGTTGCAGTGGCTCCTCTTGTTGCAGAGCATGGGCTCTAGGGCACGTGGGCTTCAGTAGTTGTGGTGCCTGGGCTTATGGAATCTTCTTAGACCAGGAACTGAACCTGTGTCCCCTGCATTGGCAAGTGGATTCTTAACCACTGGTCCACCAGAGAAGTCCTAGGTTGGTCCTAATTTTTCATAGAATTACTTTGTTAAAGTGACTGTCAGTTATCTAGTGTACTTGTCCAATTATTTCCATAAACTAAATCCTTAGAAGTAAAATATTATGATTGCATTAATGGGTATCACCTTTAAAATTTTGACATAGTTAAACTAGGTAATACTCTTACTAGAAGATCTTAAAGTGGGTTGGGTTTTTTAGAATTCTCTAGTTTATTGCTCTGTAATTAGAGAATGTGACATTTGCTGTTATATTTTATTCCACGGACATATTGAGGATTTAGCCCTAGGAGACAGCCTCTCATCAGCAAGGGACTATTACGAAGAGTTAGGGGAGGAACCAGGACTTTTTGCAGGAAAAAAAATCAAACAAGAAATGATTATCAGAGTGTCAGAGATTACTGTTAAAGAAAAACCCTCTCAAGTTAATGAATTTAGCTCTTTACTATATATGGGAAGATGCAAGAGTTTGGGCTTACTGAAATTTCTTTGATATGTACTTTAACAGTCTAGGTCCAGTATCCTGTTTTTCTCTATCCTGCATCCACTCAGGGTGTGCACCTGGGGGTGTCTGCAGTGGCTGATGGCTTAATGGTTGCAGCATCCTTTGTTTACTGAGATAGCCCTTGACATTCTTCATCCACATGCTTATTGGGCTTTCTTTGTGACCTAACATAGATGATCAATTGTTGCAAATATTCTATGGTCTCTCAGGGTGTTTTCTATAGGGAAAAAACCTGGTTTATCGACAAACTCCCTCTATTGATGATACTACTCAGATCTATAATTTTTGTGTATTATTCACCTATTACTGATTCAGTTTCCCACCCATCAATTTTCTTCTTTCAGGGCCTCAAAATATATATTTTTTTAATTCTGCTTTTTGGTTTCACGGTTTCTTACAGTCCTCCCTTATCTCTTTTATCATTCTTTTTTTTCTTGCAGAATATTTTTGGATGTAGGCTTTTATTTTGAATCTTTTTTTTGTTTGCTGTTTCTATTTTTTGAATTTATGACAGTTTTTAATAGTCCCTCAGGTGTTTCTTTTTTTTCATTCCTGTTTCTCAAGCAAGACAAGGAAAACAGCTTCAGATATTATCAATTGATGAATTGTATCCTCTCCATTAGACTGTTGCCAGCTTACTCTCTTTTCTTCATTAGAATGTTGCTAGCATCACAGAAGCATAGATCTTTGTCTATTTTGCTTGCTGCTGAATATCTAGAACCTAAAACAGTACCTGCCATCAGGCAGTATTTATCAAAAAATGAATACAGTCCCATGGTAGTCCACTCTGGTCATGACATAATCTGTCTTCTCCCCCTCACCCCCGTTTAAACATTTCTAACTGGAATGTTGAACAGTGCTTTCTCATATTGTTTCTTTCAGGTGGATTTTTCCCTTGTTGACCTTTACTTCAGTTTGGTAGCTTTCAGGCATAGAATGTGATACATGAAAAACTTCAGTTTTGAATGTACTGCATACTTTGTAACCTTCTTTACCTGGCTGCCATCTTTACTGGTGGGGCTGACCTTCCAAAATTCATTGTGTTGTTGTCAGTCATCTTCCTCCTGCTCTCATTTCTGAGATACCCCTACTACTTATCCTGTTGGTGGTTTTCTTTCTAAGATTCCTATTTTTGGTTTTCTTTCTAAGGTTCCTGGCTTTTTATTGAGCTTATTCTAATATCTGAAATCAGTCTACAACATGCTGGTAAAGGCATAAGAGAAACAGGAAAGCAGCCTGGAAACATCTCTAGTTTGGCCAGTGAATTAGCATAGAACACAATTTTTTTCCCCCTAATCATTCTAACAACTTATAAAAATGCACTGAGGATGAACTTTATGGCATGTGACTTATTCCTCAATTTAAAACAATGTATTGTAAAGAATAAAAGCATGAAATTATGTGAAATATTTTAAGTTGAGACAAAAATTCTTGCAAATTGCAGGTGAGTTGCCATTTATTGAATGCTTTCATCAGTTTGCTTTTACTGAATGGCTGCATACTTTATAAATCTGTTGATGAGAAATGCTTTCCAGATTAAAGAGATAAAATCCCTTCCCCACAAAGAGCTGAGGAGCTTATACAGTTTATTAGTTCTTTATGGAAGAGTCTGCAGCAAAAGATTTCCTGAAATGTTATACCAAAGGTATAGGGAAACTAGAAACTAATGACCTCAAGAATAAGACACAAAGAATAAAGAGACTAAAAACAGATCGTTTGTTAAATTTTAGGTTTGTCAAATCTTTGGAATAAACTCAGGAAACCTGGAACCTTAGAAGCTTTGTTAGGTGTATTTTGTAATCCTAGGTGTTTTTACTATGGTGGCCGCTGCAGTGTTCCCAGAGTTAGGCAAGCGGAAGGGGTCTCAGTTGATTTCATATAATACCGTTCTTAAACCGGGTAAGCTCATACCTGTTTAAAAGTTTTGCAACTTCTAAAAATGCAGAGCAAATTTTGATCTCCATTTTGATCTCCAGTGAGAGTGTGTATGCACTCTTTTTTTTTTTAAATTAAAATATAGTGTAGTTGATTTACAGTATTTTAGGTGTACAGGATAGTGGTTCAATTATTTTTTTAGATTCTTTTCCATTAGAGGTATTACAAGATAATGAATATAGTCCCCCCGAACTATATGCTAAGTCCTTGTTGTTTTATCTATTTTGTATATAGTAGAGTTTATCTGTTAATTGCAAATTCCTAATTTATCTTTTTCCCGCCTTTTGCCTTTGGTA